>CM035418.1:22368146-22598146 GCA_020310875.1 Ceratopteris richardii | reverse complement strand
TCCAAAAGTATGTAACTCCATCATCAAAGAAAATCTAGGACTTATGGGTCCATGTTTTCTTAATGTATGTCCCAGATGTGTGATTCTTGGCAATCAATGTGGAATCTTTCTTTTGGTGTCAAGTTGAGACATTCTTCTTAGGTCTCCATATGTTTTTGAAGCCATCTAATGAACATATTAGGGATTTAAGGACCTAGAGTTGCATGGCATATATGGGATTTTTTGCACATCCCATTTGTGCTTTTTATATTCATTGATGTCATGTAGTTGACTCCCTATGAATGGGCTTTCTCCATTGTGTTTACGTTATATGTTGGATTAGATTGTGACCTTCATAAAGATATGTATCTATGTGGGTCTTATGAACCTAGATTTGCACTAGAACACTTTGATCTTTGAGGACTTGCTTCAAAATCCACATCTGTTTAATTGAGGGACTCTATCATTGAGGTGCTTGTGGGACTCATCTAGGTTTTCTCATTTGTGGAGATTTTCTTTGCTTCGATGGTCTTTATTGCCATCTCAAAGATACCTTCCTTTTTGGAGTCATGTGGTATTGTATAATGGGATGTACCTTTTTGAGCCCATACTTTAGTAATGTGCAAATGATCAACCTTACTTCTTTGTTGGTTCCTCAGTTTGGGGACAAAATTGAGTTTTGAACTCCCCTCCTCCTTGACTTTTAAATATTAGAAATATGATTTGTAGGGGAAGTATTATCCTTAGGGTGACCATTTCAATGAATATTGGCAAATGCATCATCGGAATCATACCGAGAGTGGTACTTGTGATCCACATAGGTAAAATTTTCCTTGATCCTCGGATCATCTACATCAAAAGAGATCATTGCTGACTAACTAACCTAGAACCAAATGTTCATAAAGATCCATGTACAATCATGTATTTTCTTCAATTAGCTTTGTTGTGGATTATGTGAGATGTGGTGATCTTGAAGTGAATTCAAGAGCAAGAGAAAGATCCACCCGTTGTTGTGCATTCATGAATCATTGTTGATTCCTTCAAGAGAGCATGTGATGTTGTTGTTGGTCATATGAATAGTTAGTTGTGAACTTAGCCATGTCTAGTGAGGTAGTATGCTCAACCAATCAATATGATTTTGTTTTGGGTAAGTCATGGTTGTGGCAAACAGGAAAATGGTAGATATGGGAAATTTATTAATGAAGATTGAAATACTGACTTTCCCCACACATTGGATGTGTGTACCACTAACACCTATTAGTGAAGCTTGTGTCTCTTGAACAGGAAATCCATGTGGCAACTAGTGACTGCCTGATTGTATTACATGAGGTTACCATACCGATTAGTGATCTGAACATATTTAAAGTGTGGAAATCGACTAGGAATATTATGAATGGGTGTGAATAGGTTTGTGGTTCATAGAGGATAGACCTCATCAAATACTTGTCTTTGTGTTCATTCATCTCATTGTCGTATCCATGCATTTCACTTAGCCATTCATTTGAGTGCCTCCCACTATGGTTCTTCTCTTATACATTTAGCTTTGGATTTTTGATTCTCTACATTCTAAAGTTTGGAAAGCATCTCTAATGTGAGAGGCTCTTGATTAAGCTTCACTCTCCAATCGCTAATGTAGTTTGGAAGGATGTCATTTTCAAGTGTTACCAAATCAACTGCTCCATTGGAACAGACATGGTTGACAATGAGTGGCCCATAGCCCATCTTCTAAATCTTTTTAGCATGCTGCTTAAGCATGTACACTAAGACAAATTCACCTACTTGAAAATCTTCATGATGAATGTGTGCATCATAGCAGGCTTTGCATCATTTCTTGGTAGCATATATGTTGTCAACAACATTGAACTAAGTCTCTTGAAGTTTTTTTAACTCATCCACTAGTGGGGAGAGCTCATGAAGCATCTATTAGTAATCCCATGCAACTCTTAAAGTTGGAAATAAAAAGTTGATGGGGACTATGGCATTGTATCCATAGAATAGATTAAAGGACATGCCACCTATACCTGTCTTGTTTGCCACATAGTATGCCCAAATAACATGATGAAGTTGTTTATCCCAATCAGACCTCCCACTATCAACTAACTTTTTCAACACTATGCACAAGCTTTGTTGGAATTCTATGTTTTCCCATTTTCTTGGGGATGATATGGTGCTGAATTCTTATGAAAAACTATAATTTTTGCTAATAGACACTCAATCACTTCTTTAATAAAATGTGTTCCATTATCACTCACAATTTCTATTGGTAGAACAAATCTAATGAAGATATTTTCAAACAAAAATATGATCGTATTCTATACATTGTTCTTGGTAGTTGCCTTACTCTCTGTTGAGGGGTGAGAAATTAGAAGTTAAACTGGTTAGTTGGAATTTTGCCAGCTTTGATGTTGCTGACTCGAAGTTTGCTAAATCCGTATTTTTGGTCAATCAGATATTTAAAAAGAAACAATTATAAGTTAGTTACGTGGAATGTCGTGTGAGATGATCATTGTAATCTTGTTCACAAGGAGATCTAAGGGCAGAGGAAGCATCTTGCGAGAGGGAAAAAAAACAAGAGAAGTGAAAAAGTCTATGTTCTTGTAATTGCGCAGGCTGAAAGTGTCAGACCTGACGAGTTCAATTAAGTAGAAGTTGTACTGCTCTTCTATCACTCTAACTTTCTGTATTTCAAAGACATTCGTGAAGTATTTATTTCTCATTCATTTTGGGTAGGCATGCATTGTTTTGTCTTTTGAACATAAATGTTCTATACTTGCATTATAGTTATTTGAGTGTGGTAAAACTGAAATTCAATACCTGAGTAATTGAGTTGTATGTGAGAAGGTTTTTGTGCTAGGATTTGTTCATGAGAGTAAATTGTTTGAGTCAGTAGTTATGTGTTGTTGAACCCCAACACATTTGGCGATCCTACTGCATTTGCGAAAGAAGCAAGAGATGCATCAATGGAAGAAGAGGAAGATTTAGTAGAGTTTATTACATAAGAGCACAAGCATAAGTGGGTAACATGGATTCATCTTCTAAACTTTATGATTGATATGAAGCACAAGAGGATTCTAATCTAGAATCTAAAGAGGAGGAAGGAGAAACAGGTGCAACATAAGCAAGATTGGTGGGCAAAATACTAGGAGCATTGATCCTGATAGAAGCAATTGTAGGAGTTAGAAGGTGACTCCAATTCAACCCACTTGGAGGGACAACCAGAAAAAGAACTAGGCGTACACCTCAGATAGTGCCCATGATGCAACTACCTCCAAAGCCTTAAGTGAAATCATCACATTTTAGAGGAGGTTCAAAGGAGGATGCAAACTATCACATTGTTCAATTTGAAATAAAGTGGGCAACAAATGGATATCCAACAATATATGGTGATGTAGTAAAACCACAACAATTTGTAGCTACATTGGAAGGAAGAGAAATGAGCTGGTTCAATCAATATGGTATCGCTCATTTTGCTACTTATGATGCATTAAGATTAGCATTTTTACAAAGATTTAGGAAAGAAAAAACTCCTTCGGACTTTTTGAGGAAGCTGAGGGCAATAAGAAAAACGAACATGTTAGTGGAAGATTATGCACAGAAATTTAGAATTTTAATGGAAAGATCACAAGGCAACAAGAGACCTACCAACGAGATGTTGGCGGGTTACTTCCTAAAAGGATTAAGGAGTAGCATTAGGCATGCAGTGGCAAGTGTGGATATAGCTAACGATTTTTATGTGTTAGTGTTAGCAACTGCAAGAGTAGAAAGAAGATTTGGTAGATCTAAGAAGAAGCATAGTGACTCCAGCTCAGATGCTGAATCCAATTCAGAATCGGAGTCAGACAAACGAATGAATGATTCAGAATCAGGGAGTGAAGACATTGCAAACACAAAGGTAAGCAAAGTAAAGAGGAATTTCTAATTAGTAGACTAAAGAAACATGGATACTCAATAATAGATCCCAAGGAAAAAGGTTTTTGCAAAATTTGTGATAAAGAAGGACATACCACATATCAGTGTTGGTATAAACCAAAGCATCAAGGACAAAATTCAAAACAAGACAATAGGAATAATAATGAAGTTGCAGCAAATCAGGCCATTCTAGTTCAAAGACGTAGTGGTTTTTAGAGGCAGCAACAAGGAAGACCTCCATGGAGAGATCATGGGAACCAGCAAGGAAATTACCAATGTAACCAACAAGGGAATCAACAAGGCAGACCACCTAGAGTGATGCCATGTGGATATTACTCTGAATTAGATCATTGGATTGGGCCTAATTGTCCTTTATAGATTAAGCATAGAGAGAAAAGGGGTATATCGATTGTTTTTTATAATCAGAATAGCCAGCAAGGGCAGCAACAACAAGTTTTGCAAGCTGCACAGGCGAATGTCATAGTAATAGATTTATCAGATCAAGAATTTTGTAATGATCCAGATGCAAGTACATCAGAAACTTGAAATCAGGATCATGAAAATCAATGGAATTGTGATTGTAAGCAATGGGCTTTGGTCAAGGATGTGGATGTTTTGGTAGTTACAAGGTCAAAGAATAAAGTTCCTATTGATTGGCAAGAGTAAAGATAGATTCGGGATCAAGTGCAGAAACAGATCCAACAAGATCAACAAAAGCAAGTACAATTTCCAATTTTATCCCAACAAGATGATGATGGAAAATCTGTACATAGAACAAAGAAGAATGATATAATGAAGACCAAGAAAGAGTTGGACAATGATTAGTTTGAGGTAATAATTAATTCTCCTTTGTAGTTGTCTTTGAATCATTTATTGTCATTAGTGCCAGCTTTCAAAGAAAAATTGTTAAAGAAGCTGGTTGGACATCAGTCATAGCCAATAAATATGCAAGTATCTTCAACATCAGCTAATTCTATTGATCTAGTGGATGTGGAACTTGTTGTCCTAGTAATTCAGGCACAATATAAACAAAGGCGATTTTCATGAGGTTTTGTTGGATGGTGGCTCAGGAGTGAATATATTACTTGAGCATATTTTTCAGGAAATGGGGAATGGGGATTGGGCTCCAACATCTTTTCAAGTGAAGATGTCAGATCAAATGAGATTCCAACCTCTGGGCATTTTGAAGCAGCAATAAATAATAATTGCATGGATGACATTCATGATTAATTTTTTTGTAATTCGAATGTCTGAATCTACCTATCCATATGAATTGTTATTAGGTAGACCTTGTTTTAGGTTGGCTAAAGTAAAGCAAGATTGGGGGTTAAATGTGGTTGTGATCACAAAAGATAAAAAGAAGGTCACAATACCAATGAAAGGAAGAAGGAATATGTTGATAAGAGAGAAACCACTGATGGCTCACACCATTAGTTTAGCACATGAGATAGAAGGTGATGAGGAGGAGGAATTTCTAAAGGCAAATCCAACAGTGGTACGAGTATTGGAGGTAGACGTAGAAGGAGTATTATTTCAAGAAGTTAATTTGGGAACTGATGTTGAACTAAAAATGGTGAGAGTAAGTAAAGAAGTGGAAGGTCAGTCCTTGGAAGATCTAATTTCTTTGTTAAAGGAGTATGTTGATGTGCTCTCTTGGGATTATTCACAAGTGAAAGGCATAGACCTAGATTTACATCAACATAGGATTAATTTAAAAAAAGGTGCAGTTCCAATCGTGCAACAAAGGTACAAAATGAATCCTAATTTTGCAAAATAGGTTAAGGGAGAAATCAACAAGTTATTGGTATGTGGATTCATTAGACCAATTAATCAAGTAACATGGTTATCTCCCATCATTGTGATTCCAAAGAAGAATGGGAAGTTGAGGATTTGCATGGATTATAGAAAATTAAATTCAACAACAATTATAGATCCTTTCCCAATGCCATTTTGTGATGCAATGTTGGATGCAGTAGCTGGGCATGAAATGTATAGTTTTTTAGATGGATTTTTTTGGCTATAATCAGATTTGCGTTGTTGAGGAGGATCAACACAAAACAAAATTTTTTATAGAATTTGGAGCATATGTGTTCACAGTCATGAGCTTTGGATTGAACAATGGACCACCTTCGTTAATTATGTGGCACATAAAGTTTTTGAGCCTTACCTGCAAGATTTTATGCAAGTTTGTGTTGATGATTTCTCAATATTTGGAAAGAAGATACAACACATGTTCCACCTGAAATCTTGTTTTGACAGATGTAGAAAATTCAAAATGGTGCTAAATCCGTTCAAGAGTGTCATTGTTGTGAAGAGCGATATCTTATTGGGCCATGTCATTTCACAAGAAGGAATGGCTATTGATATCAATAAAATTGAAGCCATCAGGAGAGTGAAAGCTCCAACAAATGTAAAGAAAGTAATAAGGTTTGTTGGACAAATCAAGTGGCATGTTAGGTATTGGAGGTAATTTGCTAATATATCATTACGTTTGACACATTTAACAAAGAAAGATGTTCCCTTTGTATGGGCTAAGGCTCAAGAGAAGGCTTTTCAGTTATTAAAAAAGATGGTTTCATTAGCTCCAATTTTACTGCCTCCAGATTGGTCTTTACCCTTTCACATATTTGTGGATGCATCGGATGTAGCAGTAGGAGCAGTGTTGATGCACCAAAAAGAGAAAGGATGGTATAGATGTTGGGAAAGATGGATGGATGCTCAAAGAGACTGAGTAGGTACTGCTAAACCTGCTTTGTACCAACCCTCTTTTGCTTCAGACTTGATAACTAGACCTCCTTAGCTTTCCAATGACACCATAAAATGTCCTATGTACTTTGTAAATGATGTGTGCAATGATTGGATCAAAACAGATACCTTTGAAACTCACAAACTCAAGAAAACCTTCTATTTATGTCTTGATACCTGTTGGGTATTTTACTTAGTATGACCAGCACAGTAGGAATTGGAAAAATTCCTTTTAGGGATATCAAATTATCTTAGTAAGCTACCTATTCCAAGTGGAATGATGTAAAAAGATAAACTATGCTAAGAGAAATCAATTTAGCAAGTTAAGCTATACCCCTGACTTTTTAGGACTGTAGCAGACAATGACCAGAGATCACCTCGACACAGATTTCTCCAAAATGGCTGAATAGAATTTCTTCAAACTTTGATATCATGTAGATAACTTCAATCTGAATCCAACAAGCTTTGAATCACTGAATTCGGTGAAGAATTGACCGAGATATGCCCTTCACAAGTTGACAGACTTTTGAGCAAACTAACAGAGAACTCAGAGATGGACAATGTGAATGTATATATTAATAAACACTTGTATACAACTCCATTGGCATGAAATTCATTGCCAAATGGTGTAGAGAGGTGTGGGCTAGAGTGTAGACCTCACACACACTCAAAAATCAGTAATGAGAGGCTCGGGAGTGATCATCTCTACTCGCGACTTTTCATGTCCATTTTTATAAGGAATGAGTAAAAATTTGAATTCAAATTCAAACTTTTGGCTCCCTATGATCAAGCTCCTATATACTAGGAGATATTCCTTCAATCAAACAACTAACTTTTCCACGAATCCTTTTGGTAGGTGATTACAAGAGGTTCCAAGTCAATTTGACTTTTACAATGAGATAAAGTGGTAATTAACCACTAGCAATGGTTCCTTATGCTTCTTCACATATGTATGATCTTCAAGATATCTTTCAAGCCAAATGTATAGGCTTGTGATTTACACCAACAACTCCCCCTCAAGCCAAACATTTTGGCTTAGGTCTTCATCTTTAATCTTCAAGTATATCCTGCAATCCAATCATGGCTTTGAACCTGCAAAGTTTGGTTCCATCCAAAGCTTTAGTTAACAAATCTGCACATTGCATGTTGGTTGATACATAGGTAAGTTGAATGTCTTTGCTTATCAACTTTTCTCTCACATAATGGCAATGGACCTCTATGTGTTTGGTCCTAGCATGATAAATAGGATTAGCTGCAAGGTGAAGAGAACTTGTATTATCCCCAAAGATTATTGGAGACCTAGTAAATAAACCCAATTCTGTATACAAAAGCTTGACCCATATTGCTTCTTGTGTGGCATTAGCCAGTCCTCTATACTCTGCCTCTGTGGAAGACAAAGCAATAGTAGGTTGCTTCTTTGAAGACCATGAAATTGGTTTGTCACCTGTAAAAGAGATATATCCAGAAGTGCTTCTCCTATCATCCTTGCATCCTGCCCAATCTGCATCTGAATAAATTTTGATATCAATATCTGAAGTGTAAGGGAAATACAAACCATGGTTCTGTGTACCCTTGAGATACTTCAAGATTCTCTTGGCAGCCTCTAAGTGAGGTATCCTTGGCTTGTGCATAAATTGACTTAGCACACTAACTCCATATGCAATATCTATCCTTGTTAAGGTAGCATAGTTCAAGCTACCCACCATACTTTGATAGCCTGTAATGTCATTGACTTCATCACCTTCATGAGCACTTAGTTTTAGGTTTACCTCCATTGGAGTGCTTGCTACTTTGGCATCCTGCAAGTGAAACTTCTTCAACATATCTTGTATGTATTTTTTCTGAGTGATGTATATCCCTGAATTAGTATAGACTAATTCAAGTCCCAGAAAATACTTCAATAGACCAAGATCATTGATCTTGAACTCCTTCATCATTTGACTTTTGATATATCTGATTCCATTGACATCATTACCTATAATGATGATGTCATCAACATAAACACAAAGGTGTATTACCTCTAAATTACTTCTCTTGATGAACAGAGAAGTATCTGCCTTGCTCATGACAAAACCTTGGTCTTGGAGGTATGTAGTTAACCTATAATTCCATGCCCTAGGTGCCTGCTTCAATCCATATAAAGCCTTTTTTAATTTGCAAACATATGTTACCTTCTTAGGGTCCTCATAGCCAGGAGGTTGTGAGATATATACCTCCTCTGAAATCCATCCATTCAAGAAAGCATTCTTGACATCCAATTGGTACATATTCCAATTTTTTGATACAGGCACACTTACCAACACTCTGATGGTTGGCATCTTGGCCACAGGTGAGAATGTCTCCTCATAGTCAATGCCTTGGGTTTGTGCAAAACCCTTGGCTACCAATCTGGCTTTGTACCTATTAATTGTGCCATCAGAATTTCTTTTAAGCTTATAGATCCATCTGGATCCTATTACCTTCATGGAGTCCTTCTTAGGTACTAACTCCCATGTGTCACTATCTTTGAGTGCATCAATCTCCTCATCCATGGCTTCTTTCCATTTTGATTTGGTTATTGCTTCTTCATATGATCTTGGTTCTTCATTTGACAAATCTTTGGCAAGATAAACAGAATGTTTAGTAACGAGAGATGTATCATACCCATATCTGATAGGTTTTTTGCTTTCTCTTTGTGATCTTCTAAATGGTTGAGTTGAGGATTCAGGTATGTCTTCAAGCTTCTTCATCTTCATTTTGCCTTTGGACTTCCATGCTTTGAATTCTTCAAGATTGATAGTATTTTCATCATCTGAACTTGAGTCTTCATTCTGAGTAGGTTCCTCCTTTGTAAGACTTGGAAATTCCTCTTCCAAATCATAGGGTAATTTAACCTTCCTGCATTCATTCTCATACCAAGAATCATTTTCATCAAAGACAACATCTCTGCTTACCATGAATCCCTTATTGGTAGGATTATAAAACCTGTAACCTTTTTTATTTATATCATACCCAATAAAGATGCATTTTTCAGCCTTCGGGTCTAGCTTACCTCTAATCTGAGAAGGAATGTGTACATATGCTACACATCCAAATATTTGCAATTGTCAAGTGAGGGTCTCTTACCATGCCATGCTTCATAGGGTGTCATACCATCAAGAGAATTAGATGGTAACCTGTTGATGAGGTAAGTGGCAGTAGAAACACTTTCTGCCCATAGATAGTTAGGTGATTTTTTCTCATTCAACATAGACCTAGCTGTCTCAACAATTAATCTATTTCTTCTCTCAGCTACCCCATTTTGTTAAGGAGAATACCTTGTGGTTATTTCTCTTTTGATGCCTCTGTCCTGCAAGAAGTCTTCAAATTCATTGGAGAAGTACTCACCTCCTCCATCTGACCTTAGCCTTTTCAAATTCCTTCCTGTTTGATTTTCAACTAGTGCAAGATATTTTTTAAAGCAATTAAATACCTCATCCTTGTGCTTCATGAAGTACAATACAGTCCATCTGCTATAATCATCAATGAAAGACATATAGTACCTTGATCCTGAGACAGAGGGGTCTTTTCTTGGTCCCCATACATCTGTGTGGACAAGCTCTAGGTAGTCTTCATGCATGTATCCTTTCTTTGAGAAGGGTAACCTGTGAGACTTCCCAAATTGACAAGCACCACACTTATAAATCATATGTTGCTTGGATACATTGGGTATCCCAAGCACACATTGGTCCCTGCACATTTGTTTCAAGGTTCTTTCTCCTATGTGTCCTAACCTTTTGTGCCAAATCTCAAGCTCTGAAAGTGTTTGATCTTTATAACTGTATAGTGCAATATTCTTTGTATCTTCTAACTCAAAGGTGAAAAGTCTACCTGATTTTTCTCCTTTAGCAATCCTCTTGAACCCATGCCTTGGATCCTCCACAAATGCTCCATATTGGTTGAATCTAACCTGCAAACCTTTCTCCACAATCTGACCAACACTCATCAAGTTTTTGGTAATGGTTGGTACATAGAGTACCCTGCTCAACAAATTTTGATTTCCATCACAAGTCTTAACATTTCCAACTTTAACTACTGAATGTTTTGTGTCATCACCTGTTTGGACTTGATGCTTACCTTTTGGTTCCTCAAGATCAGAGAGTAGTGCTACATTGCCAACCACATGATTTGAGCATCTTGAGTCAATGTAGAATAGGTGGTCATCATTTGTACCTGACTTTGAAGTCATGTTCATGATTAGAAGAGAGTCATCCTGCTCCTCTGTGTAGTTGTTGTAATCCTTCCTGGATTTGAATCCTCCTTGGTACCTGCCATTGTAATTATTGTTTTAGTTGTTGTTGTAGTTATTGTTGTAGCCTTGGTGATGGTTGAATCTACCTCTTGACTGTGAGTAACCACCTCTTTGATATCCTCTTCCTCTCTGATTCTTGTAATTCCTGAAACACTCATCTGTAGTATGATTTGATAAACCACAAATGTTGCATGGTGAGGAGTTATAAGATCTCCCCCTACCTTGCTTACCTCCTCTGCCCCTTCCTCTTGATGATCTACCTCTCCCTACATAGTTGGCTTGGGAGGTAGAACCTTCATCTTCCACCTCCTTGCTCTTGCCTTTATCTTTAGACTTCTTATCAGTGTATAGGGCAGAAGAGTTATTACTTTGGATGTGTCTCCATTCTTGTTGAGCTTTGCTTCATGAGTAAACAATTGTCCCATGAGAGTTGTAAGATCTGGAGTGTGCATGTCCATGTACAGATCCATAGCAGTGGTGAAGCTTTCCCATTTGTCATTAGCCTTGATCCCATTGATCACTTGCCTTACAATCTGTTCTTCTTCAATCTCTTCTCCTATGCTTGCTAACTGTTCTGCTACATCTTTAATCTTGGTCACAAATTCTGAAACAACTTGCTTAGGTTGCTTCCTTAATGTTGTGAATTCAATCCACAACTGATTTTTCCTAGCCCTTGTGTTGGAGGAAAAATAAGATGACAAGGTTTCCCAAGTCTCTTGGGATGTCTTAAAATTTCTAATATATGGCAAAAGAAAATCAGATATAGAGTTGAGTAAGTAAGACCTTGCCAATGCATCCTTAGCACACCATGTGTTGAGCTTTTCATGTTCTTCCTTAGTTGGTAATCCTCTTGCTTTGAATGAGGACAATTCCTCATCTCCTGAGATGTATCCATAGAGACTCCTCCCTTGTAAGTAGGTCTTCATCCTTAGAGACCATGCTTGATAATTGTTCATGTCCAATTTATCAATAAATGAAGGAAAACCATCTCCCATTTTACCTTAACTAGCTCTGATACCACTGTTGGGAAAGATGGATGGATGCTCCAAGAAACTGAGTAGGTACTGCTAAACCTGCTTTGTACCAGCCCTCTTTTGCTTCAGACTTGATAACTAGACCTCCTTAGGTTTCCAATGACACCATAAAATGTCCTATGTACTTTGGAAATGATGTGTGCAATGATTGGATCAAAACAGATACCTTTGAAACTCACAAACTCAAGAAAACCTTCTATTTATGTCTTGATACCTGCTGGGTATTTTACTCAGTATGACCAAAACATTAGGAATTGGAAAATTTCCTTTTAGGGGTATCAAATTAGCTTAATAAGCTACCTATTCCAAGTAGAATGATGTAAAAAGATAGACTATGCTAAGAGAAATCAATTTAGTAAGTTAAGCTATACCCTCGACTTTTTAGGACTGTAGAAGACAATGACTAGAGATCACCTCGACACAGATTTCTCCAAAATGGCTTAATAGAATTTCTTCAAAACTTTGACAGCATATAGATAACTTCAATCTGAATCCAACAAGCTTTGAATCACTGAATTCGGTGAAGAATTGACCGAGATATGCCCTTCACAAGTTGACAGACTTTTGAGTAGACTAACAGAGAACTCAGAGATGGACAATGTGAATGTATATATTAATAAACACTTGTATACAACTCCATTGGCATGAAAATCATTGCCAAATGGTGTAGAGAGGTGTGGGCTAGAGTGTAGACCTCACACACACTCAAAAATCAGTAATGAGAGGCTCGGGAGTGATCATCTCTACCTGCAACTTTTCATGTCCATTTTTATAAGGGATGAATAAAAATTTGAATTCAAATTCAAACTTTTGGCTCCCTATGATCAAGCTCCTATATACTAGGAGATATTCCTTCAATCAAACAACTAACTTTTCCACGAATCCTTTTGGTAGGTGATTACAAGAGATTCCAAGTCAATTTGACTTTTACAATGAGATAAAGTGGTAATTAACCACTAGCAATGGTTCCTTATGCTTCTTCACATATGTATGATCTTCAAGATATCTCTCAAGCCAAATGTGTAGGCTTGTGATTTACACCAACAATAGACCAATCTATTATGCAAATAGAGTGTTGTCTTCAGTAGAAAGGAATTATTTGGTTACTGATCGTGAGCTATTGGCGATTAAATTCAGGCATTACTTGTTAGGTAATAAAGTGGTTTTGCATGTAGACCATCATGCTTTGGTATATTTGATCAAGAAGCCTCTATTAAAAGGAAGATTGGAAAGATGGATGCTTCTCTTACAGGAATTCCATTTTTTCATTGTTCATACTCTAGGTAAAGAGCATGCAATGGCCAATTATTTTAGTAGATTAGAGTCAGGGGAAGCACCAATAGGAGTAATTGATGAGTTTCTAGATGCAAAGTTATTTAATGCTTAGATTGTTGACTCTAGTTCTTGGTATGACCAATTGTTAGTATTTTTAACAGATGGAGTATTGCCTTAAGAGTTTACACCTGATCAGAGAAAGAAGTTTGCTTTGAAAAGTAGGCCTTATTTGGTCATAGCAGGTGCATTGTACAAAAAAGGGATGGATCAGGTAATTAGAAGATGTGTACTAGACTTTGAACAACCAGCTATGTTGTACGAAGCACATTCAGGAGCAGTAGGAGGACACTTATCAGGGGATATTACAGGTAAAAATATTTTACAAGCAGGATTGTGGTGGCCTATAGTATTAAAAGATGCTCATGAATTTGCCAAAAGATGTGTTATTTATCAGAAAACAAGCCAACCAAGTAATTTAGATAGAATGTCTGATCATCCATTTTTTCCATTGGATCCATTTTAAAAATGGGGCATGGATTTTGTTGGGCCTATCAAGCCTATTACTAAACGTGGTAATAGATATATTCTAGTAGCAATGGATTATTGCACAAACTGGGTGGAAACAATAGCAATTAAGGACAACAAGGCGACGAGTGTCGCAAAGTTCCTCTACCACAACATCATGACCAGGTTTGGCTGCCAAGTAGAGTTGGTAAGTGATAGAGGATCTCATTTTCTTAATGAAGTCATTTCAGAGCTAACAAGAACACATTTGATTATGCACAAAAAGTCTACAACCTATCATCCACAGGAAAATGGTCAAGCGAAAAGCACTAATAAGACTTTTTTTGCATATTCTTAAAAAATTAGTGCATGACAATCGGAAGAATTGGGACTTGTTGTTAGATTCATCATTGTGCTCATTCAGAATAGTTTTTAAGGTAACAATAGGAATGACACCATTCAGATTGGCATATGGCTTAGAAGTAGTAGTCCCAATGGAGTTTGTGGTCCCAAGTTTGAGAGTAACAGAAAAAAAGATGTCTCTTGAATTATTGATCAAGCATCGGAGTAAGTATCTTCTTTAATTGGAGGAGGATCGTTTAGTTAGTGCATACATAACTGAGATAATTCAAAGAAGGAGACAAAATTGGGTCAATATGAATGTAAAATTCAAGATATTTCAGGTTGGAGTTTGGTTCACGGTGTACAACTCTAAATTAGGGCCACATCTAGGAAAGCTCACCCTGAGGTATAAGGGTCCATATCAAATTGTTCAAGATTTAGGTCAAGGGACTTTTCTGGTAGCTGATGTGTTTAGCACGAGAATGAAAAAATCGATTAATGGATTTTGTTTGAAGAAATTTCAAGGGAAGCTGCCACACATGGATTGGTTGTCATCTAATTTGGTGCAGGTGATGCTTAATTCTGATAATTAGATTAGCAACATTAGTGATCACAGAAGTAAGAAGGCCTATTTGTCTACATTTTCCTCAATGGTCACATGTCTTTTGGGAAATTTTTGGTTTAAGATTACATTAAGTACCTTCTTGAGACTATATTGGTCTTCATATGCTAATTTGAGGTTTAGGGTAATACCATTTAGAATTTGCTACATTGGATCTTGCTCAATCGAATTTTACTTGGCAAGAATTAGAGGATCTTGGTATGTCGAAAGCTACTCAATCAGATCCTGCTCGTTCAGAATTTTCTCAATTGGACTTTGTTCACTTGAAAAATTTCGGATTGGTGTTTGTTGGCATGGATGGTGCTCTATCAGATTAGTTGTCATCGGAAATTTGTCAATGGAAAAGGGAAGTGCAAAAATATTTTAAATCACTGCATGAGTTTGTGGGCAGAATTCAAATCATTGTGCGAAATTTTCGACCGACGTTATGAATCATGGAAAGGTGGTGTTATGTGTGTGAATAGTAGTGTCAAATGATTACTTGATGTTGGATTCGTACTGTCATAGTTGAGTCTTGCATTTGAAGCATGCTTGTACATGTGCAAAAGAAAGACGATTAGTCTCGCTTTTGTAATTTTGAGCAGAGATAGGGCCGAAATGAGGGGTAGAACATGTAGGAAAGAAGTGATGGATCGTAAGGAGGAATCTTCCACAGAAGAGAGTGACAATCTGTTGCAGGAAGAAGAAGATGACACTCAAACTCCTACATCGGCAAGCAAACTAACACAGTCGCTTATAGATCCCTTCATAGATTTTAAAGCAGAGATTGACGTGAGCTCTCCATTGAATGTTATTTTGGCTACAACGTATTTCTTTGCTTGAGTTTGCATCACTACATTGGGAAAGCTGGAGACTTAATTACTATGCTAAGAGTAGAGTCAAATGGACATCATCAAAAAAACCAAAGGGCAATTGTCTCAACAAGTAAAGTTTTCTCCTGAATTAATGTAGAAGTTTTAAATTACCCATTCTCAAGGAGCCAATTGTGCCTAAATGTTTTGAGGAGGCATTGAAGAAGGAATTTGGTCCTTGTGAAGGAGGTCGCCAGTATTACATGTTGAAAAATGCATCTTATGCACACAGAGAACAACTTAAATGGTATCTAGAGAGGTTATGCTTTACAGTTAAATATGATTATATGTCTAAGGACAATTTTGCACCATTATGTTGGGTAGAGAAAGGTGAAAGTGTGAGTTGGGCTCACTAGATATTTGATAGAATGTATAGTGAAATGTTTTTTAAGATAAGTGGGAGACACAAGCCAATAGTAGATTAGCAGCATATCTTGCAGTGTTATTTCAGTTTGTACAGAAGGTCGAAAGGAACAAGGTTGTCTGGCCCAACGTAAGGGAACAATAGATTGGTTCCCCAATGATTAAGAAGAAGGATCAAGATAGTGTTAGAGAGGAGGAGCAATTGTATGAAACATATAGTGATTTATTGAAGGCTGGATACAAAGTAGTGGAGGTTGTTTCGGTGATAAAGAAGTTGAACGGCGAAACTTCTAAAGGTATGAGTTTCCATGAAACACCAATTAATGTATCAAAAGATATCGAGCAGCCCAAGATGGTGGGTAGAAGCTTCAAATTGTCCAAAAAATGCAAATTAGAACTTGTGCTAAAAGCTATGGTGGATAAGGTTTTTGTACAACAGATGTCTCAATCAAATCCTGAATTTAGTGCAAAAGTGTATGAGATACAACACAAGTTGGATGAGGTGTACAAATTCATAATAAGGCAGGATGGCTTGTTGAAGGAACAAAAGTTACTTACTGATATACTAAACTCTAATGAGTATCAGTTGTTGAAGTCTCAAGTACAAAGCTAACAAGAGGAATTGTAGAGGAAAATACAGGAGCATGAGGAAGTGTTGTCTCAGTTCCACCAACAACAAGTGGTGGAAATGCTAAAAGTCAAGAAGTCCCTACAGAAGTTTGATGAGTGGATAGGGAAGATGCAACAAATGGTGGATATAGAGGTACAAAACTTGGTTGCATTGAACACAACCTTGCAGGTGGAAAATGAAGTATTGAAGTCTAGAATCAAACCTTTACTTGTGTTGGAGAAACACATGTTACAGAATGACGAGGTGGAAATGGATGTAGTGCTAATGTCTGAAATGGATATGATGAATCTCAAGCAGCAAATGCATAAGTGCATGCATGAGTTATGGACATGAATTAAAGAAACATTACAAGCACTTATCAAGCATCCATATGAGCAGATATAGGATGGCTTTGCATCAGTATATGAGAGTCAGCTGACACAAGTGATTGAGCAGTATAAAAGTGAAAAGGAAGTGTTGCTACAACAAATTGCACATCTAAAAGAGCAGCTCATTCAACACACTCTGGATAAAGAGTTGGATGATCTCGTTCGACAACAGGAAAAGGTAGTTTCAGAAAAGATTGTGGAGCAAGAAGGTATGCAGGTTGAAGCAGATCCATAAAAGCTTGAACTTCCTTGATGTTGTTCTATCTAGGTAGATCTCATATGACTTTGATCTTGTCTTCATTTGTGGAAATACCATTTTTGGAGACAAAGTGTCCTTGTCACACCATGAAGATACACATCTCTAGGTTTAGACACATGCTTTTCTCAAATTTTTGCAAATATTTGATTCAAGTCAAGAATATGAATAATGCTATGTTTGCATATGTACAAAGATCATTTAAGTACACTTCTAAAAAACTTTTGTATAAGCTCTTTGAACACATGACACATTAGTCATTGGAAGGTAGTTAGAGCATTGGTCAAGCCATAAGGCATAACATGAAGTGCAAAGTACCCCATTTGATAAAAAATGCCATTTTTTCTAGTCCTTAGGCACAATTTCTACTTGATTATAGCCTAAAAAGCCATCCAAGAAGTTGTAGACTTCTTGGCCTACCATCCTTTCAAGCAAATGATTGGTGATATGTAGAGGATAGATATCATGGATTGTTTCCATGTTGAACTTCTTGAGATTTATGCATAATTGTAACTTTCCATTATTCTTAAGAACTACCACGATTGTTGCCACCCACTCTATATGTTTGATCTTATAGATGAATCCTATTACCAAGGGATTATTGATGTCTTCCTTGATTCCGGTAGGCTAAGCATCATTATATGCATAAGGTGCCTTTGTATTTTGGCCTTTGCATCATTCATCATTGGGATATGATGAGCATAGATTTTGGGATCTACATCCTTCAAATCTTTATAACTCCAAGAAAATACATCTCGATATTCATGTAGCAAACTTACTAAGTCTCTTCTTCTTTGATTTAGATTTCATTTCCTATGTAGGTGCAAAGTCGTTTTTCATTTTTTGGTGCCAATACCATTGGCTTGATTTGATCTTTATTATCGTAAGCTATGCCTAAGGAAACCTCTAGTTTGGGTTTTGTTAAACACTATATTTTATTGTTCCACTTTGTACTTCTTGAATATTTTAGGCACTTCAAATCCAAGATTGCCTTGTTTGGTGCTTTTGACATCTTCTTCTTAATTTCTCTTTTGTGCATTCTCCTCCTTTTCCACTTGTATTTTATATGTAGTCTTTTATTCCTTTGGGGTCACACTCATGTCTTGGTTTTCTAGGAGATCTTTGCCTGCTCTAAAGTATTGATCTTCCCCAAGGGCCTCATGATTCACATCCATTATGTGGTCTATTGTAATGCTAGGATCTAGCTCAAGGATTCCACCCATGGATAGTTGGTCCATCTCTATGGATTTGTATCTTTATATGGGTATTTTTGTTCATTAAGGACTTGTTTCAAGATTGCATCTTTTGATGTGAAGATGTAAATCATAAAACGATCATACCCATCTTCATCACAAAATTGTTCTTCTACTTTCTCATTTATGTACATGTCCATAGTAGCCAAGATTTGAGTCCATGCATGTGGCTCAAATCTCTCATCATTGAAAACTTTTTTAACATAAGAAAGGTACTCTTTATTTTGTAGATTCCTATTGAGGACACAAGGTCATTATTCTTGCCTGCTCACCAAGCAGAGATGCGTATCGTTGTTCAGCCAATTGGAGTCATTAGTGTTGGCACTATGAATGGAAGTGGAATCATCTTCATCATTCTCACAATGGATGGGATTCCATTGCAAAGGAGGAATATCTCTGTGAGAAAAGCCGTTTAGATTGACTTTCTTAGTTATGCCCACATGTTGCATGTATAGACAATTCTGACTCCACTCTTGCTCTATCTTAAGTCATCTTAGAAATGGTCCTATTTAGAGTAACTTGTCAATATTGCATTTATCAAAATGATATATTTCCATAATGTTCTCAAACTTGATACCACACATGGTGAAAACTATTGCCTTCAAATGACCAATCGACTTTGCCATATGTTCATCTACAAATTACAATTTCATGCATATTGCTCTTAATGCATGTTTTTCCCAATTCTTTGAGAGCTCCGTGGTCATCATGACTATGCTTACACATAAATATATTATGGACTTAGAGGTCACCCCATTGTATTCAATTAAAAGAACTATATTTTTCTCATCTCCTTCACTCAAGTCTCCCACTTTATCCACAAGAATTGGAATGATATTAGAAGTGATTTAAGCCTGGAGCATGTTGAGTTTGTGTAGTGACTTAGTTCCTTTTTGGCCTTAAGTTGGTTTCTTAGAGGGATACATTGGGACTTCCTGAGTTGAATCCTCCCTTTTGCTTCATAGCATGGTTGTTTTGTGACACTCTAATTTCTCTTCATATGGACCTAAGCATCTAGGTAAAGATCCTAGACTTGATGTGATGTTTGATTCAAAATGTAGTTGGATGGATGCATGCCATGAATTTGCATGTTCTTCTCAAGGTGGATCTAGAAAATTAAGTTATAAGAGGATTGATGGTTGGTTTTGCTAGGACCATCTTTGAGTCAATGGGTATTCCCATGTCTCATTCTCAAGTAGAGGATCATACTCTTCTTGCATTGCCTTCTCCCAATTCCGCTTTCCTTTAGCTTATTCATATGTGGTTGGATCTTCTTCTCTCTTCACAATATAAGCATAATCTTTTGTTGTTAAGAAAGATGTATCATAGCTATACCTGATAGGTTCTTTCCTTTCTCTCAAAGATCTTCTGACCTCTACACTTCTTGAAGTCTCAGCCACATTTGATTCTGGATCAAATCTTGACCCGTCTTCAACATTGCCCTGCAATTTACTTTTACAATCATCATCATCAATATCTTCTTCATACTCCTTTACTTTGGTCTTCCCTTTCCTTTGTATTTCTTGAACATCTGCATACTCATTTGTTGATCCTGTATACCATGTGCTTTGCTCATCAAATGTAACATCTTTTGTCATAAGAAATTCCTTTGTAGATGGACTCCACAATCTGTAACCCATCTGTCTATCATCATACCCAATAAACACATACTTCTCTGCTTTGGGTTCTAGCTTATGTCTTAATTGTGAAGGAACATAAGCATATGCCAAACATCCAAATACTTTACAATGATCAAGAGTAGGTTTCTTACCCCACCATGCTTGATAAGTTGTTCTACCATCCAAAGCTTTACATGGTAACCTATTCACAAGGTATGTTGTAGTGTTGATAGCTTCTGCCCATAACTAGTTTGGGCAATTCTTCTCTTTCATCATTGATCTTGCAAACTCTACAAGAGTTCTATTCCTTCTTTCTGCAACTCCATTTTGTTGAGGGGAGTACCTGCAAGTTATTTCTCTTTTTATACTTGCATTCCACAAATAATCATCAAACTAGAAAAATACTCTCCCCCTCCATCTGATCTCAACCTTTTGAGCTTTTGTCATGTAATCCTTTTTGCATAAGCATGATAATGCTTGAATGTCTTGAAGACTTCTGATTTGTCCTTGATTACATAAAGTGTAATCCATCTTGTTGCATCATCAACAAACAAGACATAATATGTGGATCCATTTATGCTATAGTCCCTTGAAAGACCCCACACATATGTATGAACCAACTCAAGCATGTTTGAATACTTGTATCCTGATTGATTGTATGAACTTTTGTGTGCTTTACCTAATTGACAAGCTTTACAGTTGTACACCATGTGTTGACCTTCAACATTTGGCAATCCAAGCACTACATCATTCTTTGACATTTCGTTTATGTCTCTCTCATTAAAATGACCTAGCCTTTTATGCCATAGGTCTAACTTAGATATCTTTTGACTTCCGTAAGTAAACAATGCATGTCCCACATTACCTTGGACCTTGAGAGTAAAAAGTCTTCCTTCTTTTTGACCTGTAATGATGCTTCTATATCCCTGATTTGGATCTTGCACATAAACACCATCATTTGTGAATCTGACTTCATATCCCTTCTCCACAATTTGTCCTACAGTTATCAAGTTTTTAGGAATAGTAGGAACATAAAGTACCTTGCTTAAGAGTGTGCTTCCACTCTTTGTCTTTACTGATCCAATGCTTTCAACTTTATGCTTGGTGTTATCTCCTATTTGTACTGTATGTCCATTCACCTTTTCTTCCATGTTAGTAATCAATGATATGTTTCCACTCAGATGATTGCTACATCCTGAGTCAATATAGAATACCCTTTGATCTTCTCCTACTGCTTCATGTGTTGCATTCAAGATGAGAGTCATGTCATCCTTTTGATCTGATGCATAATTATAGTAGTTATTCTTGTAGGACTGAGATTGAAAACTTCTTCCACCTCCTCTAGCATATGATGTCCTAGCACCTCTTCCTCTCAAGTTACCTCTTTGGTTTCTGCCTCCTCTACCTCTTTGATTGAAACTCTGATTATGACTTCCACTATTTTGATTGTTATACCAACACTCATTTTCCAAATGATTTGTTCTACCACAAATCCAACAAGCTTTAGTATTATCTTTGTTCTTACCTCCTCTTCCTTTACCTCTCAAATTCATCTTTCCTTTTGTGAAATTAGCTTGGCTTGAAGATCCTTCATCATCAGTTGACTGCTTTCCTTTGACATTCTTTTTCTTGTCCTTGGAGTACATAGCTTGACTTGCACTCCTATCATTATCTCCCTTAATGTCCTACTCAAAAGTTAGCATGTGACCTAGCAATTGATTAAGATCACGAGTAAAATGATCTAATGACAATTCTATGGACAATATGAAAGGCATCCATTTCTCATATCCTCTCAGACTTGTAAGTATTTTTCTTACTAACTTATCCTCTTCAATATCTTAATCTATTGCTCCCAAGCTATCTACAATATCCTTCATCCTTGCTACATAATCAGAAATTGATTGTGAGCTCTTCTTCTTGAAGGTTGTGAACTCAACCCATAATGAAGATTTCCTTGACTTGGTTGTATTTTGGAAATGATCTTCCAAGGCATTCCACACATCTGTTGCACTTTCTAATCCTCTAATATGAGGTAGAAGATAATAATTTATAACCATGTAAATGATGCTCCTAGCTTTAGCATCCTTTCTCATCCAGTTCTTCAAATCTGCAAGCTCTTCCCTAGTTGGAGCACTAGGATCTTCAAACTCGGGCTTTTCTTCTTCTCCTATGATGAATGCCATCAAATCTTTGCTCATGAGGTGTGCCTTCATGGACCAAGCTAGATAGTTCTCCGTATCTAGCTTATCAATCTGCAAGCTTTCTCCCATCTTTGATCTTCTATGTCTGCAATTACTAAGATTTATGGTGATATAATGTACCTTTGCTATGAAGCTTTAATCCCTCTTGATCCTTTCGAACTCAGTCTTCACTCTTCTACAGGTTGTCTTCAACACTTTGAACTTGTCCACCTTCAATTTGAAGAGACTTCAATGTCTACAACAGTCGGGACTTCCAATGCTCTTACTTCACTTGTATTGCACCTTCTGCTCTGATACCACTATTGGAGACCTCTAAATCTCCAAAGTCTTGATCTATACTGATTTAAGAGCACCTCTATATCAGTTATAGACCAAACTTTACACAAATGTTACCTTAATTTATCAAGTCTTCCACTATCACTACTCTGAATGAAAATTTTCCTTCTTCAAGAAGTTTGCTTCAAAGATTGACTTCATTACCTACACATATCTTCAGATTTCTTCAATCTAATGATATACATACATCCACGCTACCTTTGCACAATCATATCAACCATTAGTCCTTCACATGAATCATTAACTTTAATTTGATCATTAAGATCAAAAGTATGTCAGAAATTGTTCTCCTGAAGCAACGACTTTGACATAGTGAACTTCTAAGGTTGATTTCTCATAGCACAGGAGGTAATTTTTTCTCATTTAAGATTGACCTAGCTGTTTCAACAATTAATCTATTTCTCCTCTCAGCCACCCCATTTTGTTCAGGGGTATACCTTGTTGTGATTTCTCTTTTGATTCCTTTGTCCTGCAAGAATATATCAAACTCATTTGAGAAGTACTCACCTCCTCCATTTGACCTTAGTCTCTTTATGTTTCTCCCTATTTGGTTTTCAACAAGTGTAAGATACTTTTTAAAGCAACTGAATACTTCATCTTTGTGCTTCATAAATTACAGTATTTTCCACCTACTGTAATCATCAATGAAAGATACATAATACCTTGATCCAAAGATTGAGGGATCCTTACTTGGTTCCCATACATCTGTATGGACAAGCTCTAGGTAGTCCTCATGCATGTAGCCTTTCCTTGAGAAGGGTAACCTGTGAGATTTTCCAAACTGACAAGCACCACATTTATAAATCATGTGTTTCTTGGATACATTAGGTATCCCAAGCACACATTGGTCTCTTCATATTTGTTTCAAGGTTCTTTCACCAACATGCCCTAATCTCTTATGCCAAATTTCAAGCTCTGATAATGTTTGATCTTTATAACTATAAAGTGCAATGTTCCTTGTATCCTCAAGTTCAAAAGTGAATAATCTACCTGTCTTTTCTCCTTTGGCAATTCTCTTGAACCCATGCTGGGGATCTTCCACAAATGCTTCATATTGATTGAATCTAACCTACAAACCCTTTTCCACAATCTGTCCAACACTCATCAGATTCTTGGTAATTGTTGGTACATATAGAACTCTACTCAACAAATTCTTGTTTCCATCAGAGGTCTTAACATTCCCTACTTTAATCACTGAGTGCTTGGTGTCATCACTTGTTTGTACCTGATGCTTACCCTTTGGTTCCTCAAGGTCAGAGAGAAGAGCTACATTGCCTGCCACATGGTCTGAGCATCCTGAGTCAATGTAGAAGAGATGATCATCATTTATACCTGGTTTTGAAGTCATGTTCAAAATTAGAAGAGAATCTTCTCGCTCCTTTATGTAATTGTTGTAATCTTTTCTGGATTTGTATCCTCCTTGGTAGTTGTTATTGTAGTTGTTGTTGTTGTAGTTGTTGTTGTTGTAGTTGTTGTTGTATCCTTGGTGGTGATTGAATCTTCCTCTTGATTGTATATACCTACCTGTTTGATATCCTCTACCTCTCTGATTCTTGAAGTTCCTAAAACACTCATATGTAGTATGATTTCATAATCCACGAATATTGCATGTTGAGGAGTTATAAGGTCTCCCCCTACCTTGCTTACCTCCTCTGCCCCTTCCTCTTGAGGTTCTACCTCTCCCTACATAGTTGGCTTGAGAGGTAGTTCCTTCATCTTCAACCTTCTTGTTATTCCCTTTCTCTTTGGACTTACTTTTATCAGCGTATAGGGCAGAAGAGCTATTACCTCTTGATGAATCTCCATTCTTTTTGAGCTTGGCTTCATGGGTAAATAGTTGCCCCATGAGTGTGGTAAGGTCTGGAATCTACATGCCCATGTACAAGTCCATGGCAATTGTGAAGCTCTCCCATTTGTCATCAACTTTAATACCATTGATTACTTGTTTTACAATCTGATCCTCTTCGAGCAATTAGATATGTGCACACCTCTGTTCCTCAAATATCTGTTCGGAAGGTGCAGATGAATGTTTAAGCAGTCTTTGATGACAAGGTCCATGGTGGAAGCGCCATCGCCAAGAAGCTCGTCTCAGAGCAGACATGAGGCAACGACGTTTCTCTGAGGCAACGACGTCGACGTGGAGAGAAGAAGACATCCGTTGGAGGAGTTGATCGCGACAGCGGGTGGACGCAGAGGTCCGGTTTGGGCATTGAGCAGGTCTGAAGAGCTGGAGCAGAAGCTGAAGAACAGGAACAGAGCACAGAACGCCATATGGAGTGAAGCAGAAGGTGTTTCTTCCGGAGAGTGAAGCCTTCGGAGTCAACATGGCTATGGCTGCAACGTTTGCCGGCGTTGATCTTGCCGTCGGGCTCTGACGATAGCTCGGCTCCGGCGACGACGGGTTCCGGCGACAGCTCGGCTCCGGCGACAGCTCGGCTCCGGCGACAGTTCGCCTCCGGCGACAGTTCGCCTCCGGCGACAGTTCGCCTCCGGCGACACTTCGGCTCCGACAGCTCTGCGGCGCCTCCGGCGACACCTCGGCTCCGACAGGGTTCCGGCGACGGTTCGACCCGGCTCGGCTCCGGCGACGGGTTCCGGCGACAGCTCGGCCCCGGCCTCCGGCTCCGGCAGCTCTGCGACAGGGTCTGAGGGCCCTGCGCCGCTCGTGGTCAGAGCCGTGTACTTCATAGCTCTTTTGTCAACCGCGCCGCCCGCGCCGTCTCCACGTGGCGCTAAGGAGGGCCTGTACGCATTCAATGTGAGACGCTCTGGACCTTTAAGGGAGTCTTTTCGCTTTAGTTCAAAAAGGGGAAAAAAAGGGGCGAAAAAAAAAAACCGAACTTCCTTTATAAAAAAAAAAAAGGGGAAAAAAAGGGGCGAAAAAAAAAAGAAGAAGAAGAAGAAAAAAAAAAGGAGAAAAAATAGAAAAGAAAAAAAAAGAGAAAAAAGAAAAAAAAAAGAGAAGAGAAAAAAAAAAAAGAGAAAGACAGATAGTTGAAGAAGAAGAGTGTTCTATGGGGGTGGGGTGCCTCCTTCTTATGTGGGATCTTGGGCTATCAGAGTTTTAGTATAAGACCTTCTTTTTTGGCTTGGTTATGATGTCCCCCTCTCTGGTGAAAAGCAATCTGGCCCCTCCTCCCGGGGAGGCCGTTAACCTGGCCGCCTTGCTGGAGGGGGGTTCCTGTGCCGCCCAAGAGGCCCTCGAGAATGTTGAACCCCCCTTGGTCTCCCTCAACAGATCTGCAATTTTATCTACTCAGGAGGAGCTCAAGAAAGTCTGCCTAGTTGGCCAAATGTTTGGCCCTAGGCCCCCGCTCGAAACCGTGCGTCAGTGGCTTCGCAACGAGTGGTTCCCCCGCGGGCTCGTTGTTTGTAAGTGTCAGTTCTTGCCGGCAAACCACTTGCTGCTAGTCTTTGAGAATGAAGACATGGCGTTTCGGGCCCTTAGTGTCGGAACTTGGCAGCTCGGCCGGGCGACCCTGTGCCTTTTCAGATGGTCCCCTGACTATACTCCCGACAAATCGAAACCGCTTCGATACCCACTTTGGGTTGAGCTCCCTAACCTGCCTTACTTCTTGTACAACTTTGTATGGGACATCGTTTCTCCCATCGGCAAGCCGTTGGCCTCACGCGAGGACATCGGTGGCATCATTTATGAAGGCACAAGACACTCGTTCAATGCCCGGTGGCACCCCCAAATTTGTGTCGAGGCTGACCTCAGTCTACCCCTCCCATCGAAGATTAAATTGGACTTGGGCGAAGGAGATGTCTGGGAGCAAGACATCATTTACAAAAACCTTCCCAACGCGTGCTTTCGCTGTGGTCAACAAGGTCACAGGATCAAAGATTGCCCTTTGAGACGGCAAAGCAAGCGAAATCAAGGAGCCCCTAAAAATGCTCAACACAACAATGGTGATTTGAGTTGCCCGACGAAAACTGAGGACTTCAAGGATCCCCCTAATCCAGAAGCTGATGCAGACGGGTTTATAGAAGTCAGAAGAAGAAGGAGAAGAAGCCCTAGGGCTACCTCCGAGCGAAACAACAAGTCTGTTTCCCCCTCCAGCAACTTATATTGTACTCTGGAAAGGGAAATCAATGAGCTTGACTTCCCAGGTGGGAACCTACTTGAGGAAGACACCGATGTCAAAGGCCTGGAGATCCCTGACAGTAACGAAACCGTGCAGGAGGGCTACTCTACAAGCAAAGATGATGGATTCACCACTAGTAATGAAGACAACATGGATAGTGAAAGTTCCATCATTGGATCGACGATCCCGGAAACGGTGCTGAGCACGGGGCCCAGCTCCCCCCAGCAAGGTGTATCCCGCAAAGGAAAACAGCTTATGGAGCTACCTTGGAAAAGCCCCCACAAGAACCGGTTTCTAGGTCGGGATCCGATCCCAGCGAAAAAGAAAGACGAAGCCAAGAGAAGAAAGGACAAGGCTCCCTCCCGCAAAGAGGGATCAATACAAAAATGATTGTCATCTCGCTTAATGCTAGGGGGCTAACCGACCCTTCAAGAGCGGCCATCATTGGTCAATGGCTCCGCGACATTAGCTTAAAACCAGACATTATATGCATTCAAGAGATTAAAATTGACAGAGAAGACCTGCTGAAACGACTCAGACAGATTTCCTCGGCCCACGTGTGGATTCCAACAAAGCACCGGCGGGGGTCCGGTGGAACGGCTATCGGTGTTAAACAGCCCTGGCTTGAAAAGCTTGAGAACTCCATTGAAGACGTAAATCACCGCTGGATTGCGGCTTCTTTCGGTGCTCCCCTCTGTGTTACTATGGTTTCATTGTACGCCCCTAACGGGGATTTGGAGAGGCTGAACACTTGGACTTCTCTTGACTCGCTTCCCCACAACGTGATTATATGTGGAGACTTCAACATGGTGGAGGACCCTAAGGACAGATGGATGGGCAAGGGCAGGGTCATCGACAGTCGGGAGAAAGAAACATGGGACATGACCAAACTCCACTTGGATCTGGTCGAATTCAAAGACTCGAATGGCTTTTCCTGGTCGAATCTCCAAGCGGGCGAAGATCTAAGGAAAGCTAGACTTGATAGGTGCTACATCTCTCAGAGTTTTACTCATCTGTGGGGCCTCCCTTCCATCACGCAACGTACTGACCTCACCATCTCCGATCACTACCCAATCGTTATCACGTTTCAGCCTCCCAACAGGACCCACAAGGCTCCGTGGTTTCATGCCAACGCTTCCACCTTCTCTCTCCCCTCCGTCCATCAAGAGATTGCCGATGTGTGGAAGGTGGCGTTCGCCTCTGGCCTGGCCCCAGCCAAGTGCTGGAGAAGTGCGGTCGACAAGTCTCGCAAGATCATGATCAGAACTAAGAAGATGCTAGAGACTGTGCGGCGGGCTCGTAGGGAAGCGCTTTACCACAGACTCTGGCGACTCGAGGAGGAAGTAAACAAAGGAAAACACCAAGCCCAGAAAGGTCTGCGAAAAATCAGAGCAGCGTTGAGATACGAGGAAGAAATACAAAGGAAAAACTTGCAAATCTTCTTCAAGGAGTGGTGGGCTGGAAAAGCCAACAAACCCACCAAAGAGATGTGCAGTATCCTTAAAAGGAAACACAACAGAGAGACGATTCCCCTACTGCTAGACACTCATGGCAATGTATGCAACTCGGAAGAAGATAATGTTGGCATCATCGAAGAGCACTTCACGAGACTCCTGGGAACCTCGAATCCCCTCTCCCACCATAGAAGGGACTGCATGGCTTCCATTTCTAGGGTTTCCCCCCGGAGAATACCACCCAACCTCCACTCCCTGCTTCATGCCCCGATCTCCGAATCAGAAATCTTTGAGGTCATTGATGCCCTCCCTCTCGGTAAAAGCCCGGGACCCGACGGACTCACTAACGAGTTTTTTAAATCATTCAAGCTGGTGGTTGCCACCCCTCTTCGGATGGTTTGGCAAGAGGCGCTAAAATTTGGTGCTCTTCCTTCCTGTATAAACAATGGAATTATCAAGCTGATTCACAAGAAGGGGGGAAAAAACAGAATCGAGAACTGGCGGCCAATTACGATGCTCCAAACAGGATACAAGATCATCGCCAAAGTCATTGCCAACAGACTTGCATGCCACCTGAGATCTTGGCTTAGTGAGGACCAAAAAGGCTTCATCAAAGGCAGGTCCATCCTGGAAACCATTATGGATATTTGGGAAGGTATTCAATTTGCAAATGAGTCTAATCAAGACGTGGTCTTCCTCAAGATCGACTTTGACAAAGCCTACGATAGGCTAGAATGGGACTATGTTCTGCAGTCACTCCAAGACCTCGGATGTAGTCAGAAATTCACCAAGATGATCGCGACCCTTCTCGGCAATGCAACGACCCAAATTAACGTTAACGGCAAACTTTCGAAGGCGATCCATCTTAAAAGATCTATTAGACAAGGATGCCCTCTTGCCCCCCTTCTCTTTGCCATCGCCACTGAAGGGCTGAGCAGACTTGTGGCTCATCATGTGGAGGCTGGCAATATCAAAGGCCTCTAGCTACCTCACGACCACAGTCAAATCATCATGAGACTTTTTGCCGACGATATGAACGCGTTCGTTCACAATGATAATACCAGCCTGGAGACTTTCTGGAGGTGTCTTGATACCTTTTGTGAGGCCTCTGGATCCAAAATCAACCACAATAAGACCGCCTTTAGGGCCATTGTGGGACATCAACCTGGCCTTCTCATTGATCATGGTTGTCAATCCATTCCGCAGGGTCAAATCTTTCGGCTGCTCGGAATCCCCTTGGGGTTTGGCGTCTCTATGGAGCAGCGATGGAACTGGGTGCTGGCCAAACTTGAAAACAAGCTCAATTACTGGAGAGGCATGCAAATCAATCTCGCTGGACGGGCGATGGTTATCAACACGTTCCTCCTCTCGTCTACCATCTATTTCCTTTCTTGCTGGAGACCGACTGAGCAAGGCCTGTCCAAACTGAATAGCATCTGCAGAAACTTTCTTTGGACGGGTGATCATAACAGAAGGGGGGTGCCTAAAATCAAATGGGCCATCTGCACCAGCCCTAGAGATAGCGGGGGGCTTGGCATCCTGGACATTGGGTGCATGGCTAACAAACTGGCAGCCAAATGGATGATTAAAGCTTGGTGCAATAGGGAGGCCTCGTGGGCCAAGCTGATCTTCAGAAACAATAATGAGTTGGCCCTCACGGGATCCCCGAACTGGAAGAACCTTGACATCATGACCCTGCTATTCTCCCCGATACCTGTCTTCCCGAAAGGCTCCAATCTCGTATGCTCTCTTTGGAAGGGCTGGAATAAAGTCAAAAGCTTCACAAGAATTAGTGAGGACTGGAAGTGGGCGGCCGGAATCAGACAAAACGACTCAATATGGTTTCCGATTCATGGCATCCGGAGTGTGGAGCCGTGGAACATTCAAAATGCCAAGAAGTTATGGAACAAAGGATTCAAAAAATGGAAACACCTCTGGAAACATGACACCAACAGTTGGATCAACTACGAGGATATCGACCCTCGCATAAACATCTCCTACGAAGAATGGAACACCTTGCAAAGCAGATGCCTCGCTTGGGATCGTCACAAAACTCGCCTTCTCATGGGACATGACGCTCCGAACGCGCGTGGTCTCAAATGGCACAATGGAAACAGCCTACTCAAAATCCCGAACATCAATGAAACGACTGACCTCCAGATCAGCCTCAACAAGAAGTGGTGCCGGTCTTGGACGCGACTTCGGTGGGACATGAAATTCATGGGTATCTGGCACCCACTTATAGAGATTAAGAAGTCGGTCCTCTTATGGCAAATTCTTCATCGAGGAATTTGGACTAACCATAAGGCAAGCAAAATTTGTGGGATCCCTCCGTGGTGCAAACGCTGCCACCGCGCAATTGAAGATGTCCCACACATCTTCCTTACTTGCCCCAACTCCTACAGAATCTGGCAGATGGTTGGACTGAAAATCAGAGTTCAGAAGCAGCTTAGTTGGAAACAAGTCCTTTTGGGTGAAGCGATTGGGTGCTCTGCGGCTCTCTGGAACGCAATCAGAGGGGAAGTCCTGTGGAAAATTTGGCGGGAGCGGTGTGCTCTCAACTTCGGCGACTCCCCCAGGGAGTGGTCGATTGAAAAATCACTACTCCTCCTTGGCAAAAGGATTGTCAACAGTAAGAAATCCCCCCCCTTCAGGCACCATCAAGTCCCCCTTTTGATCAACAACAAGCTCAAACCCAAGTGGGTCCCGCATGAGGGCGACGAGAGGGTGATCAACCTTCTTTGTAATGCAACCTAGGAATCAACCAAGCTTCCCCTGCTTTGTGGGATTTGGGGGGTCCCGTGGGCACTAGTCCCCTTCCATTGTACCTTTGTTTATTAATTTAATTCAAGTCCGGGAGAGTAGGCTATTGCCGAACTTCCTTTATATTAAAAAATCTGATCCTCTTCAATTTCTTCTCCTATGCTTGCCAATTGATCTACTACATCTTACAAAATGACAATGAAGAACTTGGGAATTGATCACACTGCTCGCGACTTTTTCAAGTCACTTTATATAAGTGCTTCATTCAAATTTGAATTTGAATTCAACTTTTGGATCTCTCTAAAAGTAGTCCTTCAATCTAGGAAATATTCCCTCAATGAAGTAGTTACTTTTCTAACTAACAAGTCCACGAGTTTTTGTTAGGTGATTACAAATATTCTCTCAAGTCAAAAGAAATGACTTTTACAAATGGTAAAGATGAAAAATCTTCCTAGCAATGGTTTCCATGGAGCTTCATATGTTTATGAACTTCAAGACAAATGTGTGGGCTTGGAATTTGCACCAACAATTCATATAAAACTACATGTAGTTGTGCATCGAAGATTCTTTGCTTGAATCTTTGTCTTCTTGTATCGCCTATTCATAAGTCTTCAACCAAGTGACTAGTATCACTTATGAAAAGACTCAATGATTGAGCATATCTAGAGAGAGTAGGAAGAGAAAGTATATGAATTCAAATAAAATAAACCAAAAAAATTATCTTACATACAAAAGCTTCACCTCCATAGCTTTGAAATGAGCATGAGTATTGCACACTCCACATGCAATTGTAGGCTCATAGCTCCAAGCTTTCCTTGCCTTCTTTGATTTTTCTTCAAGTGGTCTTGTTTATGCAACCATGTGCTCCAATACCACTGCTCTGATACTAAATGTGGAGAAATTTGACTCCAATATGCATAATAGAAGTCATCAAACCTCTTCTAGAAAGTGTTCTACTAGACATCTATGTGCCTTGCATTGATATATTTTGGTAGTGATGTGTGTGAACACACTTAGGACCACTGGGGAATTTTTTATCCCTCTTTAGGAGGTTTTCCCCCTTGTCTTGTATATACACTTACAACCCTAATGGGTCACTTATCTTTGTACATTCACTTGGTAATACACTCAGTACTATGTTGTGCTCCAAGCTTCTTCTTCTTCCTTGTGCTATTCGTGTGCTTTTATAGATGTCAAACTCGAGCAATTGGTATCAAAGCAGGTTTCCACTTCATCTTGGGCCTCATCAACACCCCTCCAATCACAATCTAAGAATCACATGAAAATTGGTTAGCATATTTGGGGCTCGTTTTGTCTTCCAAATGCACTATCACAATGCTTGTGCAAGAAATTTTGTCCTTTTGTGCCAAACATATTTTGGTTCGCTAGTACACACATCTCAAAGTATGCTTTAGGTTTAGTAGAGCTCAACAAGGTAGTTTTGTTCAACTTTCGGAGATACAATCATTCTTCTACATCAAGGTATTTTAGTCAATGGCCATGGATGAAAGCAATGATGTATTCCATATGTTCATTGTCGAGGACAAGTTGGATTGCACTCATTACCCATTATGGGCATATATGATGTGTCATGTATTGGTGGCAAAAGGATTGTAGAATATTGTGTAGGTTGTTGAAAAAAGACCCACTACAATTGTAAATAGAATTATTAAAGGTCATGCAAATGGCGTTGAAGATGAGGATCTTGAAATTCTTCTTCATGCTATGGTTCCTACTGCACCTACTGTGGAGAAACTTTGATGGGATGGTAGAGATGCTTAGTCACATGCATTGATATCTTTATCTCTTAAATGTGCCATTATATCTCATATTAGCTCTTGCAAAATAGCAAAGGATTCTCAGGATACACTTACCACTTTATACGATTCAAGCAATGAGGGTCGTGTTTCTTACCTTTGAAAACACTTGGAGAGTGAGCATATGAATGAACGAGACTCTATGGATAATTTTTTGACAAAGATCAAAGATTTGAAAGAGTAGCTGATTTTTGCAAATGAAGTCGAAAAGTTCACTTGTGCGGACCATTCTTAATGGTATTCTTGATTCATGTCAGAGTTTAGCTTCTACTCTTGGATTGATGATCAAAGGCAATCCAAATGCCTTAACTTTTGAGAAGTTAGATTTTGTTTTGTTGCAAGAAGATTAGTCCGGGTAGAACATGTCCAATATGCATGTTGGAGATCAAGGTTTTAGCTAGCGAGAAGGGAAAAGTTAAATGGAGCTCATCTATTAGTAAGTAGAAATATGCTGATTTTATAGAGTCAAAAAAGGAAAGCAAGGATGAAAAGAAAACAAAAAAGTAGAAATTGTTCTACAAATACTATAAAGGAAATGATCATGTCATAAAGGGTTCTCCAAAATTGGATGCAAAAGAGGTAAAGAAAAAGGAGGCTAGAATGGCTATTGTAGAGGATGCTACACCTAAAGTGGAGTCTCCTAATCTTGTGCGAAGTGAAGAATGGGTGTTTAGTACTCTTTGCAGCCATGACCCATCTTTGCATGAGTATTGTATGTCTACAATAGACTTAGATGTTTGGTACTTTGATAGTGGATTACCTTAGAGCACAATTTCTTTAGTTCACTTGAGCTTGCCCCTATAGTGAATCTTATCACATGTGATAACAAATCCTCTTATCCTATAGTGGGAGTTGGTTTGATCATTCTGGCTACTACTAGTGGTACTTCTTTCACATTGTTAGATACTTTGTTTGTGCTGGGGATCAAGAAAAATCTATTGTTAGTTTAGCATTAGCCAAGCTCCACTTTGGTTGTCAAATTTGTTGATGATAGATGTACAATTCATGATCTATCAAATGGAGATGTTATTATTGCTTTTGGCATTTTATGTCTTGGATTGTATAAGCTCTTAGACTATGAAAAATCTGTGAATAATTCAGCAGGTGTAGTACAAGATTCATAGGCTATCTAAGATGCAAAGCCTTCGCATGCATGCTTTGGTCATCTAAATGTTGCTAGTTTGCTATGCCTGCAAAAGTCTAAAATGGTGTCCTCTTTGCCCAAACTTGAGGCACCTGGTAAACATGTTAGTGAAGATTGTATTTGGGGCAAAATGTGGCATTCCTCCTTCCCAAAAGATAGTTCAGTTAGAGCTACTAAAAAATTGCAACTTGTTCACAATGATGATCATGGGAATGTTGAGAAAAGGGGAGCAACGGACCCTAACCACCTCACATAGAAGTAAGAATCTTCTCCAAGTGAAGTTGTAAGAAGTGTAAGCAACACATCCACACCCATGCCCATCAGAAATGGCACCATGGCAACATCAAAAAGGCGCAAGGGAGGGGAGTTCTCGCACACAAGCCAACTCCAAATGCCAAGTCCTCGCACATAGATCATTTCCTTTCACACAAGGAAGAAGGAGAATAACAAATGAAACCTTCTCTATTCTTCATAGGGCCCAAGGCCATGACCAAGGTGCAGAGAGTACACATGCGGAAGCAAATTAAAAAAGTAAAGTACTCTCACAAAACAAAGAATGTGTGAGACACAAAATGAGTAGACCATGAAATGGGTAAACTCATGTGGATTAGAAATGAGCTTGCCAAGAGCATGGAGTAGGCTCCTCAAGCTTCTAACCAAGTACAAATGAGGGGAGAGGCCCTCCTTATATAGATTTGGGAGGGGCTCTCAAAAGTACATCATATGTGGGATAAGTCTCCTGAAAGGAGAATGAATACAACTAGTAGAAGCACATGGCAAGGTACCCAAATACAAAGGAAATACAATATAAAATGGAAATAGACTAGAAATGGAGTGCCTTCTGGATACAAAATGGAGATGCACTCATGTGGATACAAATGTAGATGAAGTAGGAGCAATCATGTCATCAACACCCCCTCTGCAGCTCCATTTTGGAGCAGCTGAATGCTGCAGAGGTCCACCAAGCGCTGAAGCGAAACTGGAGGTAGAGCCTTCATGAACATGTCCGCTAGGTTCTCCTGAGAGGTACACTACTCCAGAGTAATCTCCTGAGATATGAGCTTCTCACGGATGAAGTGGTACTAGAGCTCGATGTGCTTTGTCCGAGTGTGGAACACTGGATTCTTGGTGATGGCCAAGGCTGACTGGCTGTCCATGCGAAGACATGTCCGAGTATCCTGCAAAACGTCGAAGCCAGATGGCCTCACATGCGGCAAAGCTAGATGCTTGCTACTGGGCCTCGGTAGATGAGAGAGCAACTATAGGCTGCTTCTTACTTGCCCAAGAGATAGGTCCTAAGCCAAGCAAGAATATATACCCAGAAGTAGGCCGTCGAGAATCAGGATCACCAGCCCAATCAGAATCTGAATATCTGGCGAGTTCGATGCCCCCTCTATACCAAAGACCATGATGTCGAGTGAGGGCAAGGTATTGACGTAGTCTTTGAGTAGCATCCCAATTAGTGTGATGAGGCTGATGTGCAAACTGACTGAGTATACCACCTACATAAGCAATATATGGTCTAGTCTCTTTCATAGTTGTTTCCCACACTGGTTGGCCTTGAGCTTCTTTGTAATTGGATGGTTCTGGAATTTGCTGAATTTGGTGCATTAGAGCATAATTAACATAATGACTCTGTTCGCGTTGTCTCTTATCAAGAAGCCTTTGAGATCGGCGTGGTTGTTGTGAAGTACTTGCTTCTGAGTTGGAGTTTGGAAATATTGAGTCCCCCTCGAAAGTGTAGATAGGTGGACTAAGACTTGTACTTGAATCTTTTCTTGAGTATGAGGAAGCTTCATTGAAGATCACATCCTTCGAAATGGTGATGGAGTGGTTTTCCATATCATATAGACAATATGCCTTTGATTGGTCACTATAGCCTATGAATATGTGTTTCTTGGACTTTGATTGTAACTTGTTTCTATCTTCTTTTAGTACATGGACAAAATCTTCACTACTAAAGACTCAAAAGTAATTCACATTTGGTTTTCTTCCATAGTGGGCTTCGAAGGGTGTTTTGTTGTGTAATGCACTTGTAAATCCTCAATTAAGAATGTGAACGGTAGTATGCACGGCTTTTGCCCAGAACTTGTAGGGTAGATCCTTGTGATGAAGCATAGTTCTTGCCATTTCCATCACACTGTGTATCTTTCTTTCAGCTACTCCATTCTGGGATGGAGTATGAGGCCGAGTGACTTGTGTTCTGATCCCTTTCTGGTTGAGAAAGTTATCAAAGTCATGATTGATAAACTCACCACCTCCATCTACTCTGATGGTTTTCACTTTAGTCGAAGCTTCATTCTCAACTTCCTTGATTCAAGTTTGAAACTTAGAGAATGTGTCTGCCTTTGACTTCAAAAAGTACACCCAAATAAAGCGAGAGTGGTCATCTACTAGAAGATAAAAGTAGAGGGATCCACTCAGCGACGGGGTATTCATAGGTCCACATAAGTCCATGTGGATAAGGGCTAGTGGGTTCCTCACTCGTGTTGAAGCTTCCTTGGGAACTGGGGCCCTATGTTGCTTTCCTTGGGTGCAAGCTTGGTAGACATCAGTAAGTTGCCCTATCTTTGGCAATCCCTTCACAAGTTGGGATGAAGAGATTTTTTATAAATATGAAGTGTGGCCGAATCTTTGGTGACACAAACTTGAGGTTGATTCTTTGGATACAATGCAAGATAGCTTGTAGAGGCCCTTTTCTTCAATACCTTGAGCAATGACATTCTTTGTATGGGGATCAACTACCTTACCTGAGGTGTTATCAAACCATACTTGTTTGTCTTGATCTGTAATGGCCTTGACCGAAAGTAGATTCATACATAAATTTGGAACAAAAAGAACATTGGATAAAGACTTGCATTCGCCCTGATTGTTGGTAATTTGAACTTTCCCTTTTCCTTCGATGGGTAAACTTTTGTTGTTTCCAAGATAGACTTCTCCCGTATGCTCTTTGAGTTCCTGAAAGGAGTCCTTGTCTTTGCACATATGGGAGGTAGCTCCGCTATGAAAGATCCACTCATGTGGGGAGCTAGAAGTAACTAGTGTATTGGCTTTTGTGGAGATGAAGAGTTCCTCACTCGAGTAGTGGGATCTATGTTGGGATCCTTTGGATACTTGCCTAGATGTAGAAGCCTTCGATGATTGTTTCTTTTTATAGCAAAACTTTTCTAAGTGTCCTGATTTTCCAGAAAAATTACAGGTGAACTTCTTCAATGAATTATGCGATCCTTGCTTAGATACATTGCTAGCGTGATGACTTGTGGTTTTGCCCTTGTTGAATGGTCCTTTGGCCTTCATGGCTGACTCTTGTGAGGAAGTCGGTTTGGCTCGCGAGTCGTGAAGTAGCAATAGTCGACAAACCTCTTCCCAAGATAAGTTGTGACAAATGTCTCGTATGACTTAGGTAACTTGTTAAGAAGCCTAATGGCCATGTCTTCACTAGAGATCTGCCTACCACATAGTGCTAATTTATGTTGGTAGTCCTCAAATTGGGCTATGTCTTTGGTAATTGTGTCATGTGGCCTAATGGTCAAATTATGAAACTTGGCCTCTAATGCATATATTTTCGAAGGGGTATTGTCTTCATACAAAGCAGCTAATGTATCCCAAGCATCCTTGGATGTCTTGCAGGCAGTGATATGTCCTTTCGTCAATTTGTCGCAGGCAAGTAACAGCTGACCTAAAGCTCTTTTATCCTTGACATTCCACACATGCCAATTGTCTATGTTGGTATCCCTATTGGGTTCGGGGTCTGACCCGTCTACCACCTCATGCAGGAGATTCGTGTAGAGATATGCGTGCATGACATCTTCCCATAGATTGTAATTTTGTCCATTGAGGCGTTCATCCTTAGGCATAAAAATAGGGGTAAAAGAGGGTAAGAAGTTAGCCATAGATGATGAGCTACCTTCACTTTTGGTCATTACAAAGCTTTGAGGATAAATTGTTTAGAAACACTATCAAAGATATTTGCCAAAAGTAATGCTTCAAGATAATTTGCAAAGCTTGAAATGAACGACATGATATCATACTAAAACTCCTTGGGGAGGGGGGGGGGCTTATAGTAGCCCTTCACTTGCACCAAGAATTAGAAGAGAAACTTTGGGGGGGTTTAGAATAGCCCTTCACGTTTGCAAAGAGAGACACCATGGAGTGGGGAGAGTCGATGCTCAAAGGGAATTTGTGGGTGGGCTTAGACTAGCCTCCAATCCCACAATCATACACACACACGACTTTTTCTTTTATTGCTTGAGTTTACAAGAGAGGGCACTTAGTGCCTTCAATGGTCCAAAATAAAGTGGCTGTTGTGATTCTTTCACAAAGTATTCTTTGAAAGTGGATACCCTCGAAGTGAGGGTTGTTATGCCAAAACAAGAGTACAAAAATATCGTTGACTGCCACAATGGGTCTCAAGAAGTTGGACACAAATATAGTCCAATTGTAAAACCTTTGGATAAGACAATATAACCCCTTTATATAAGCAGGCCGTCTCTCTCTTTTTTTTGATAAACAAGGCGTAAGAACTTCTAGAAATTATAGAGAGATAACATGTTGCACTTTTTCGTCAGGTGAGAGCATTATGGGCATTAGATTAGTAGTCAAAGTGCAATGAACCCATCATCGATGGTGGTGCCTATTCTCATATGCAGGTGATCACAGCTTTAACATCATGAGTGATGTCAAAGGTTCTTGCAACTTTGCGTAGAATCCATAAGCAGAGGATGACATCTATTGCTTTTGGCAATCTGCACTAAAAATAGCAGTCGGAAATGCAAAAGGCTTGAGTTAATTGATTCAAAATCCTGCTGCCCCCGATCTGCCAGGAAACTATAGTTACTACTTTCCTTCAATGTTGTCATGCGGAGTTGTCAGTCCTCTCGCTCTGTTTTCTCACAGAGATCTGGAGTATTGGTGACAGAGGTGCTATCCGTCTGCTACAGAGAAGCATGGATTTGAAGCACCATCTTCTTCGATAGCTTGCTCTGAGGGAGAGTACAAGGGCAACTTTGTACAGAGAATGTCTTTCTCTCTCTCTCTCTCTATCTCTCTCTCTCTCTCTCTCTCTCTCTCGCTGCTATAGCTCGCACAGTAGAGGACGAGTGTGAAGTGAGCGATGAGCTGAGTGCTGAGCTGAGCTGAGCGAGGCTACGCGAGGTTTGAGGCTAGCCTTTTTGAGGACGAGAACCTTTCCCCAAGATATGACATTAGCTAGACAAAGAAGCTTAGAACAAGAAGCGTTAGACTATACTCTCATTGGAGAAAATATATACAGACGAGGAAAGGATGGGTATCTTCGATTATGTGTCCACGAGAGCGAATATCTGAAAATCTTGGAAACTACTCACCAAGGTGTGGCAGGAGGAAACTTTGGAATAGATAGAGTGATCAAGGCAGTACTTTTTGCAGGTGTTTGGTGGCCCACACTTCACATGGATGCACATACCTATGTGAAGAGGTGTGATGTTTGCCAGCGAACTCAGTATCCTATGCGAAAAGATGAGATGCCATTGAAACCTATGATGGGTGGACGTGCATTCTCTAAGTGGGGAATAGACTTTGTTGGTCCTATTAACCCCCCAGCTAAGGGTTCCCATGCTGAATACATTATTGTGGCCACAACCTATCTAACCAAGTGAGTAGAAGTAAAAGCCACAACGAAGAACGATGCTCAAATGACAGCAAAGCTCTTATTTGAGAATGTGTTCACTAGATACGGATTGCCAATCGAGTTAGTGAGTGATAGAGGCACACACTTCTTGAATGAAGTCATAGAAAACCTTCTCCAAGAATTCTTGGTGATACATAAGAAGTTTGCTCCCTATCATCCATAAGCTAATGGACAGGCTGGGAGCACAAATAAGATTCTATGCAATGTATTGACAAAAGTGGTTAATAATAAACGCTCTGATTGGGACAAATAGCTACACCATGTTGTTTGGGCATACAGAGTTGCCTATAAAACGATACTCCAAGCCACACCCTTTCAGATGGTATTCGGCCAAAATGCAGTGCTACCATTGGACTTTTTGATACCTACATTGAAAGTAGCACAAGAGCATGACTTGACAAGCTATGAGATCTCCTCTATACTCTTCGATCTTGAACAATTAGGTGAAACACGATTGAGAGCTGTAGCAAGAATTTATGAAGCCAAGCAAGGGCAAAAAGCATATTTCGATGCACATGTGAAGGATAAGGGCTTGAAAGCAGAAGACCTAGTCCTAGTCTACACCTTGAAGCAACATGCATGGAAATTAGAGAAGAGAGGCTATGGACCAATGATTATCAATAGGATCTCCACAAGTGGAGCGGTTCAACTAACCACTCTAGAAGGAGATATTCTACCAAGTTACATAAGTGGTTGTAGAGTCAAGTTATATTAAGAACCACTAATAGAAGAGATGCTAAATTGACTCAATACTGCAAAGAAATGTAAAGAAGAGGAGAAACGAATTCGAGAAGAAGCACATGCAGAAGCTTTAGAACGTATCTGACAAATGAAATTGAGAAGAAAAAGTAGAGATCAGCCTATGCCTGACACTTATGAAGCTCTAGGTTATCACATGGCCATGTGCGAGGCTTCAGGTGAACGTTCCCATAGGATAGTCGATCGGTGACCTTTTGTGACCCTAGAAGTAGGACAAGGAGGGAGTGCAAGGACCATGAGAGCCTCAATTGACTTCGAAGCAATGACTAGTGCAGTTCGACTTTCTTACTGCCAAGAATTGCAATTGAAGGTCAATCCTATAGAGGCATATCTCATAGGATTGGGAGGTGTGGAAACCCTTTGCATGGGTGAGGTGAAACTTCCCCTCTACATTCAAGAGGTTCTAATGGCAGTCAAAGTGCTAGTATGTGAAGAGCAGGATCTGACCGAGCCTCTTGTCTTGGGCCAAGACTGGATCTATGATCATGCAATCAATCTCAACCTAATAAGTGGACTTCTTCAGGCTTGGGTAGGCCAAAACCACATCATGATTGAATTAGAAAATCAAGCACTTAGGCCACTATAAGAGGCACCAAATCCTCGTCCCTCCAGGAACACACATGAAGATAACGATGTTATCCTTGTCCAAAGTTCTATGGTGCAGAAGATTGTCACTCTTGAAAAAAGTGCAGAAGTCAAAGAGGAGTTGCCTTCTTTTCCAAAGAGGATCCGAGGAAAGCAAGCCGAGCAACACACAACACAGAGGAGGCCGGTGATCAAGAAGCATGAGCACCAACCTGGGCAATATAAAATACCTCCTAGCACGAAGCAGATTTGGGTACGCAAGGGTGAAAAACCCTCGGCTCCAGAGATAGGTTCTCGAAGATGCACCAAACAAGCTACACTGTCAATGTTTGCAACGGAGTACCCTAGGCAACACTCTAGAACCACCATTTCTATTTGGGTCCCAAAGCGGTCAATGATGGCTATCCCAAATGCTAGACAGAAATGGGTGCCCAAGGACTGCTTTCGAGCTCAAATAGTGCCACCTCCATTCACAAGATTGAATCAGCACTCACTAGCACACTTGACACAAATCCCAATGCAAACACCGACACTTCACACCTCTACCTATTCGGTCACACCTAGGAATGTCGGGAAATGGGTACTATAGACTTAAGGTGTGGCAAATCAGCGTGACGAGTGATATTAATGATGAAGATGACATGAAGTGTTTATAAACATCAACCAAGAGATGCAGCGAAATCTCCACACTCGAATAATCATTGTAAAATATTAAATGATCACAACATATGTGAAATGCAACGGTGGGAGTGAGGGGAAATGAGGGTAAATGGTGGACAAATTGATGAAGAAAATGGGTGGGAGGGTGGGCAAATGGGCAGAATGAATCCCAAAAATTGATGGCAAAAAGCTTCTCTCAATGAGGAGAAAGCACACCACCAAAACACAGCACTACCACCACCAAAACGACCACCAAACGCACCACCAAGACCTTCACCTAGCGCTCTGATACCATGTAGAGAGTACGCATGCGGAAGCAAAATGAAAATTAAAGCACTCTCACAAAACAAAGAATGTGTGAGACACAAAATGAGTAGAACATGAAATTGGTAAACTCATGTGGATTAGAAATGAGCTTGCCAAGAGCATGGAGTAGGCTCCTCAAGCTTCTAACCAAGTACAAATGAGGGGAGAGGCCCTCCTTATATAGATTTGGGAGGGGCTTTCAAAAGTACATCATATGTGGAATAAATCTCCTGAAAGGAGAATGAATACAACTGGTAGAAGCACATGGCAAGGTACCCAAATACAAAGTAAATACAATATAAAATGGAAATAAACTAGAAATGGAGTGCCTCCTGGATACAAAATGTAGATGCACTCATGCCGATACAAATGTAGATGAAGTAGGAGCAATCATGTCGTCAACACAAGGGACCTCCTTTTACAAAATGAGCTCCTCCTTATATATGAGAGGAGAGGGATCCATTGAATAAAAGTGGCCAAAGGCTTCATTAACTAGGGATATTCTAAAAATGATAGGTAGTTGGGAAAATAAAAAAGGAAATCTTGTTAGAGAGAGAGAGAGAGCTCTTTGCATGTATCCAAAAGAGAGCTCTCATTTCTAAAATAAGGCAAGAACTCAAAAAGTAGCTTTTCACAAAAGCGTTTTTATGGGTTTTCTCACATAAATAAGTAACAGGGAGTTCCTTTGAAGAAACTTGTATACAAAAGGAAAAAAAGGGAAATTTGGGAGACCGTCACACAAGGCCTTGAGCCTTCAAGTATCCTTAGCTCCGAGGAAGGCCTCGATTTACTCCATATACTTCATAACTTCATGGGTCTTTCATATCCTCCAAGTACTCCATAGCGTTCATAGCTTCATGGGTCCTTCATAACTTCAAGGTTCCAACACCCTCCCCCACCTAGTCTTTGTTGTCCTCGACAAAGGTAAGAGAAGAAGAGCTAAACCATCTCATAAACAGTAGCAGATCAACTCTGTTTTTGAGAAGAACTTTAGTGGGTCCTGACAACCCCACAAGTTGGTATTCATTGAAACCAAAAGTGTTTCATCTTTGACAAAAATCTTGCAAAACAAAGAAAGAACTAGACCAAGACAAGGTCCAATATGAAAGAGAAGATTTCAACTTTCAAAGGGACTTCCTCATCTAAAAAAATAGTCATAACATCATGATGAGAAGTAAAAAATAAGCATAGATGCACAACTCAACTAAGTATGTCAAATAAATTTGAAGATGCAAGAAAAAACATAAGAGATCCTAAAGAGATGTTCCTTGCATGCAAGGTGGTACTCATATTACCAAAGGACATAAAACCACATGTTTCTCGCTGTTTCTTTAGGTTTGATGACTTCCCAAAAATGTAAAGCCCAAACATATCTTGAAAAGCACCTGGATTCTTGGTTTGGACACAATCCCAAAAGCATGGGAAGACCTAAGACCAAAAACCAAGAGAGGCCTAATACAAGGAAACTTTAAACATATCTCGAAAAGATGAAGAAAAAAAAAATTTCTTGCATACATGAGAAAAATGAATCCATAAAGTGCATGCTTCAATTAAAGCTTTAAGTTCATGGAGATATGCATGTAATGCCACCCCCAAAGTGAATCCAACATGACTCTCTATCCATGCCTGTCAAGAAAATATAATATCTCTCCCCATGAAGTGAATTCAAGTACAAGTCTATATGTACATGCCCAAGTTCTATGTTAGTCCAACAAGCCCAATAAAGAAAGGAAATCCTCATGGATGCATCATGAACTTACTAAAAATCCAAAAGGCATGCCTTAATAGCATCATTTATATGAGGTGTACAAAATTCATGAAATACATCAAGCATAGAAGCAATCAAAGATCAAACATTCCAATGAATTTAATCAAACTGATGTGGCAATCACAAAAAGCCAAGACACAATTCCTTGCAGCCCAAGAGAGCAATGCCATCCTGAAATAGAAAGGATCAACTCATATTTTCAGCATGTTAACAGAATGTCATGACTTCATGAGAGCAAGCAATGATGGTTTTGGGCACCATCCTACTAGGGGCAGCCACAAAACCATGAAGCCACACAACTGCAAAGACCCCAAGGGAGGGTGGTGAGTGCACCCAATTCCATGTAGAGCTTCAACCTATCACATCCAAGGATGATGAGAAAGAAATTCTTGAAGGGAAAAAGCATACATACCACTCAAGAAGATCAAACATCAAGGGAGTGTATGATGAAAGTAAACAGAGGATCACCTTGCAATGCATGCCAAGAGTGGCTTAAAACACCATCTTGAACATGCTTGTGTCCCATAGCCTTACAACACTATAGACACAAAGTGTGACATCCCAATGTTTATGGGGACCTCCAAGAGAGTAGATGATTGCACCCTTCATGCCTTGAAGTGCAATCCAAGAATTCAAGGTTTCTTGGACACAATCCCAACATATGAGCAGTCACAAAAAATCAAGAATCACGTTCTCCTAGATGTAGAACCTCCAAAGGACCCATCAAAACATGTGTAAATCTTAAGGGCAAAGTCAAGAAATACATTTATTTGCATAATGGCTACTACGAGCATACAACTCTGCAAGTTGCAAGGTTTTGAGGTCGAGAAAGCTTAAAGGGACATGGAGGTAATCAAATTTTAAGTGAACAATGAACAAAGAAACCCCCCTAGCATTTTTAGCATTTCTAACCAATAATGAGTATGTTCCCCCACATGTCATGCTATCAATTATAAGATTTAAAGCATATACTCATTGAAGAACAATACACCCTGTGTATCTATGAGAAGAGCTATTGGAGATCATAAAAAGAGCACACTTGTGCATAGTGTCCAAATTAGATTGTTACGATTTTCATGTAGAGTGTACTTTATGTGAGACCACTTTAGTAATGCAAGTTTGGAGAGATTCATTGCAATGTGATTGTTAGCTAGAAATGGTGGCCATATGAACTACAATCAAGACACCAAGGACGTTAACTCAAAGGTTTATGCATATGTCACCAAAAAGGCATTCACATAATCATTTCTACATTGGAAATATAACAAGACCCTATAGTTTAGACAACCGAACACCTGCAATAGTCATTGGCATGAAACAAACACCACAAAGAATTACTTCTCTAATATCAAAATTCTTTGGCATAAACATCGAGTGATAGCAGGTGGTGCGGCACAATCCCTAGATAGTGTAGTTATACACCGCAACCGACCAAGTGCCTAAAGCACTAAATCCTTCCAACCTGAGATACACATCAACAAGGAGGATGAATATTTTACAGCAATGTGCCAGTACTTAGAGAGGTTCCTTGGCCAATCAAAGACAAATCAATGCATTTCAAGCTCCATGTCAAATCAATGAATAGCATAATGTGAGAAAAATCCTATACATCACTATTTCGTATAAGTTAGTTCATGGCAAGTGATGTCATTTCAATAAAATAAAGACCCAATTTTTTTTCAGTTTAGATTAGACCACAGGTGCAGCCAAAGAACTTCCTCATGGGAAAACAATATGATGTTCTTACGACAAGTGTGGATGCTATTCCCATTTTAAAAAACACAATGACATCGAAAGAACAAAGCAACCTCAAACCCGCATCACTCATTTTCAAGGAACCATATCAAATGTTCGTGAATGGTAGACACCTTGGGCTTAATCGCATCAATGTTGAGGAATCACTCACAAATTTGACGCACAAACGGAAAAATCAAATCTTCAGAAAATCAAGGCGTCAGTCGTACAGCGCGCCGAATCAGTCTGACAACTAGAATTAGAAACTGTACGAGTAACAGAGCAATGAACAGCGGGTGTGCGTATACTGCTCACCTAACTCGAATTAAAATTGGGAGCGTGGAAGAGCACCGAAGAAAAATGTATATATACACATAACAAGGACTAAAAGAAAAGCGGTGAATATAGCTGCTGGAATAGTTGTCGATGAAGTGGCTTCTGTAACTACTGCGAAGAGATGAGATGATGATGAGAGTGTGAAGACGTCATAGATCGCGTATGCCGAGAGAACTTTTCAGTTATGTAAAAGTAGACGCCATAGATCGCGTATGTACAGATGAATAACAAAAACCTGGAATGTCAGGTATTCATCTGAGAGGGATTGTAATAAGAAACCACTCAGTATAGGAGAGTTTCTGTAGCTTGAGCAAGAAGAAGCCTAGCTAACTTGTACACATCCTCTCTAATAGAAAACACATGTTTATGTGGAATTATTTGCGTGCTGTTCGCATGTGAAGAATCTATGTCTTATGTGTTATGGTAGAAAAATTCATCTACCTTTACGACTACAGTTCGTTACGAAATGTATCTCTCGGTACAATCTCAGTAAACATATGTCTCAGTCGAGAATACCTCAGTGAAAGCATTTTCGGTCAAGTTACAATTTCTCAGAAAACGAGTTTTTTCGGTGAAACAATGACACATATCTCGCAGTAAAATTTGAAGCTTTGTATGAGAGATAGCTCATTCTGTAGCTAGACATCTCTACTTTAAGCTGGGCACAGTTTTCGGTGAAATAGATATGTATACACAGTTCAAAGTCTTACCGGAAAGTGCACCTTCAAAACTGTGAAGTTTTTTTTTTTTCTCAAACTTAAGGAGAATCTCATTCAGTGAAGGAAGCTCATGAATTACTTCCTCACTTCATATAAATTCACTTGAAGGAATTACGAGCAAGATCAAAGTTCATTTCGGTGAGATTCCGGTGAAGATTCGGTGACAGTCCAGCGACAGTCCGGTGAAGTTCCGGTGGATTTTAAGTCACAGATTTGTGCGGCTAAGCGACGATAATCTTGCTAAGCTACTGTTGGTAATAGAGGTGTTCTATATCACTTTAGTTTAGTTCTCTATTTTGGTGGTGCGGCAATTTCCGCAGGCTGACGAAGTTCCAGCCTTGCCGTGACGACGTCGAGAAGACAGTGGCTTTGGACCACACATCCACCAAAGCTTGGTGTCTGTGCATCAACATCTGGTGTGAGAAACCGGGAAAATCCACAACAATTGGTATCAGAGCAGGTTAGCTCCACGAGCGACGTTAGAGCCAAAAGACTCTTAAGTCATGGCAGATCATGTCCAAATCGATAAGCTGGATAGAGACAATTATCGATTGTCTAGCAGACAGTCTAGGATCCATAAAAGAAGATGTCGAAGACCACAGATTGATAGCACAAGTGCTTACAGGGTTGAGAGGAGATGAAAGGTGGCAACCTTTCATACTTTCAACTGAACTTTCTTTAAATCATTTTGTTCCCGATTTAAATCAGTTGCTAGGGTTGATGCTCACATATGAGCAGGATCTGAAAGGAGATGGAGATAAAGGACAAAGCTCCGCAATGTACATGAAGAAAAAGAAGAAAGACAAAGGGAAGTTAAAAGACGAAGAGGAATCAAGCTCTCAGGCCTATTACACAAAAAGTAAAGGCACCGGTAGAGGAAGAGCTAGAGGGTCTGGAAGAGGAAGAAGTAGCCAGAATACTAATAAGAAAGCCTATTGGATTTGTGGGTTGAGCAATCATCTGGCGCATGATTGTTGGCACAACCAACAAGGATCAAATCAAAATCAGAACAGTAATAATAGAGGCAGAAGCGGAGGATATCAAAGAGGTAGACAAAATCAAAGAGGAGGCTATGGCAGAGGTGGTACAAGAAGTTGGGGACAGAATCAGTCCTACAACACCACCTACAACAACTACGTAAACGATACACAGAATGAAAACCATACATCGTTGATGATGAACTCAATCAGCACAGCAGACAACGAAGACCTAAAGGTATTTTACATTGACTCTGGATGTTCTAATCATTTGTCAAGAAATATAGAATTGATGACAGAACTGGAGAAAGGCAGTTCGTGTCACACCGTTCAAACGGGTGACAATACAAGACATAGTGTTCATTCTGTTGGAAAGGTAAAGTGTAAAAGTGGAGCAGATTTGCTAACCAATGTTTTGTATGTTCCAACAATACCGAAAAATCTGATCAGCATAGGACAGATAGTTGAGAAAGGCTTTCAGGTCAGATTTACAAACAAAGGAGTATTTATAGAAGATCCCAAGAACGGATACAACCAGATCGTCTTTGGCAAGAAAGAAGGCAGACTCTTTACTTTAAGAGTACAAGGGAACATTGGCCAAGCATTGCTCACACATAATGAAAAGGTAATTACAGAACTTGATCTCTGGCATAAGAGATTAGGTCATTTTAATGAAAAAGGAATCAAAACCATGATAGCGAATGGGTCTGTACTAGGTTTACCGAACGTACAGAAACAACATATGATTCATAAGTGCGAAGCCTGTCAGATGGGAAAAGCCCACAGGTTACCATTCCAGAAGAAAGGATTCAAGCATGATGGAGTGCTTGAACTCATACATACAGATGTATGGGGACCAACAAAAGAAGGATCAATCAGCGGATCAAGGTACTACGTTCTTTTCATTGATGATGCAACAAGATGGATAACCCTTTATGTTTTGAAAGAGAAATCAGAAGTATTTGGAGCCTTCAGACACTTTCATGCATATGCTGAAAGACTCACAGGTCGAAAACTTAAAAGACTGAGGTCTGATGGAGAGGGAGAATACTTCTCCCAAGAATTCAATGACTATCTTTGGAATGCAGGTATCAAAAGAGAAATAACTTGCAGGTATACACCGCAACAAAATGGAGTAGCAGAAAGAAGGAACCGAACTCTAGTCGAGTTTGCACGAGCTATGCTGAAAGAAAAGAATTGTCCAGATTATCTTTGGGCTGAAGCTGTAAATACAGCCACATACTTGGTAAACAGGTTACCATGTACAACTTTAGACAAAATGACCCCGTATGAAGCTTGGTTTGGGAAGAAGCCAACACTTGATCACTGCAAGGTGTTTGGATCAGTTGCGTACGCTTATGTACCGTCGCAACTAAGACACAAGCTTGAACCGAAAGCAGAGAAATATGTGTTCGTTGGATACGATGAAAAACAGATGGGTTATAGACTATGGAGCCCTTTAACGAAACAATTTATTGTTTCTAGAGATGTCACGTTTGATGAACAGAAAAGCTGGTATGCAGATCAGAGCCATACAGCTGAAGAATTTGAAGAAGAGATAAGAAGGAAAGAGATAGGCAAATCAATCGTGCAGGTAAACAAGGATGAAGGATATACACAGGCAAGTACGTCCAGGATCGGGTCAGGTATGAGAAACGAAGATGAAGACATACATTCAGATATACACAAAGAATATGAGCTAAGGAGGTCAAACAGGGAAAGAAGACAACCAGAAAGATACTCGTACGACACATCATATATAACCCAGCAAGATTACGCTTACATAATCAAAGATGATGAAGAACCTCAGAGCTATGATGAAGCTAAAGGCAAGAAGCAATGGGAAGAAGCAATGGAAGAAGAATTCAGCGCACTAGAAGAAAACAAGACATGGGAACTTGTTCCTAAACAAAATGGTAAGAGGGTAATCGGAAATAAATGGGTTTTCAAAGTTAAAAAACTTGCAAATGGAAGGATAGCCATACATAAAGCGAGACTGGTTATCAAAGGCTACGCTCAGACGCAGGGCATAGACTATGACGAGACGTTTAGTCCCGTAGCAAAGATGTCAACCATAAGGACGGTGATTGCTATAGCAGCATCAAAAGGATGGAAGCTAAGCCAGCTAGATATAAAGAATGCATTCCTGAACGGATACATATCAGACAAAGTCTACATGGAACAACCAGAAGGGTTCGTAGATTCCAGATATCCAGAACATGTGTGTAGACTAAGGAAAGCTCTTTATGGACTGAAGCAAGCTCCAAGAGCTTGGAACTACAGACTGGTGAAGTATCTAAATGAGCTTGGATACTAAAGTTCGAAGGCAGATGCAAGCCTACTCATTAAAAGGACAGAAGAAGGAATGATCTACATTTGCATTTATGTAGACGACATAATAATCACAGGTACCTCAGATGCAGGAATCACAGAGGTAAAGAAACTACTAGAAAGGGAATTCAAAATCAGTGACCTGGGAAAGTTATCATACTTTCTAGGTATGGAAATCACATATACAGATCATGGTGTATATGTTTCACAAACAGGATATCTCCTAAACTTACTGAAGAAGTTTAATATGGAGAATTGCAGAGAAGCTTCAACACCGCTTGAAGTAAATCATAAACTTAGCAAATATGATGGTACAGAGTTCAAAGACATGAAGAAATATCAATCGTTAGTAGGAAGCCTAATTTACGCTACGCTAACAAGACCGGATCTTAGTTATTCGGTGGGAGTTCTTTCACAGTTCATGCATTGTCCGACAGATCAACATTGGGTTGCAGGACAAAGAGTTCTTAGATATATCAAAAGAACTATAAAGGAAGGATTATATTATCCTTTTACATCAGATATAAACCTAAGAGCATTCAGTAACTCAGATTGGGCAGGAAGCCAAGATGACAGAAGATCGACGCATGGGTATATGATATACCTAGGAGATAAGCTAGTAAACTGGTGCTCGAAGAAACAACACACAGTAGCTTTATCATCAACAGAAGCCGAATACAAAGGACTGGTAGAAGCAGCGAAAGAGGTGATATGGATGCAGACCTTTCTTAAGAGCATAGGAATTGATCAAGGTATACCAATCATACATGGAGACAATATGAGTTCTCTATATCTTGCAGCGAACCCAGTATTTCACGCAAGAACAAAGCACATAGAGATTCAGTATCACTTCCTGAGAGAAAAGGTAATGGATAAGGAGATAGAAATAGTCTACACTCCTACGAAAGACCAAATAGCAGATATCTTGACAAAAAGCTTGGATGGAACGAAGATAAAGAGATTTAAAGAAATGGCAGGTATAAAAGAAAGAAAGATATGAAAGACCAGAAGAGGTCAAATTAGTGATTGAGGGGGAGCTGTTGAGGAATCACTCACAAATTTGACGCACAAACGGAAAAATCAAATCTTCAGAAAATCAAGGCGTCAGTCGTACAGCGCGCCGAATCAGTCTGACAACTAGAATTAGAAACTGTACGAGTAACAGAGCAATGAACAGCGGGTGTGCATATACTGCTCACCTAACGCGAATTAAATTGGGAGCGTGGAAGAGCGCCGAAGAAAAATGTATATATACACATAACAAGGACTAAAAGAAAAGCGGTGAATATAGCTGCTGGAATAGTTGCCGATGAAGTGGCTTCTGTAACTACTGCGAAGAGATGAGATGATGATGAGAGTGTGAAGACGCCATAGATCGCGTATGCTGAGAGAACTTTTCAGTTATGTAAAAGTAGACGCCATAGATCGCCTATGTACAGATGAATAACAGAAACCTGGAATGTCAGGTATTCATCTGAGAGGGATTGTAATAAGAAACCACTCAGTATAGGAGAGTTTCTGTAGCTTCAGCAAGAAGAAGCCTAGCTAACTTGTACACATCCTCTCTAATAGAAAACACATGTTTATGTGGAATTATTTGCGTGCTGTTCGCATGTGAAGAATCTATGTCTTATGTGTTATGGTAGAAAAATTCATCTACCTTTACGACTACAGTTCGTTACGAAATGTATCTCTCGATACAATCTCAGTAAACGTATGTCTCAGTCGAGAATACCTCAGTGAAAGCATTTTCGGTCAAGTTACAGTTTCTCAAAAAACGAGTTTTTCCGGTGAAACACCGACGCATATCTCGCAGTAAAATTTGAAGCTTTGTATGAGAGATAGCTCATTCTGTAGCTAGACGTCTCTACTTTAAGTTGGGCACAGTTTCCGGTGAAATAGATATGTATACACAGTTCAAAGTCTTACCGGAAAGTGCACCTTCAAAACTGTGAAGTTTTTTTTTTTTCTCAAACTTAAGGAGAATCTCATTCAGTGAAGGAAGCTCATGAATTACTTCCTCACTTCATATAAATTCACTTGAAGGAATTACGAGCAAGATCAAAGTTCATTTCGGTGAGATTCCGGTGAAGTTTCGGTGACAGTCCAGTGACAGTCCGGTGAAGTTCTGGTGGATTTTAAGTCGCAAATTTGTGCGGCTAAGCGACGATAATCTTGCTAAGCTACTGTTGGTAATAGAGGTGTTCTATATCACTTTAGTTTAGTTCTCTATTTTGGTGGTGCGGCAATTTCCGCAGGCTGACGAAGTTCCAGCCTTGTCGTGACGACGTCGAGAAGACAGTGGCTTTGGACAACACATCCACCAAAGCTCGGTGTCTGTGCATCAACATCTGGTGTGAGAAACCGGGAAAATCCACAACAATCAACTCTAGCATGTGTTAGTGAGCAAGACATCTATCTGCACTTAAGCCGTGAATATTTCTAGCCACCGATATGCTATTGAAATACATTATGAGAAAAGACCTCAAATAACCAATATCAAAAGATAGGGGAAGGACGGACATTACATGAAGTATAACCTCAACTTGATCCTTTTGCACTTTTATCGTGGCATGAAGCGTTGCTTAGGAAGTTAGCCTGTAGCACTAATGCAGAGAAGAGGATGCCCAAAAAGGCACACGTGTAGAGCAACACCCTAGATGCAGCCCACAAGGTGACTCCCAAGATGTCTATGGATGACATCTCCTAAAGCCATCGTGAACATGTTGCACATCATGAACTTCTACCTAGGATAGTAACCCCCAGTTGTGTGACCACATCAGAGATAATAGGTAACAAAAATGACTTTTGCAAACCTCTCTAAAACTTCATGTGTATGAAGGCTTAGCATACATATCGTGAAAGACACAATCACTAATGTTTACCTAGAAACCAAATGTAGGAGGTTGCACATAGTTTTCCAAACCTCAGGAGTAGACCTTCCCCAACTTTGAGATATTCTATGGGCCGTGCAGATCCAAGCGGTAGCTTTGTGATGTCTTTAGCTCTCAGATTTGTTACATTTGAGAGGACTCAGCAGATCAGTTCCATGCTAAGGTTGGTAAATGGCAAAGTGGAAAGCTTGCCGCTAGCCTTATCAACTACGTTAGGCACCATGCAACACAACTTTAGTTGATAGACTTTTATTTAACAAGATAGCAAACTACCTTTCAATGTGAAGTATACAAGACAACAAAATAGACAGAGCCGAGCGCAAACCCGAAAAATGGGGAGCTCAAGGCTTCACTTGAAATCTTAAGGAAGATGAGGGGAGCAAAGCTCAACCCTCATTCAATGATTTGGTATTGAATGCAAAGAGTAATGTTGCTCAATCCGAAGAGAGGCTTATAAAGAGCAGACCATGACAGGGGGCTTAAGTCAAGCAAACCCCTAGAAACCAAGAAGAAAAGAGTAGAAGGGGGAGAAAGAGGGTTGCCCCAAGTGCACACAACCCTAAATAGCTTACTGACATGAATGGAGGACCAAGAAAACAGAGGTTCATGGCATCATGGAGAACATGCATCCAATAGAGGAGCAAGGAAGGGTAGTAGCATGCTTCCTTCTTAACACATTCTCCATGGCATATCCATAATCATTGAAGAAGGTTCTTCACGCCTTCCAGCTTTATGCTATGGCCATGGAAGGTCTGCACATACTTGCATAAAGAAAAAATCAACACAATAGGGGAACCCAACCCCAAATTATAGGGGGAACTATGCTCAACATCTACTACCATGTCTAGGGAATTGCAAGATCCAACAAGGGCATCGGTCCTCAAGAATTAGCAAGCAACTGGAACAAGACCTCTTGTGTATGAATGAATCACCACCAAGAGGGGACTCCTTCCTCATGGCTACGTAGAAACCATAAACGAGGTGTCAGCCCATAGAGCAGAGGAGATGATAAGAGGAGTTGAGTGCAGCTCGACTCCAAGGGACTGAACTCGAATGAATCACTACCAAGAGGGAAGTCCTTCATCATGTCCGCATAGAAACCATAAAAGGGGTATCAGCCGATGGAGTAGAGGAGATGATAGGAGGAGCTCACTGTGGCCTGATTCCGAAGGATTGGAGCCAAAGGCAATAATAGAGTGGCTTGGGAGAGCAGAGCTCAACCCCACCATGTCTGTCCCACGATCAAGGGGAGCTCAACACTAGATACAACGGAAATAAGAATTACAGAACGAAGGGAGAAAATTATTCCTCCGCCCACCTAACTAAATTATAGGTATGCACCCAAGCATCAATGAAGCTAGAGGGGAAGTTTATTGCACCCCCATCAATGGATCCACCTCAAGCGGAAAAGTTTGCCATTGAATTGCAAGATGACAAGTCTTGAGATGGGAGGAACCCAAGGTGCATGTTGTCGAATTTCCTGATTTGTACAACTTTGAACGCTTCAGGGTCTAAACGCAAGAGAGAGGGAAGGAGCATTACGACCTCCCCCCACTAATTCAAAATGAAAGAGACCTTTTCATCTAAAAACGAAGTAGGTATTTATGTGAGAATCGTGCATAGGGATTCCTAAGAAAAAATCGACTTTCACTCTCATAAATGAATTCGTATTTTTGTGGGTTTTCTAGAAAATTGAAGAGAGGAGTGGGGCAAAAAGAGGATACACTCCCCATTCCCCTTTTCAAGGCAATCACTTCAACAGAGAGATGGCAGTGGTGAAAAGTGATGTCCAAGGTGAGTGTGTGTGAGAGAGTGTATGCGTGTGAGAGTGTGAGAGAGAAGGGACATACCCTAACTGCCTCACATGGAAGAGATAAGCTTCTCCAAGTGAAGTTGCAAGAAGTGCAAGCAACACATCCACACCCATGCCCATGAACAATGGAACCATGTGAGACCTCTTTGCACCTATCCAAAAGAGAGCTTTCATTTCTAAAATAAGGCAAGAACTCAAAAAGTAGCTTTTTACAAAAAAAATAAGGGTAAGGTTGAGTTTTTATGGGTTTTCTTACATAAATAAGTAAGAGGGACATCCTATGAAGAAACTTGTATACGAAAGGAAAAAAATGGGAAATTTGGGAGACCGCCACACAAGGCCTTGAGCCTTCAAGTATCCTTAGATCTAAGGAAGGACTCCAAGTACTCCATAGCCTTCATAGCTTCATGGGTCTTTGATATCCTCCAAGTACTCCATAGTCTTCAACCACATGGGTCCTTCATAACTTCAAGGTTCCAATAGGGAACTACCTTTACCTCATGAATTTTATAGATCATTTTTCCATGCATGCATGGGTGTATCCATTGAAAGCAAAGTCCAAAGTGTTTATGTGCTTCAAACAGTTTTTGGTTTTGGTTGAAAATCTATGAGCATGTAAAATGGGCACCCTCCATTCTCATCAAGGGGGGAATACACGTCTTCTGATTTTAATGTATTTTTGGATGAATGTGGGATACAATGTTAGTGCATAGTGCCATATACACCTCTAAATAATGGAGTTGTTGAAAGAAAGAATAGATCTCTCATGGAGATGGCATGGTGTATGGTCAAAAGCCAATTGTACTTAGCAGGTGTCCCACCGAAGCACTATAGTCTAATCACTCCATATGAGGCTTGGCATGGTTGCAAGCCATCTATTGCTCATTTGCATGCCTTTGGTTGTCTTGCGTATGCACTAATGCCTCGACAACAATGCAAGAAATTGCATGACAAAGAAGTGAAATGCATTTTTGTTGGATATAATTTTGAAAGCAAAGGCTATCATCTGTATCATCCAAAAAATAAATGCATTTTGGTTAGCCGTGATGTTGTTTTTGTGGAAGATGCAATTCAACCATTACTTTCATGTACAAAGGAGACATCAATTAGCTCAAAACATGTGTATGAAACTTTGCTACCTCTTTTTACAAGTGGATAGTCAAGTACTGGTCCAAATGAGGCAATAACTCAACCTTTACAGATTTCACATGATGATGCAAATCATTTCATTTTTGATGTAGATTTACATGATGCACTTGTTTATGAGAGGGCTGATATAAAGGAGGCAAAAATTATGCCTAAATGGCTAGTGAAAACTTTAAGAGATAGAAAATTAGATGCACCTCCGTCATATCGTACTCGTTAAAGCTCGCATAGTGCTTGTTTTGCATTAGATTGCTATGCAATGACTACCTCTAGTCTTTGTGATGACAATGAGACTGTTTCTTGTGATGAAGCACATAATTCAAAAAATTGGGTGGCTACTATGAAATCAAAATATGATGCTATTATGAAGAATGATACTTGGTCTTTATGTGATTTTCCTCCAGGAAAAAAATGGCAATAAATGGTGTACAAGCTAAAGTGTAATCCTAATTGAATAGTTGATAAGTATAAGACTAGGCTTGCTACAAGAGGTTATGCTCAAGAGAGAATCTCACATGCCGAATGGCCACAACTTATAGAATTTGTGCACTTATAACTCATTATTGTTGGAACGTACATTAGTTGGACATTAAAACTACATTTTTGAATAAAGACTTACATGAAGAAGTGTATGTACCTCAACCTTATCGTTTAATGTAGAAAGGGCATGAAGACAAAGTGTGTAGGTTGAAAAAGGCATTATATGCTTTGAAGCAAGCACCAAGTGCTTGGTATGAAAAAATACATGCCTACTTGATTACCCATGGTTTTAAGAGCAATCCAACTAAGAACACCTTATATGTTAAGCATGCAAATGATGTGCTTCTGATCATTGTTGTCTACGTTGATGACATGCTACTCACTGGTCCTAATGAGAAGCGTATTTCTACTTTTAAAGCTAATTTTCATGCATCTTTTGAGATGTTAGACTTGGCCAATTTGCATCATTATTTGGACATTCAGTTTATGCAAGTTTATGGTGGAATAAATTTGTGACAAACAAAATATATTGATACATTATTGCAATGTTTTGGCCTTGAAGATTGCAAAACTATATCCACCCCTATGGAAACACGTTTAGGGTCAAGTCTTCATGATGATGGAGATGCATCTGATGTTGTTCTCAATCAATAAGTTGTTGGATGCTTGATTTACTTATGCATAGCTTGGCCTCATAATCAGTTTCTTGTCTCTCAAATGAGTAGATTTGCCCATATGTCAAGCATTGGTATATGATTAAGTGCATCTTTTTCTACTTGAGTGGTACTCAGTTACTTGGATTGTTTTATCCCAAGGAGGGATCACTAGTGCTAGATTTACATGCTTTTTTTTACTCTGACTAGGCTAGTTGCTATGACACATGTGTGTCCACTAGTGGTATTTGCTTCATGCTTGGTAGCTCATGCATATCTTGGTTGAGCAAGAAGCAGCTTATAGTGACCACTTCTAGTTGTTAGGGCTGAGAATAGGGTAGCTTTCATAGAGACTGTTGAGTGTATGTGGCTCAGATGCCTTTAGGCTCATTTGGGTGTTGGTTTGTCATTTACCACCACCATCTTCGCTAATAGTCAAATTTGCTGTTGTGAGGAACCCTATGTTCCATGCTTGCATAGAGCACATTGAGGTGCATTACATTGTGTTAGGGGGAGGCTCTTTTCTGGGGAGATCTGTTTGGCATATGTGCCCACATAGGAAAACATTGTAGATCTTTTCACAATGGCTCTACCTCAAGAGAAGTTTGAAGCTTTTTGTAAAGCTTTGTGCTTACTTCCTTTATGGGGATTGATCTCTTTCCACATAGCTTAGCACTTCCTTATACATGAATGCAAACTCCCACTACATCACTCTCGAGGAGAATTTGTTCATATATTTTGGTAGTGATCTGTGTGAACACACTTAGGGCCACCGATGCACGATTTTTCCTCTTTAGGAGGTTTTTTCCCCCTAGCTTGTATGTATGACTATAGCCCTAATGGGTCTATTATCTTTCTACATTCACTAGGTAATACATTGAGTATTTTTTGTTGCACTCCAAGCTTCTTCTTCTTCTGTGTGTTGTTTGTGTGCTTCCATAGACCTCAAACTCCAACACCTTGTAGGACGTTATTCATCGCAATTTTTATTTGCTATTGTGAGAGAATGAACAACATTTTCTTCTACACAAAGGCCTTTTATTTAAGGAGGAAAGTGCCCAAGTTCTTGTGTCTCTTCGTCATCTAGCCTTGCATCTTCTCTCTCCTCTTGACCTTCCACTTCTTGTGCTTTATCCTTCTATTTCCTTGGGTGACCTTTGGTGCCCCAAATCACTCCATATGGATAAGATGGTGCCTTTTTTCTGTACTCAAATTCTTGAATCGTATTTTGGATTTTATCCAATCCATAAATAAATTTGTATCTTTACTGCAACACTCTCCTTCAAGGTTATGAATGTAGTCTATATTTCTTCAAGAAATAGTTTTCATTTGAGATTACAAGATCATTTTCTTTTGCTCGCATATAAATACATAAATGGTGAAGAGGTGAATAATGAGAGGTGAGTATGTGTCAAGCCTCACAATTGGAGCTTGCACATTCAATAGTCTTAGGGGGTAGATGCATCAATGATGATCTCTATGATATAGATAACAAGAACCCTTAAGAGCTTGTGGTTGTTATCTACCTATCTTATGTTCTTGGGTCTAGATTTGGATACATAATGCTTTTATATTGGAGTTACTAGTTGGGTTCTAGTGAAGAAGCATCATATTGATACATGCTAGGATGCTCAAGAGACTCGGTGTAGTAAGTGGGCAAGTTCTCACTATGTCTCGGGTCGAAAGTATTTGCATTTTGGTTGTTCTTCATGATGAATGGGGTCATAGGTACTTGGACTAGATCTTAGTTGTTTTCTACAATTGGTTGAGGTTATTGTTCTAGAACTAGGTGAGTTCTAGGTTGTGGCTTGTACTATTGATGATAATTCTATCTGCATCTATACATTGATTATTGTTGATAAGAATGGTGATATTAATTATGGTATGTATATAGTTTTTGATAGGTACATCTAGCTACTTGTTTGTTATATGGACAATCTTATGCTAGGTAGTTGGTATATTTCCTCCTAGTGGTTCAATATAAGGATCCTTTCCCAATAGGAGCTTCTATTTTCATGGAGCAAGCACTAGCCATGTGGTCACATCCATAGATGTAGCAATGTTTTACTCTATTTACTTGTTGGGTTTGACTAGTCTACGAATTCCCCCTAACTTTTGAGCTACTAACTGTACTATTTCTACTAAGGAAGAAAACTTTGAGATTATACTAGAGCCTTTGTAAAGCTTGGAAAGTTCTAGATCTTTAACTTACATTATCCTCTGCATCTATGCACATTCTCATGCATTGTTTTAGTAATAGGGACACTTCCTTTGCTTAGATTGGTAATTTCTATATGGGATAACATTCCATAGAGATGAGGTGTTATGCCAAATTCCACTCTTGGATAATTTTGCAATAAATGCATCTAATAGCTATCATATCTCAGATAGTTTCTTTTATTCAAAGGTTTTTACTAGGCAAAAGTTAGGCCCTCCAAAGTTGATCCAAATTCCTCTAATTTAGTAAATGGGTCTTTGACTATTCTACTCTTAGAACTTTTTTGAACTCACCACATGGTCATAAGGGTATTTTGTGCCATGAAAATAATTTTTCATGGCCTTCACTACCATTGATGGTTTAAAATTTCAGGTGTTCTCTAGGTCTATGCAATCAAAAAATCATCTGCATCTTTATCTCGATGTGTTATATTGTGTCTTCATCTCTCTCTTTTTGGCTTTCCAGTCCCTTGTGTAGATCTTTGTGCACCCAAGTAAGGGAAGGAACTAACTTTAGATGGTTCTCTATAATTATTTTGGTGTGATCCTATACGGTTTCAATGTTTAGATCCCATAGATCCTACAGACCTTTATCATGTGGATGGTTTTTGAAGAGGGAAAATCTTTTCTCCATTTCAGGTGTGAGTGGGTTAACTAAGCTCAATAACTTGATACAATCGATCTACATTTGAGTCTAAGTAGACCAATTTTTGTGGTGTTGTATGGTATGTATAATCATACACCAATAAATCATCTTTAAGGTAAGGGACTAGAGGAAGAAATATGCTAGAAGGTATCTTTAATCACCACTTTTTGCAACAAACTCAATACCTTGATTGATCTTGAGGATGTTTGGAAGTATAGATGATCCTTCACAGAACTAATTTTCCATGAGGAGTACTAGAAGCAATAGCCATAGGGTCTTCATGTTCTTTTTCTCCTAATTCTCTCGTTGAGATGAATGTTCCCAAATCATTGGTTTTCTCAAGGTAACATGTGACTACGTGCATATTCCCTTGCTTGTCTATGTAGTTTCCTCTTCAAATTTCACCATGGAATCATCAATCCCAAATGGATCTTAGAGTTTCCAAATTGTAGAACTAATCTCTTGAGGCCATGCTCATAAATACATGTATCTAGCCTATTTGTCTCAATGTACTCCAACTAAGTCCTATAGTTCCCTTGAGGACTCTTGGTATACTAACCTTGAGCTAATTATATGTCTCTTCATACTATAGATACTATCTAACCCTATTGTTTTTTATTCCAAACTTGAAGGGTGTGATCCTAATCGCTTAAACCAAGAACTGCCAATAGGGATGACACTAGCCTCAGATGATCTATTGCTTTGTCGATTCATTTTTCCAAGATACTTGCCTAATTGAAAGTTCATGATTAGATCACTTAGCCTCTTAGGTATCACATCCATTTCAATGTCATTGATCCCTTTTTTAATGTTGTTTGGATTCCTTTGATGTCTTTCTTTTGGTCTTTTCTTTTCCAAAACATATCATGAATAGAAGTTGATCATTTAAATTTTGTTTGATTGTTCTTATGGTTCATACCCTTAGGTTTTTGTGTTTATCTTATCACTCTTGATACTTGAGATCCTCAAGGTTTCTTTTTAATTTTATTTCCTTTCATTCCTTGATGTCTAGCCTTAACACCACATACTTAACCTAAGCTAGAGTTGATAGAGGGGGTTTAGGTGGCTTGAACGTCTCATTTACAGTTTCAATTTGGGTTATCCAAGTATGATGGAATATCTCAAAATCATCAATCAATCACCATCTCACATTTTCAAGGGATCTTGACCTCATTCATGGGTTTGCTACTTCTTGAAAGTCCACAATCACTCTAGAATAACTAAAAATTAAGCCAAAACTTGAAAACATTATACCAAAAACCCTAAAGTGCCAGCTATTTCGATAGGTTGGAGTATCATTTGAGTTTGATGCATGGTCTAAACTATTGCAATAGAAGGGTATGTCATGATGGAATGAGATTGACGTGGTAATTGGACAATCATGATGGCAATGCTTTGTTGTGATGGAGTGAGGCAATTGTGATTGAATGGAGTGTTGTGATATGTTTCAATTTTCATGATGGATATGATTCATTTTCAATAGGTTATTCTATCACAATAGAGCTAGGACCATTGTGGTGGATTGGTTAGCCATGATAAAGGCAAACTATCATGCATTTTGGGACTAGCATGATGGTATCATATATTTTGATTGGTGGTTATTTCACAATAGAACAATTTTTCATCAAGGTGCTATGTGGCAATAAGGTTGAATATCATGATGATCCTCACCTATCACGATAGACCTAGAACTTCATTATGGAGAAGGTCTATCATGATGGAGCAAAAATCAAGTTTTTTATTAAATCTTTCTTAAAAACTACTTATGCTAATGTAATGGCCATCTTGCAAAACTTTTTAAGTCCAAAATAAATTATTTCTCTGGTGATGCATGGTGGTGGACTCTCCTTCTCGAGATGTCCGCAATGATACCCTTGCTGTAGAAAACCAAACTTAGGTGCTGCACATAGTACTCTGCATTGGGGGTGCAGAATACGCAAAAAAGATACTATATGCAAACCATGAAAATAGAAATCTTAGGTCATACAAATGCATTCGAGCTTACACTCTATGGCTGACCAAGCCACTATATTTTTTATTAAAGAACATATATAAAAGTGTTCGATAGCGATTTGGCCTTTCACATGGACATTATCGGTAACAATCTCCCACTAAAGGCCAATATGGCCAATATATGGCCAAAGTTACCATGGGAGGAAAATAAAGAATGATAAAGAATACCTCAGTGTAATTATACAAACTATACCTCCCACTTGACGGGCATGCTACAGATTATACAAGTAACTCTCTAAGATCATGAATCAAGTAACCCCCATCAAATGGCAACAGTGCCGAAAGCTATCCTGTGGTAGAGCTGTAGTCAAAGCATCTACAACATTATCTTGAGTATGAACCTTCTCAAGAATAATGTGCTCAATGGCTAAGTAGTCTCTAATGAAGTGATACTACACCTCAATGCGCTTGGTCTTTGAATGATAGACTAGATTCTTAGCCAATGCAATGGCACTCTAACTATCACTAAGCAAATAAGGTACATGTTGAGGTAGACCCATATCACAAGCAAGATGAGAAAGCCACAATGCTTCCTCACATGCCTCACTTGCTACAACATATTCTGCATTTGTGATGGAAACATGTGTACATTCTTGAAAATGAGATCTCCAAGAGATAGCCCCTCCAACAAAATGAAAAATGTACCCTAATGTAGACTTATGATTGTCTACACAACTAGCACAATCAAAATCTATGTAACCAATAATGGATGCTTTCCCTCTACTAAGCCATGCAAATATCGCAAAATCTCTTGACCACTTCCCAATGCTTCTTTCTAGGATTAGACATATATCTACTCACAACTCCCATGACAAATGCAATGTTTGGTCTTGTAGGTACCATAGCATACATGAGACTATCAACAAAAAGCTGATAAGGAATTTTCATATGTTGGTAAAGGTGTAGTCAATGCCTTTCCACCTTGCATATTGAAAATGTGAAGTACTTTGGATATTACCCAATTTGCAACAATTATATGCATCTTTCACTCCTATCACGAGTAATGTGCATGCCAAGATTATGTTTGGCATTCCCCAAATCCTTCATATCAAATGTCTAGTTCAACTTTGTTTTGTGAATTGACAAGTCATAAGAGGACTTCCCAACAATCAACATATCATCGACATAAAGTATCAAGCATATCGAGCTACCATGTGAGCATTCCTTTGTGTAGAGACAATGACCCTCATTGCTTCGAGAAAAGCCTTGGAACTTGATAAAAGCATCAAAATGTTAGTACCATTGTCTAGGGGACTATTTGAGTTCATATAAACTCTTCTTGAGCTTAGAAACTAGAATTTCTTTGCTAGGAGCTACATAACCCTATGGTTTTCCATATAGATATCATTTGTAAGATCTCGATGTAAGAAATTAGTTTTCACATCCATTTGGACTAGCCCTAAGTCCTCCACTGTAACAAATCCAAGCAATATCTTATACTTTGGAGAAGCACTATCTGATGTGAACTTGATCTTATATACTTATTTACATGGTAAAGCTTTCCTACCCTTTGGCAAAGGTACTAAATCCCAAGTACCATTCTTGTGATTTGAATCCAATTCACTCCTCATGGTCTTCTCTGAATTGACATGATCTTCTATCTACATAGCCTCCTTGTAGCAAGAGGGCTGTCCAACATCTCATAACAAAATCAGAACCTGGAGCATATCTATTAGGTGGATGTGATACACGTGTAGAGCATCAGAATGATTGCTAGACAAGAACACTTGTAGACTGACTTGATTGGGAATTTTCTTGACCATTCCTATGTGAAACATTTTTATGCATGTGAACTAGAGGTCTAGTATCCTCAAACACACTCTTCTCACTTCAAACTCCTTAACGAGTTGTTTATGCATCTTAGGACATCACTACTTCTGATAGTATATGTTCTTTAATGAAACATATAGGGGCTTGGTCAACCACAAATTCTAAGCTCAATCGGATTTGTATGATCTAAGAAATCTATGCTCATGGTCTATGTACTATGTGTTTTTCTTTGTACTGTGCATCCCCTAGTGGACTACTATGTGTGGAACCAAAGTTTGGTTTTCTAATGCAAGGGTATTGTTGCAGAGCTCTTGAGAAGGAGAGTCCGCCATTATGCATTGATAGAGAAATACTTTACCAAAACCACATTATTTTGATGCAAAAAGCTTTGTTCCTTTTGTGTGAGTGAAGCGAGCACCCGCTCGCCCACCCAAGGCTTATGACTAAGGCAGCGACCAAGGCATAGACCTTGGAATGCCTTGTCATCCAATTCACCAAATTCAACATTGGCATTGTTTACTACACATGAGGGAGGACCTCAATGATCAAGGAAAATGGAGGTTCTCATTACTTCCCAAGAGGTCACCCATCCTAGTTTGTTCCTCCCAGAGCTCACTAACCAATAGAGCCCTTGCCACTAAGCTACACTCTTGTGGTGCTTGAGGAAGGGGAAAGACTAAGGTTCACATTAGCTTGAACATGTTTTGGGCCCTCAAAGCTTCATTCTTTGTTTCCAAAGCCTATCTTGAAGCATTTTTGAGGTAATTTTTGGAGCCATTTTGGAGTACTTTCATGCATAGTTCTCTTTACACATGTTCAAGAACATTAAGAAGATGTTCTTTGTACTTCAATGACAATAAATAATCAGATTTGGGGTTGTTTTTTCAGCCACACTAGTAAATCTATAGGTTTCTTGAAAGGTTTTCAATTGTGATGGGAGAAGCCACCACAAGTTTATGCAGGTTCTTTGAGCCTCAAGAACAAAACTGACAAACACTTATAGGTGTTGTTGGCTAGTTTTTGGGTTGTGATTTCATCCTTTCAATGCCATTTTACTACATATATTGAGTGCATACACACTATGTATGCTTCTATGGATAACACTTATGTATGTCCATGTGGTCATTAATATAGTTGTTACATCTTTTTCCATAAAGCCTTTTACATTTGATAAAGAGGGTTGTGGTGAGGTTTTCTTAAGTGGGAAACACCTAGATGTTGGGGTCTCTTCGGTGATGTAGACGAACGACTTACCCAACCTTACCATAGGAGATGTATGCTATTTCTTCATAGGTGCTTGATGAGTCTAGTTGGATTCTTTTGGGTAACTTATATGCAGTGGAGTTAGTGATTCACTGTGCATGTTTCCTTGTCAATACTTGTAGTTTTATAATATTTTGACACTAGTCATATGCTCATTTCACAGACGAGACTCTAGCAAAAGTTTTTCTAGATTTTTTTGTTTTTCCAAGTATATAGTGATCGATTTACTCCTTGAAACACTTATTGATGTGAGCACATTCACTCTCACATAATCCCTTGGTTGGTCATTACTATTCATTAATCCATTTTTTTATGGAAACTATTTATTTTCTCTAGAATCGAACACTTGGTCATCCTTTCTTGAGCCCTAGTGGGGCATGGACTATTTGAGCTCCATTTTCGTTTTAGTAAGTTCTCTATCATCATCGCATTAGAAATCTTTGGCACATCTAGTGGATCTAGGTCTAGTGCTAGTCTTCCCAAGAGGAGCTATAACTTGCAAGGCAAAGAAAATTTTGAGATCTAGAAATTTGATGGCACATAATTTTCTTTATGGAAGAAAAATATTAAAGATTTTTTTATTCAAAGGATAGAGTGGAATCCAGTAAATAAAATCTCAAAGAAGCATGTTGATATGGATGATGATGATTGGGATGTGTTGGATGAAATGGCTAGGTCTACCATTCAATTGCACCTAGTAGATAATGTTTACTTTGAAGCATTGGACTATGAGAGTGTAGAGGAGCTTTGGAAGAAGTTATGTTATACATATGAAAAAGAAATGGCATCAAATAAAGTGTATCTGATGAGAAAGTTATATGCCCTTTGCATGAAGGTGTTAAGTGTTAAATGTTCAAACGTTAAATGTGTTACGGGTGTTAAATGAATCGCTTAGATTGTGACGTCCCTGACTATCCGAAAGTCGTTACCAGACCAATGTGGGTTCTTGGGAGTGGTAGGGGTCTGTTAGACAGAGGCCCTGTACTTATTTCCCAAATCTTCATCACAAAAAGCACTAATACGCGTCTTAGATCAGTTACTAATATCAATTGGACAATACTCGATTTCTGTGTCCTGGGTGTTGAACTTCTTCAGACTGACCTGCTATTGGAACAGAGCAGTAGTCCGATCTACAGACTCAACAGTATGTAGTAAATCAATGAGAGATAACACTATAGCCGACAGATTCATTCGTCACAACACTTTATAGTGATCTTCAGATACAAGGTTCACGTTACCCGAAGGTACTAGTTCTTCCTTGTATTCGGAGTTAACAGATAATAACACCGAATGCAATGAATCAGGTAGAACAAACAGGATACACTACAACAACGCTTCAAGTTGCCTATTCAAACTCACACCATAATATCGCTACTTAGACTGACTCAGAGTACTTAAACAACTGAAGAACACACAACAACGCAACACGACGACAGTAATCAGACACACAATCCGTTACTCAAACACTCGTTACGGTGAACTACAGTATGAGCAGACGATGCAGAACGTACTCAACACCAACAGTACTCAAGACTTCACGACAGTGTTAAACAATGCTCTCACACATATTCAGACGACCAGTCTGGCAATTCCAGAAAAAATGTCTCTCTTGACCATTCTCTTTACATTGCTTTATATAGATTTTACAAGATGCGGGTACCAACTTTTCACGCGTATTTCAAAAAACTCCGTTACGTCTGGCATCCGTTACATCTGTCCCACTCCGGCGGCCGACTAACACTGGCACGCACGGTGGACTCAAACCCGCAAGCTTTTTACTATTCGGCTACTAATCCTTCTAAGTACATGTTACGGGCTAGCCTAAAAGTTCGGGTAATTTTCTTCTTAAGTGTTTCTAACATCTGTAATAAGATACTAGGCTCTACTAATTGGGCATTGGTTCTAGCCGAGCTTAACGCTATTGCTTCGGTTAATAAAATCTCGGCCTGTGTTTGCAAAAAGGCCTCCTGTAAATAAAAATCGTTGGACAGGGTAGCTTCTCGTGCAATCTTTAGATCTTCTAATTGTTTCTGCATGTTGAGCAATCGGTCTTTTTGATTTGAGCACTGGTTCTCTCTTCGTTCGATTTCCTGATTCTGATATTGGATTGTCCTTGAGTAGGCATCGCGTTCTCTTTTGATATCTTTGATTAATTTCTGTGTTTGAGCCTCTTGTGCTAACTTTCTTCGTAATATGTCATTGACTTGGTCAAAATCTATCTTGAATCTCTGTAATTCTTCAATATTCTTCATTGCTAAATCATGTTGCTCTTGTCCTTGTTTGACCACTTCATCCAGCTGTTATCTTGTCTCTTCTAACAGATTGCCGAGTGCAATCCTTGCATCCTCCTTGTCTTGTATCTCTGTCATTTGCTGGATTGCAGTTTGTGCTTCGGTTAGTAATCTGTCCTTTGCGGCCAGTCTGTCGAAAGCTTCATGTTCCTCAGTTTGCTGTTCTTGCTCGATATGTTGCTGAGAGACTTCTTCGATCGAGATGGGTTCTGTTTCTATTTGTCGTTCTTGTTCCTGGTGCTCGGATGATGTGGATTGCGCTGTTGAGTCGTGTTGTATGGACGTGGCAGTGTCGTGGAAAGTTTCATCTTCGGCTTCCTTGTCTTGTCCGGCGGATTTCTGTACGTCACTTTTGGAGGAGCTGATTCTAATGCGTTTTCGGCGGAAAATCTGTTGGATCTCCTCTTCATCTTCTTCTTCATCGTCTACTAATGGTTGGACAGATTCTTCGTGTTGTAGGACGGGGCCTCTGGATGGTGGTTGAGCTGCTAGAATGGCCGGAAAGAGAAAGGAAAGGATGTGGGGTAATCGAGATCGAGGGGTAGTTCCTTTATTAACCTGTTTCACTATGGCTACACATTCTTTATGGATCCGGTGAAAGAAATAGGAGGCGAAGTTAACGGGTTCTCGGGCAGCTAGGTCGATGGTGGAGTAGAAAGGGCGGGATATGCCGTAGGTGCGTTTCTGGAGGTTTAGGATGGCGACTAAGAACTGGAGTGCAGCTCTTTCGGGTTCAACGCGGCAGAGGATGGCGTACTCGTTTGATGAATAGCGGGGAAAGAGTTCTATCATGCGGGCTACGGGGATGCTTGGGCCGTTCTCGCGGCCTTGTGGAGTGAGGCGGAAGGATTCGGCAAAGGCTTGGAAGGTTACTACGGTTCGAGATGGCAGGGAGAGGAAGATCCATTTTCGCTCAGTGATGGGGGATTGGGCGATGGCAGGTATGATCTGCGCGAAAAAGGGATGGGCTTCCACTGAGTGCCAAGGTAGCTCAGCGAAGTTGGCCAACCCACGGGTGCGCAGGGATTCTCCTACCTCGGTAGGGATACCATCACGGAAGGCTGCGTAATTCGCCAGTGCTTCCATGGCGTACACGAAAATAGAACACAGAACACGGATACACAGAGCACAGTAGGCGCACAGATTACAAACACAAAAACACAATAGCTATTTTTGGCGCAACAGAAGAGATTAAGTAGAGACATTACGGTGGGGGGGGGTAGGAAGTGATGGTTATCATTGTGCGGTGTTGGAATGATACTGCTTTCAATTTGGCGTGCATGCTCGAGTAACTGGTAAGGAGGGCGGCTTATGACATAAAGATTTTTGTGCTTTTAAAAACGCGGCTATTTACAAAAAGAAAAGGAAAGAACAGAAGGAAAAGTAAAGTAAAAACCAAAAAACGCGGTCCACCGCCGAATGTTTTAATGCGGGCTAGCAGCGTGTTAATACGGCCGCAGCTTCGAACCGTTGATTGCTTTTGGAAGTGGGTTTCTGGTCAACGTAGTCAACCGAAAAGTTGCTGGACCGATTTGCTCTGAGATCTTGTAAGGGCCGAACCACCGTAGTTTGAATTTGCCTGCGGATCTATTTGACTTTGCATTATAGAAAAGTACAAGCTGTCCCACCGAAAAAACTGGAGTCTTCAAGTGTCGATTGTGCGTCCTAGCCTGTCATAGTGGGACTTCGTGCATGGTTAAAAAACTGAGCCATCGGTGCTCGTCTAACTCTCTGAGTGTGTCCAACCGAAATGACAGTGAATCTTCCGGTAGCAGTTTTTGGGTAATGGCTACAAGCAGACTTGGTATAACTACTTCCATTGGTGCTATTGCTTCTAAGCCATAAGCTAGTTTGAAAGGTGCCAATCCTGTTGTTACCTTGTAGGTAGTCCGGTATGCCCATAACACTACAGGTAGCAGTTGATCCCATCTTTCTGGTGCTTCCATGATCAATTTTCAAAGCATATTCAGCAGAGATTTGTTTGTGCTTTCGGCCATACCATTAGCACGAGGATAATAAGGAGAACTAAATTTATGTGTGACCTGGAACGACTGTGTAAGTGCCTTCATTAAATTGTTTACAAAATGAGTGCCTTGATCTGAGACAAGTTCCAGTGGTAACCCAAAACGTGGAAAGACATCGGTTAGTAGACATTTTGCTACCGCAACTGCTGTAGCCGACCGTAAAGCCCAGGCTTCTGCCCATCTGGTTGCATAGTCTGTACAGGTCAATATGTAACGGTTGTTACTGAAGACTGCTGGAGGTGTAATCGGACCGATAAAATCTAGAGCCCACTTCTGGAAAGGTTCCAATGGTAAGATGGGTTGCAGAGGAAAAAGGTGACGTTGCAAGGGGTGTGCAGATCTTTGACAAGTATCACATTGTTTGACAAACTGTGATATATCTCTGTACATAGTTGGCCACCAGAGACCATTCTGCAGAATTTTCCAGTGAGTTAAGTCTGCTGCAAAATGGCCACCGGAAGGAATCGAGTGAGCCAAAGTAATAACTGAGTTAGCTTCATGCGGTGGAATACAGTGAAGTAGGATTCCGATATGATCTACATAATATAGTTCTCCAGCAATTAACCGAAATCGGCAGCTAAAGACTGCAATTTTTCGGCGTACTGCCGTAGAAGTCTGAGATGGAAGATAGCCTTCGGTGAGAAAAGTCAAGATCTGATCATAATATGTAGATGGTGTATGTGGGTCTATAATATCATCATTCATTAGTTCAGAGTTATAGATCGCTGGAGTTGTGTCATCTATACCTACCGGAGCTTCACCGGAATCTAAGCGGGATAAGAAATCTGCTAAGGCATGTGAACTGCCTGGCCTGTGAATGACTTCATAGTCGAATTCCTGCAAGAGTAAGACCCATCGCGCTAATCAACCACCTAGATGTTGTTGCCGCACCAGATAGACAAATGCAGCATGATCTATATGAAATGTGAATTTATGGCCCGGCAAGTAATGTCTGTATTTCTTGACAGAATATACTAGCCCTAGACATTCTCTTTCTGTTACAGAGTAATTCTTCTCAGCAGGGGCTAATCTTCGACTTGCATAATACACTGGTCAGAACCACTTATCAATTTTTTGCATCAACACACTTCCTATTGTTATATCTGAAGCATCAACAAATACATGAAATGGGTGATCCCAGTTCAGCGGCTGTAATATAGGAACTTGTGTTAATAAATTCTTTAAACGATCAAATGCTATCTGGCATTCCTGGGTCCATTCAAATTGTCGAGGAGTCTTGGTGATTAGCTTGTTTAGTGGTATTGCCAAATGAGCAAGCCACCATAAGTGTCTTCCATGCCACCGTACTTGGCCCATGAAGCGCATAACTTCCTTTCGTGTAGTGGGCACCGAAGCTTCTAATACTGCTGAAATTTTATCTGGATCCACCTGTATACCTTGTGAAGATACAATGTGGCCAAGTAACTTGCCACATGAAACCGCAAACACGGATTTGTGTGGGTTTAAGCAGAGTCTGTATTCTCTGCATTTCTGGAAGTAGCACCGTAAATGGAACAGGTGTGCTATCATCTTACCGAAAATTGAAAAATCATCAAGGTAAACTTGCATAAAAGAGGTGAGATAAGGAGAAAATATTTCCTGCATACATCTTTGAAATGTACTTGGGGCATTTCTTAATCCAAACCACATTACCGTACAAGCAAATACACCCCAGTTGGTAATGAATGCAGTTTTCGGTATATCCTGTTCAGCCATTCTAACTTGATTATAGCCACTGTATCCATCTAGGAATGAATACATCTCGTGGCCTGCTACTCTATCCACCATAGTATCTAAAAAGGGGATTTGGAAAGGGATCCGGTATGGTTGCTGCGTTTAATTTCCGGTAATCTACACAGATTTGTAGTTGCTTGTTTTTCTTTGGCACAATCACAATCGGAGAGATCCATTCAACATGCTCTACTGGCACGATGAATCCGACTTTTAATAACCTGTCAAGTTCTGCCTTTACCTGAGATGCATAATGGGGATTCATCCGATACCTGGGTTGCTTTATCGGTCTTGCTTCTGGCTTCAGCATGACCCTGTGCTGGTAGATGCGGGGGTCCAATCCTTTCATGTCCTTGTAGTCCCATGCAAACACATCGGAAAATTCGTGGAGTAGTTGGATTAGATCAGCTTCAAATAATTCCTGTAAATTTTGCTTTATCTTTACAGGACGCGGGTGATCTTCATCTCCTAAATTGTAAGTGATCAGCTGATCTTCGGGGACATAGAACTGTTGAGGTTTCTCTGTGTCGTCTGTTGGTTTAAGAAGTTGCTGCAGTTCATCGTCATGTGTTGAAACAGTATCTTCCTTATTAGCCTCTTCTGTGATGGGTATTACTGTACAGACTGAGGCGTTCGAATTATCTATGACGGACTATAAATCAACAGTCCCTAAGGAGATTAAGTCAGCGTTACTCTTCAGAAACTCTTCTTCTTCATCATCTGACAATCCATCTAGCATATGGATTGGTTCAGCAAAATACGGTCTAGCGTGTAGCTCGCAAGGTTGTATAGCATCTAATTTTACCACATATCTACGATTGACATCTTTAAACGTAAGCTCTTGTGCAGACCAGTCCTGTATTACCTTCGCATGCTTCAGCCAAGGTCGGCCGAAAAGAAGGTTGTAATCCAAAGTGGATTCCGACAGATCTAGTATAACAAAGGTCATTTTAAAGGTCGTACCTTGTAAAGTGATGGGTACATTCCGCACAAGCCCTAAGGGATGGACTCTTGATTGATCTGCCATTCTGACAAAAAATTGAACTGGTTCGATTTTGGTCCATCCTAACCTTTTGCATAATGCCGTAGTCGCAATGTTAATACCAGAGCCTCCATCAATTAGTACCTGCGTAATCTTATGATTCTTATACCATACTGTTACAAAAATCAAGGGAACTGAATGATCCACCGTAGAATCAGGTTCCGGTTGAACTGCTGCTGTCGCTAGAATACAAGAAGGCACCGGACTGAACTATTGTTGGAACTGTTGTCGAATTCCAGGCACTAATGCCAGTAGTTGGCCCAGAGGTAGGGTGATAGATGCCTTAGATAAGATTTCCCAGGCCTGTTGAGATTGGTTGACAGGCTCCACCGATGTTGAAGTTGATGCCTCTACTGATGCGGAGGTGTCTACTGTTGGTAATGTGTCTGATGCTGATGATGTTCCTGCTGCTGACTCCCGTTGTTGTGTTCCTTCCTTTGTTAACGAGGGTTGGGTTACCGGAATAGGTTCTGAGAAGATTGGTGGTTCTGCTGTGGTCCATTGACTAGCCTTGTTGTACATTCTGTGTTGTTCACGTATCCCTGGTTCAAATATTTCTGCTGCCGGCTGCAGTTGTTTACCGGATCGGGCCTGGACTGCAGTAGCCTGTGTTTCCACCGGTGTGATTTGTACCATGTTGGCCATTGGATTTTGACGTTCCTTCTTCCTTTGATCATACTCAGCTGCATCCTTGCAAAATCTCCTAATATGTCCATACTCACCACAAAAATGGCAGCGCGGTGGTGGTAAATTGGGATTTTCCGGTGGTGGTCCGTTCTGCCAGCGGTTTGTATTATAGTTGTTATTCCTTTGTCCTCGGTAATTTCGATATCCTTGCTACTGGTTGTTTCTCATTTGTGGAGGCACATAGTGGTTGGCTGGCTGCCCTTGTTCCTGGATAATTGCATTGAGAGTCATTGTTCCCTGTACTCTAGAGTTGTATGCGCAGTTTTCGGTGGTGTGTCCGCTAGTGTTGCAGATAGCGCAAAATGTCTGATTAAGTGCACAATTGGTACTAGTATGTCCTGAAGTTTTGCATGTGATGCAGTATACTTGTCTGATCATATCTTCGGCAATATTTTTGTTTGTTTTTAACCACTCCAGATCTTCTGTAAATCCGTCGACTTTGTTTTCCAGTTGCAGAGTCATTGCGATGACTGCATCGAGTGTCATAGCTCCGACACATCTTATGATCATGATCTGCTTAAGTTGTGGAGTCAAGCCATTGATGAACAACTGAGTGATAACGTCATCTGGTAAGTTAGCATGGGCCGGTGGTAGCTGCCTTAAGTGCGTTCTGAAGAGGGTAGCATACTCCTGTACGGTTTGATTTGCCTTCTGTCTGTTGTTCTGTAGATAGTCAAAAATTTCGGCTGGATTCTTTTTTAGCTTGAATCACTGCAGAAAAGCATCTCGTACTACTTCATAGGTGCCGAAGTGATTAATATCATATTCTGTAAGCCATCTAGCTGCTTCATTGACCAGTGTAGCTTGAAAGACAATAGCCTTATAGGCCGGATCCGGTGGATGGTTGAGAACTGTGTAGCTTATCTCGAAAGTGCGTACGTGAGCATCCGGATCATCTCCTGGGAATCCACCGAATTTCGTGTATGTCACACCTGTTGGAGGCGGCCTGGGTGGACATAACTGTTGTTGTTGTTGTTGTTGCCCGTTCATTGTGAGTGTATTATACCTTCCTTCTGTATCTCGGGGCTGAATGTTTGAACTATCGGAATTCGTATCGTCGGATGGTGCACTTTCCGGTGCGATGAACTTGCTTAATATGCTTCAAATCTCTGTCTCGAACAGCTTTCCTTCCTTCTTGATGTCCAGTGTAGGGGAACTCACTTCAAAAAGTGGTGGTTGGGCTGAAGATTCACCAAAAAGTGGTAAACCGTCACCGAAAAACTGTGATTCTGTTACCAAAATATCACCGGAATGTACCGAAATATCACCGGAATGTACCGAAATTTCGCCAAAATAAGGTGTTTTTTCGCTTTCGTCGATTTCTTTGGCTAATGTAGACAAATTCGAATCTTTATCCAAGATTGTTAAACTAACTTCAGACTGCATTCAGGTAGATTTTGGAGTTACTATATCTTCGATAGACTGTGCCGAAATAGTACCAGAATGTACCAGAGGCATAACAAGTTCCACCGGAATATGACCGGAATCAGTTCTAACGTTCTTAACTTTCTTGACAACTGGGTCAGACCTAGTTGTACTTCTACCTCCTAGAGTTGTCTTTAGTACATTACGTACTCCAGACTGATGGTTCTTGGGATACGTTTCACCGGATCGAGTAACCGGCATGTATCATCTTTTGTACTAATCGTGTAGTATTACTATCAAAACAGTTTGCAACAATCTGGTTCTGTTGCTACTTCCAATCAATCGAACAATAATCTGGATGCTCGATTCTGACAGACAACTGGCAATCTTGATGCCACTTTCCCACAGACGGCGCCAAGTGTTAAGTGTTAAATGTTCAAACGTTAAATGTGTTACGGGTGTTAAATGAATCACTTAGATTGTGACGTCCCTGACTATCCGAAAGTCGTTACCAGACCAACGTGGGTTCTTGGGAGTGGTAGGGGTCTATTAGACAGAGGCCCTGTACTTATTTCCCAAATCTTCATCACAAAAAGCACTAATACGCATCTTAGCTCAGTTACTAATATCAATTGGACAATACTCGATTTCTGTGTCCTGGGTGCCGAACTTCTTCAGACTGACCTGCTATTGGAACAGAGCAGTAGTCCGATCTACAGACTCAACAGTATGTAGTAAATCAACCAGAGATAACACTATAGCCGACAGATTCATTCGTCACAACACTTTACAGTGATCTTCAGATACAAGGTTCACGTTACCCGAAGGTACTAGTTCTTCCTCGTATTCAGAGTTAACAGATAATAACACCGAATGCAATGAATCAGGTAGAACAAACAGGATATACTACAACAACGCTTCAAGTTGCCTATTCAAACTCACATCGTAATATCGCTACTCAGACTGACTCAGAGTACTTAAACAACTGAAGAACACACAACAACGCAACACAACGACAGTAATCAGACACACAATCCGTTACTCAAACACTCGTTACGGTGAACTACAGTATGAGCAGACGATGCAGAACGTACTCAACACCAACAGTACTCAAGACTTCACGACAGTGTTAAACAATGCTCTCACACATATTACACATATTCAGACGACCAGTCTGGCGATTCCAGAAAAAACGTCTCTCTTGACCATTGTCTTTACATTGCTTTATATAGATTTTACAAGATGCGCGTACCAACTTTCACGCATATTTCAAAAAACTCTGTTACGTGTGGCATCCGTTACATCTGTCCCACTCCGACGGCCGACTAACAAGGACACATATAGTATTGTTGCACATCTAAATGAGTTTGATGCTATGTTCTCCTAGTTACAGGCTCAAAAAATGGAGATGGATAATGAAATGAAAGTAGTTTTGTTGTTATGTGCCTTGCCATCATCATGGGATACATTTTGCACAGCTATTAGCAATAGTGAACTTGGTGGTAAACTAGTCTATGATGACATATCTGGAGCATTTTTGAGTGAGGAGATTCATAGAAAATCTATGGTTGGCACTCGTAGTGGAGATGCATATAATGTTTGTGATTCTTACCAAGGAAAGAATCAACAATGTGGCAGGATCAAGAACAAGGAAAATAATGGTCAACGGAATAAGCATAGAAGTAAATCAAGGAAGAGGGATATCAAATGCCATTATTGTCATAAGAAATGAAACATGAAGAAAGACTTATATGCATTAAATAATGCTAAAGGTAAATGGCAAAATGTTGATGGGCATGTGAAACAGCTACCTACACCATCTACTTTGATTGTGAAGATTGAAGAAACCAATGCTATTTCTGATGATCCGGATGTGTTGACACTTGAGAATAATGTTCCTACTAAAGCTCTTATGGTTGATTCTCTAAAGTTGTGATGGTACATAAGCATAAGCTACTAATCTAAACACTTTGCAATGATCAAGTGTTGGTTTCTTACCCAACCAAGCTTCATAAGGGGTCATTCCATTTAAAGGTGCACATGGTAATCTGTTTACAAGATATGTGGCTATATTTATAGCCTCAGCCCAAAGATAGTTTGGACAATTCTTCTCTTTTAACATTGCTCTGGCAAATTCAATTAGAGTTTGGTTTCTCCTTTCTGCTACTCCATTTTGTTGCGGTGTATACCTGCAAGTTATTTCTCTTTTGATACCTGCATTCCATAGATAATCATTGAATTCTCGAGAAAAATATTCTCCTCCTCCATCAGACCTTAGTCTTTTGATTTTTTGTCCTGTAAGTCTTTCAGCATATGCATGAAAATGCTTGAAAGCTCCAAACACTTCTGATTTCTCTTTCAAAACATAAAGAGTTATCCATCTTGTTGCATCATCAATAAAAAGAACATAATACCTTGAGCCACTAATAGATCCTTCTTTTGTTGGCCCCCATACATCTGTATGTATGAGTTCAAGCAAGCCATCATGTTTGTAACCATTCTTCTGAAATGGTAACCTGTTTGCTTTTCCCATTTGACAGGCTCCACATTTGTGAATCATATGTTGATTTTTCATATTTGGTAATCCTCGTACAGATTGTTTTTCCACCATAGTTTTGATTCCTTTTTCATTAAAGTGTCCTAACCTCTTATGCCAGAGGTCTAATTCTATAAATGCTTTATCACCATGTGTGATCAAAGCTTGACCAACATTCCCTTGTACTTTAAGAGTAAACAGTCTACCTTCCTTTTTACCATAGACAATTTGATTGCATCCATTCTCTGGATCTTCGACAAATACTCCTTCATTTGTAAACCTGACTTGAAAACCTTTTTCTACTATTTGTCCCACGCTGATCAGATTCTTTGGGATTGTTGGAACATACAAAGCATTTGTTAGTAGGTCAGCTCCATTCTTACACTTTACTTTTCCAATTGACCGCACATTATGTTTTGTGTTATCACATGTTTGTACTGTATGATTTGAAATACCTCCTTCCAATTCTGATAGCAATTCTATATTTCCTGACAAATGATTTGAAAAACCAGAGTCAATATAGAATACCTTGAGATCTTCATTCTTTGACACGCTTATCGAATTCATCATCAACGTCGCATGATTGTCATTCTGTGTATCATTTGCACAGTTGTAGTAGGTAGTGTTGTGGACTGATTCTGTCCCCAACTTCTTGCTCCACCTCTACCATATCCGCCTCTTTGGCTTTGTCTTCCTCTTTGATATCTTCCGCTTCTGCCTCTGCTATTGTTATTCTGATTTTGACTTGATCCTTGAGAATTATGCCAGCAATCATGAGCCAAATGATTGCTTAATCCACAGATCCAACAAGACTTCTTGTTGTTATTCTGATTACCTCTTCCTTTTTTATTACCTCTATTTTTACTTTTGAAATTACCTCTTCCTCTTGCATAATTTTCTTGAGTAGTCATCTCTTCTTCATCTTTTTCTTTTCCTTTTTCACCTTTCTTCTTACTCTTTGCGTACATAGCAGAACTATGTCCTTTATCTCCATCTGTCTTCAAATCTTGCTCAAATGTTAGCATTAGTCCAAACAATTGATTTAAATCTTGTACAAAATGATTTAATGAAAGTTCAGGTGAGAGTACCAAAAGGTTTCCATCTTTCATCTCCTCTCAATCCTGCAAGCACTTGCACTATTAACCTGTGATCTTCGATATTCTCATCAATAGATCCAAGACTGTCTACCAAGTCCTTCATCTTAGTGACATAATCACTAATGCTTTGACTTTGGTTTTTCTTGAATGTTGTAAATTCTGACCATAAGCTAGCCTTCCTAGCTTTGGTAGTGTTTTGAAAATGATCTTCCAATGCACTCCATATGTCTTCCGCTTTCTCCAGACCTCTAATATGTGGTAGTAGATGATTTGTAATAGTATTGTAGATATAAGCTCTTGCCGTTGCATCTTTCTTCTCCCACAGCTTCAAGGCTTCTAACTCTTCTTTCTTCGGTTGACTGTCATCTCCAAAAGTAGGCTTCTTTTCTTCTCCTATCACATATATCATTAAGTCCTTACTCATAAGTAAGGCTTCCAGTCGCATTACCCATGCGGGATAGTTATCTCTGTCCAATTTGTCAATAGAAATGTGATCTGGCATAATCTTCTTGTTTCTGTTACTGCCCGGTGAGTATAAGGTTAAAGAATTTTACCTTTTCTAAACCTTTACCCTTGAGAATGACTTTGGAATGCTTCTCTGATGCCGTTTGTTGTTGATCTCCTCAATTTCACCTTTCTTGTGAAGAATTCTTCGAATTTTCTTGTATCTTTACTTCCGTTTGCTCTTTGAGAACCTTTTCTTCTCTTCAGAACCTTTTCTGCTCTGATACCACTTGTTGACGCGGCAAAAGCTTGACACTAAGCTGCGGAATTCGTCACGCCACAAGAACTAAGCTAAAGTGATGTTAGAACACCTCTATAATCATCAGTAGCTTAGCAACCTGAAAATTTTACTATTGTATTTAGTAAATTCTGAGAATTCACTTTACAGAAACTTCACCTTTCCTTCAGAGTTTAATTTGTGCTAATACCGGGTGAACGATTAAGCGTTTACGTTTACAACTCAGTTTTCTTTAGCTCCTATTTGAACTGATTTACTTCAGACTTTACAATTTTGTGATTGCTTACTGTTAGATAATCTTTTCGTCACTTAGCTGTACCAAAACTATGTTTTGAAACCACCGGAATATCACCAGAACTTCACCAGAATGTTACCGGAATATCGCCGGAATGATATCGGAATCTCACCAGAAATAACTGCAAATCTGATTGTAGTTACTTCAAAAGATAGTGGATGAGATAAAGAAGTAATACCTGAACTTCCTTCAATAAATGAACTTTATCTGAAGTTTGAGAAAAACTTCATCAGTTTTGGATGTCGTTACTATTAGACACAGTACTACGCGTACATGTCCCATTTCACAAATCTCTTTTGGTCAGTTTGTAGATGACACTACTAGCTTCAAGATGAGCTATCATTCGTGAAAAACTTTACACTATACAGTGAGATCTAACTTGTAGAAATACCGTAAAATGTGTACTGAGACAACCATAACTGTTAACTAACTTTCACAGTAACATGAAATCATTTAGATTTCTTCACACAAGAAGAATGCGCTCAAATTCTTCCACATAAACATGTGTTTTCTATTAGAGAAGATGTGTACAAATTGGCTTGGCCTCACTTTGCTCATAGCCATGGAAAACTCTCCTATTCTGAGTAGTTGTTCCTTACCATGTCTCTCAGATGAATTGCCTGACTGTTCAGGTTCTATTATTCATCTCTACATACGCACACTTGCGTCTACTATGTCTCTATATCTTTAAGCACTCTCTCAACTCTCTTATATATACATTTTTGATCCGAGATACAAAAAACTCGTAATTCTGGAATGTTTCTATGAACTATATTACACTCATGAATTTGTCCCTTCACTAAGGCTTGATTTTTTGAATGCTTTGTTTCTGCTTCTCTTTGTCTTTCTTTATCCTTCATATGTCTTCATGTCTTTATGTCTAATTAGTGAGTGAATCTCCAACAACATAATCATACTAACTAATTGCAAACAATGACCCTTCAATATCTATTTATGGATTTCTCACTAGGTTTCACCGATTTCACATCTAGTGACCACCATGTAATGTGAAACTCATGCTTTCACATTACATGGTGGAACAAAAAATTATAGGGGGATCTTCTATTTACTTCCATGTTTCCGATGTTAGCTTGAGCATGGTCCTCATTGATCTATTACTCTAACATATACACTAAACATTTAACATGAAATATGCTATTTAAAGCACTATCCTATTGTCTCTCAACAATTCTATTTTGTTGAGGTTGGTGGTAACTTTCTTTGGACTCAATATTCTTTATATTAATTATTAAATTCAATTGATAAGAAATCCTCTTTAATCAGTACAAATATTCTTCACTTTTTTACCTATTATAGTTTCAAAACTCTCGTTCCACATTTTAAATTTGTCAAAAACATTAGCCTTTTCCCATATAAGATACATACACATTGTTCTACTTTAATCATAGAATAAAAAAAGAAAAATTATAGAGGTCCTTCCAAAGAAGGAGCTGAACTTAGATGAGGTAAGATATAATCACCACTATTCAACTTTGGAAGATGGTTGCTCTTCACTAGCTCCCTACAAAAAGATGTCTTCTCTTTATTTTGAATTTTTATCTACAATTAAGGAGGGAATAGATTTTTTATTTTTGATTTTCCACAGTTAAATTATACCTTTTTATCTATTATAGATGCCTTAAACAAAAAACAACTAGATGTTCTAACATGGTATTTTCTTAGAAATCCATGAGATTTTCTTTTTCCCTAGCATGATAAAATGTCCACTAGTGCTCTCTTATAATCTTTAAAACATGCCTAATCAACATCACAATACGATTGTGCATGTAATCCATCATCAAATGGATAATAGAGCTCTTCCTTTTCAAATTCTTTTAGGTACTTAATAAATCTTTTGGATGCAACAAGATGAGGGACTCTAGGTACCTAAATAAATTGAGATGATGCACATATAACATGTGCTATATCATGTCTTGTGTGTGTAATATAAATAAGACGTCCAAAAATTGACTTATAAAGGTCACATTGTATACTTCTTATCCTTCATGAGAACTTCAATTTATATTTACTTAAAATGTGTTAGAAACGAGCTCGCAATCACACAAGCCAAACTCCTCCAATAAGCAAATAATATATTTCCTATGCATCAAGTAGATGCCTTCTTTGTTGTAAAGGAATCCAATTCCGAGAAAGTAATTCAAGCTACATGAATGAATGATATTAAATTCACATCCAAGATTCCAATTATATTCTTAATATCTCTATTAATGGTTGAAACACTTCTATTACATTTCTTCTTGAAAAAGGGAGACACTTCTATTACATTTCTTCTTGAAAAAGGGTAATAGATCTCTATTACTCTCATTGTATCCACATTTCACAAAATAATATAAAAATATTTGATTCCAAGCCCTTGGGGTTTTCTTGAGTTGATATAAGGACTTCATAAGCGTGAAGATATGATGTGAAAACTTTTGATCTTCAAACCCTTGGGGCTAATCCATAAACAATGTCTCTGATTCACAAACATATTTAATGATGAATACATTCTACATGTACTATTTCATATGGACTCTTTGAGGAGGTTCTACATGTAATAGAGGATTGGCACAAAGGTTTCTATTTCCCTTACTTACCGATAAGTTAAACTTTAACTCTATAAATATAAGAAAACATTTAATTAATATGCCTATACTGTATGTTTTAATGAGCTCGTCTATTTTTGCAAAAATTTTCTTAGCACTATTGATCCATCTACTCAGTTAGAAAATAATGAAATGTAAAATTTTACATAGCACTATCGGTCTGTCTATTTTTCTTGCATTTGTAGATTGATTTAGCATGTGAGCTTTTGCATAGAGAAATGTGTTAATATGAACATGGAAGATCTTATATCAATATGAAATTTTCAGAATTAAAAGAATGAAAATTCAGTTATTAAGATCTTCAAACGATTTATCACATTGTTTTGTCCATTCAAATTTGGTTCTCAAAGCATATAGGGGAAAAGGAAGTATAGCATACATATGAATATTTGTTCTATAATAAACATAATGTCCCATTAGGTCTTAAGCTTCCTTGTCGTTTCTATATTTAGACATATTCACCATATCTTAACTTTTTCTTCATCTATTGAGATTATATTCTCGAGCATTGTGTGCCCTCAAATTTCACTATCTTAATGTGGAAAAAAATATCTCTAGATCTAGAGAGAATGTGCTTGGAATAGTCTTTGGAATGTGGTTTCATCATTAGTAAATCAATATAGCATGATTCATATATTCTCCACTTTATAGAAAAGTGTTGGCCTTCTAGTGCAGTCCAATTTGATTAGAACTAAATGATCCATCTAGTACATTATAAACTTATTTTCCCTCTTCTATTTCCAAAAAATGATAAAAATCTTAGCGTCCAATTCTTTTTGAGAATCCCATATATGGATACACTCAATTTCATATATAAATCCTAATTCCAAGAGCTTATGAATTTCCTCATTGATTGTAATGTGAGGTGCATGTGATGCCACATGAATGCTTTGGGGATATACTCTCCCAAATCACTTATTTTAAACTCCTTTTCAATTTTCTCCTTGAGCTCTTTGGTTCTTTGAGCATCTGTACCTGTGACAATAATATCATCAACATAAATGCAAACATCAATATAACCATTTTCACTTGCCTTTACTAGCAAACAACTATGTGCCTTTGAAGCTTGATATCCAAGTTCATTCAAGGACTTGACAAGTCTATAATTCCATGCCCTTGGGGCTCGCTTCAAGCCATACAAAGCTCTCTTGTTCTTACACACATAATCTGATCCATTTCTCTCTTTGAAACCCTCTGCTTGCTCTATGTACACCTCATCTACAATATATCCATTTTAAAAATGCATTCTTTACATCTAATTGAGATAGCTTCCAACATTTACATGTAGCAATAGCAATTAGATTTCTTATTGTCGACATCTTAGCAATTGGACTAAAGGTTTCTTCATAATCCATGCCATGTGTTTGAGCATATCCTTTGACCACAAGTCTAGTCTTGTATCTAGACAATTTTCCATCTGTAAACCTCTTTGTCTTATACACCCACTTGCATCCAATTACCTTCTAATTTCTTGGTCTTGGCACCAATTCCCATGTCTCATTCTCAAGTAGAGTATCATACTCCTCTTGCATTGCTTTTTCCCAATTTTATTTACCTTTGGCTTCATCATATGTTGATGGATCTTCATCTATCTTTACAATGTAAGCATAATCTTTGGTTGTCAAGAAAGAAGTATCATAGTTGTACCTAGTAGGTTGCTTCCTTTCTCTTGATGAACTTCTTACCTCTACACTCCTTGAGGTCTCTGATGGCCTATCTTCATCATTATCTTGCATTTCATTTTTGCAAACATCATCATCATTATACTCTTCATATACCTTCATCTTTGACTTCCCTTTCCTTTTGATTTCTTCACGATTTATACATACATTGTTTGGCCCTCTTAAACATGTTCTTTGCTCATCAAATGTAACATCTTTTGAAACAAGAAATTGTTTTGTGGATGGATTCCACAACCTATATCCCATATTTCTATCATCATACCCAATAAACACATACTTTTCTCCCTTGGGTTCTAGCTTATGCCTCAACTGAGATGGAACATAAGCATATGCCAAACATCCAAATATTTTGCAATTATCAAGAGTAGGTTTCTTACCCCACCATGTTCCATAAGGATTTATTCCATCCAAAGCTTTAAAAGGTAGCCTATTCATAAGATAAGTTGCAGTGTTAATTGCTTTTGCCCACATGTAATTAGGGCAATTCTTTTCCTTCATCATTGATCTTGCAAACTCTACAAAAGTTCTATTTCTTTTTTCTGCGATTCCATTTTGTTGTGGGGAGTACCTGAAATTCACTTCTCTTTTTATACGCGTGTTCCACATATAATCATCAAATTCTTTAGAAAAATATTCTCCTCCTCCATTTGATCTCAATCTCTTAAGCTTTTGTCCTGTAATTCTTTCTGCATAAGCATGATACTGTTTAAATGTCTCAAAAACTTCAGATTTATCCTTGATTACATAAAGAGTAATCCACCTTGTTGCATCATCAACGAACAACACATAATACCTAGATCCATTTATGCTATAGTCCTTTGAAGGACCCCACACATCTGTGTGAACCACTTCAAGCATATCTGAATACCTGTACCCTTGCTTATTGTATGAAGTCTTGTGAGTTTTACCTAGTTGATAAGCCTCAAATTCGTATATCATATGTGGACCTTCAATATTTGGTAGACCAAGCATTACACCATTCTTTATCATCTCCTTTATCCCTCTTTCATTGAAATGTCCTTACCTCTTATGCCATAGGTCCAATTCAGACATCCTTTGGATTCCATAAGTGAAAAATGCATGTCCCACATTACCTTGGACTTTGAGAGTGAATAGCCTTCCTTCCTTTTTTCCTATAACGATGATTTTATATCCCTTACTTGGATCTTCAACATAAACACCATCATTTGTGAATCTGACTTCATATCCCTTCTCAACAATTTGCCCTATACTTATCAAATTCTTGGGGATTGTTGGAACATAAAGCACCTTGCTTAGAAGTGTGCTTCCACTCCTTGTCTTTACTAATCCAATGCTTCAACCTTGTGTTTGGTGTTTTCTCTTGTTTGAATTTTATGTCCATTGGTTCTAGCTTCCATATCAGTCATTAAGGAGATATTATCACTCAAGATTGCTACATCCTGAGTCAATATAAAACACCATTTGATCTTAATTAATTTCTTCATGTGTTACATTCAAGATGAGAGTCAAGTATTCCTTCTGAGCTGATTCATAATTGTAATAAGTATTGTTGTAGGACTGAGTTTGGAAACTCCTTCCACCTCCTCTAGTGAATGAAGTCCTTGACTTGTGAGTATTTGCCTTATCAACTTGTCTTCTTCAATATCTTCATCTATGGCTCCGAAACTATCTGCAATATCTTTCATCCTTGTAACATAATGAGCAATTGATTGAGAACCTTTCTTCTTGAAAGTTGTAAACTTTGCCCATAGTGAAGCCTTCCATGATTTGGTTGTATTTTGGAAATGTTCTTCCAAAGCATTCCAAATATCTGTTGCACTTTCTAATCCTCTAATGTGTGGTAGAAGATAATCATTTACACTCATGTAAATGATACTCCTAGCTTGCACATCTTTCGTCATTCATTTCTTCTGCAAGCTCCTCTCTTGTTGGAACGATAGGATCCTTAAACTCTAGAATTTATTCTTCTCGTGTAATAAATTTCATCAAATCTTTGCTCATAAGGTTAACCTCCATCCTCATGGACCATGCTAGATAATTCCCTCTATCAAGCTTGTAAATCTACAAGCTTTCTCCCATTTCTTTGATCTCTGTGTCAGCAATTATTCATATTTATGAAGATACAATGTACCTTTGATATAAAGCTTTGACCTTTTATAAATCCCTTTTGAACTCAAAATTTGTACTTCGTCAAGTTTTCTTCAAGACTTTAACCTTTGGCACCTTCAATTGACAAGACCTTTGATGTCTGCAACAATCGGGCTTTCCTTGCTTCTCTTTTACCTTAATTTGATCTTCTAGCTTTGATACCACTCCTCAACATCTTTAAATCTCCAAATGTTTGATCTACCTTGATTTAAGAGATTCTCTATATCAAGAATAAAACAACATTTACACAAACTTTCATTAATCTTCAAGATCATTGAAAAATACTTCTCTGTGTGAAGTTTCTTCAACTTCAAAAAGTTTGCTTCAGAAATAGAGTTCAATATCTGCACATAGCTTCAACTTTAATTATTAAAATGATACACACACATTTGTGCTACCTTTGTGCAACTATAATCATCCTTAGTTCTCCAAAGTAACTATTAAATCTTTGATTTGATCACTTAGATCAAATGTATATAAAAAACTGTCTTCCTGACACGGCGACTTTGACATGGTCAACTTCATAAGTTGTCTCTCAAAGTATAAGCCATTTTGCTAAATGATTTTAGACATAGCATCCTTATATTCTAACTTAAATTTTGAATGCTCAATCATAAAAAACTTTACATTGAGCAGTGAAATCTAAGTAAATCTTTGAATAGCAGAATGCGCGATTCTAAGAACTTCACTTGCAGACTTCTACATATGAATGTTCCTATTTGTCATACACACAACTTGAAGAGAATTAGATCATGAAACTTTGGTCATAGCTTGAATAACTTCTGAACTAGATGTGTACAAAAGATTTCTTGATCCCCATTATAAGCCTGAGAGAAATCTAAGATAGACTCGATGCTATTCTAAGAAGAAGACTCTCAACACATCTCACTCATAGACTTGAAGTGTATTAATTCTCATCTCTAATTTTCTTGACATTGTTGACTTATATGTATACATTTGTACTCGTCCCATATCTATTACATAACTCTGTATCATTCTTATAAGTATTCATGGCTATATTACAAGGATTTTCACTCATAATGTACATATGTGTACAAACTATGTCTTTCTTGAACTTCTTGACCTTCTTTTGACCTTTGAATTGCTTCAATCACTTCATAATCATCAATTATTGATTTTTTTGCACCAACAACATACACACACATAAATGCATACATACATACATACATACATACATACATACATACATACATACATACATACATACATACATACATACATACATACATACATACATACATACATACATACATACATACATACATAAGTACATACATACATACATACATACATACATACATACATACAAACATACATGCATACATACATACATAGATACATACATACATACATACATACATACATACATACATATGGGTGAGATCATGGGAATGTGAAAATTACTAAATCTCACATGCAACTTTCTTACCCATCACTAATTAGTTTTTCCATTAGCTCCTTGTATACTAGGTTGATCATCAGTAATTTCTCCTTGAATTCTTTCTTATGTGATTTTTTTATATTTAATAATACTTCTCATTCACATCACCTCAGTCAATAAGGAAGATAAGAAATAGTGATGAATATATAGAGATTAATGCCCCACCAATCCCACTCAGAATTGAGTTCCTTCATAAACATAGAAGCCATGTACAAAAACACAATTGATCTTGACAATCACCTCATTGGGGCTGCTCTATAAGTGTGAGGGCATAAATTGTTGATTGACGTGAGGACGAGAAAAAGAGACTAGCTATATGTACATTTTTCTTTTCATTCACTTATTATTGCAATACTAGAGAACATGAATTCTCTATGTTTAGGGTTTCTAATTTGTTTGGATTATTTTTATAGATCAGAGGTGTCCACAAAGAACTTGAGGATCAACAATAATCCACAAGGTAATTGACCTGATACAATATCTTGTGTGAGTGATAGAATGTGGACATGCATGTTCACATTCCATCATTATTCAAAAAACTATGGTAGACTTTGAATGTTAACATGTTTTTTTCCTCCTCTAATTCATTATGCATGTTCTATTATAGGTGGCTAGTACCACCATATCTAAAGTTCATTTACTATAGCTTCTTTTGTGAGAAAAAAGAGGATTCCCCTTAAAAGTATGTCCTTTCTCTTACTAATATCAATCCAACGATCATATCATATAGGTTTATTAATTAATTGGATTGCATATAAGTCTTCAAGGTCATGAGAGTAAGGGGATAAGTAGAAATTAAGCATGTAAAGCCCAAGTTGTTTGATGCATTTATGTTATTACATCAAAAGGTCTACTAAGGGACACCAGTGAAGTATGTGCTTACTCTACTCTTTGTGAGAGGGTTCTTTTATGAGTTTTGCATGACATCAAAGTAGTCTCCAAACAACTCACTATGCAAACTTTCTTGGGCTATTCAACCGGGGGCTTCTATGCAAAGATGCAAAGAAAATAGGAACATTACAAGAATTTGTCACCTCTGATGGCTTGCACACCTCACTATCCTACTCACCCATTTAACTATGATGGCGCTGTCGGAGAGATCCTCTCTCCTGAATTGGATGCTAGAAATGTCAGATCACGAGGATGAGTGCAAATTATCAACAGAAAGATCTTAAGTATTTTTCAAACTCCAACCAAAGAGGGCATGAGGATGATGTATCATATTCTCTGAGTTATTAGCAGTTTCAAGCAGTGAATGTCGTAGAGAATTTTTGTCTCTACTTCGAGTAGGAAATCTGGAATTTGTTATGTTCTTTTAAATCATGGTGCTAACATTGAAGTGAGCAATGCAAGAGCTTTACACCTTTTGATTTGGCAGAGCAATTAAAAATGAGCTAATAGTATATGAATATTATCCAAAGGGAGGACATGTCATGAAGCACATTAGTTCTACGTATTTTGTTTTTTTGGCAAACTCTAAGTATAGAGTTTCAATTCTATAAAAACAAAAGGAGGACATGCAGCGGACAGGTAGCTTTTGGATAAAGAAAGAAACGCATGGAACAAAGGAATGGAGAGCAAGGCATGCAATGAAGAGAAAGGTGGGCGCATGCACAACAAAGAGGGGTGGCCAACGACAACGACAACGGGGGTTGGTACGCAGATGATCTGAGGAGGGGATGAACGTTCATTTTCTAACTCTACATATAGAGTTGATTCATACGATTAAAAGGGGAGGTCTCCTGCATAAAACGGGGGGGTAGATACAGACAGAAGGGCGTCTGCTGAAGGTCGGAAGGCAGAGGAAGGAGGCAGGACATCAGGAGCGCAGAGGGGAACGCCAAAGGGCAGTGTTTGCTGAAGAAAAACGCAGAAAGTTGTGATCTGTGGAGCGAGTCCTCAGATGATGCCGACAACAATCAACACGCAAGCTCTAATTCTGATGACTGTCATCGTAAAATGATGAGTCATCGAGCACGACATTAGTGAGAGCATCGGCCGCCAATGATGGTCTAATTTAATCTCTTCTTTAGCTGCTATTGATGTTAATGATCGAAAATATGCCCTGTGGATATACAGTCAGGAGCAGACAGGAGACGAAGGGCCAAGATAAGAAAAGATTTTGACATGAATTGATGTTGATGTGTTAATATCTGTGAGCACCATACCTGGACTATTGATCTACTATAATTTTGGCGGAGAAGAAGGCAGAAGAACGACGAATAATTTCTTATGAACTTTTTTTTCTGTTACTTCCGATATATGCTCTGATGTTTAGTTTTATTTATAATAGCGATCTTCTAATCTGGCATTTGACCAAGTTCTGATGACTATTATCTATGCTCGCAATTAGCAACTTAAACAAAGGATGGACTTATCTTCGTGACTATCTCATAGCTACATCTTTCAAACACAGGAATCTGTTATTTAGACTACCTTCACGCTAACGGCCGAGCAGAATTGACTGTTTCAAGGGATTGCCACTGGTATCGTTTATAGTTATCACGTATTTCTAACATTCTTCAGCAGATGAGATTGCCGCCTGGTTAGGAATGTGATGTAAAAGCATTTTGGTGTGCGTTTGCGTGAAAAGGACATAAAGGCAATTCATAAAGCATTAAGATTTTGAGCGCAGAGGCATTCTTATTAATCTCTATGAAGTTTACTAGTGCATGAAAAGTAGTTCAACGTCGTTTGTCCATTTGTTTTTTTTTGAAGGAAGTCTATTCTATATGGACAAATATGCATGTGCAGAGTCTTAGTTATAGTCAAGATGTAATTGTTTTGATAACTCGATGAACAGAATGGTTGAATGTCAAAAGCACAAATCTCTAATATGAATCTAGGAAGTGTTCTAGAAGTGTAGCGTAGGAAGGCAGTCGAATTTGATCTTATTGTGACAGGACTTCGTCTCATGTATCGCTGGCATAAAAACATGATCTCTTCCTGCAAGCGAATGAAACTTATGGTTTTGCAACAGATTTAAAATTCCATGATGATTATCTGCGCTTATCGTTCATGCCGTGTAACTTCAATCTATAAATTGGTTATTTCTATGAATTGATTTCCGTGCTTTTACAAAACAACGATTGAAAATTCACACAAGCCATTCGGAAATGTTAACTGCCGTTTGAATTTTGTGTATATATATATATAGTTGACAAATGTTTTCCTCTGAAAAAAACGAACTCGACAGGGTTTTATATTATACTTATCAAGTGTGAATACCATTAGATGGTGAAGCAGAGAAACGAACAAACTAAAAAAGCTCTTCCCATTTACAACATCTTTACGATTATTCGTTTGTTTTAATAGAGGTTTTGTGAAGATACAGTTTACACTTCCAAACATTGGTTATGATAGTACAATTTGTTTGATGCTTTGGAGAATGCGGCTACCAAGTTTATCATCAATGTGTTATGAATGATATAATTTCAAAGAGAATCAGTAAATATTGAGTGCGAGAAATTTTATATCCTATGTTCCATGTATAACTATGAATGTTTATTTTCTTCATAAAATTAATCGATTCACGTTAAGGTGTGTACAAGAAATTGTGCAATTAAGACGAGATACGATTATTAAATGCTATTGATTTGAATTCTGTGATATGATCTAATCAATTGTCGCCACTACCAATTTTATCTTCTATATACCTGAGCTTGCTCCAAGACACCCTGTGTGTGCCGTAATTTTTGGAGGTCGCCCTGATCCACCGACCGTTCCTTTTCGCGCCCACACTTTGAACCCGACGTGAACAAACGGCCTTGCAGCTCAGGTACGGACTTTTGTCTCAAATTAATGCCAAGTAATGTATGTTTGATGTATGTATAACCTCATAGCTCGTTTTTCGTTTATGTGGTGCTTCTTTGAAATTCAAGCGTGAGTCATGGGTAAACAAAAGCAGCGTACAAACATGAAAAATATAAATCAATGTAAAGAATCTGTTGAAATGAATTTACAAGAGCATAATTCAACAAGTATTGTTATTGATGAAGCATATGTGAACGCATTGATAGATCAACATTTGAGAAAATGGGAAGATACATGCATAGAAAGGGAAAACAAGGCCAATGAAGCTCTACAAAAGACATTTAGCATGATTTTGACTTTAAATGATACGTTTAAAGCTATGCCAGAGACTTTACAAGTATTAAGAACTAGTCTTAGAACTTGGAAAGAGGAAATGAATGCTGAGTTTCAAGAAATGAACCAGAAGTATGAAATATTATCTAAACGAATACAAGATTTAGAGCTAGCTAAATGTGAGCATGAAAAGGAGGGAATGAGCCAAAGTTTGTTTATAGAACCTTCATCTATACATGTTAATGATTTTAGTAAATCTAGTTGTGGAACTCCATTAAGACCATCAAATAGGACTCGGATGAGACCTTTGCAGTGTTTTTGGTGCGATCAATATGGCCATGCATTTTGGAATTGCAGGTCGTATGAAGATGCACGAAAACGGAAACTAGTGGTTGAATTTGAAAGGAAAATTTGTAATTATCAGGATCGATCACCTTTAAAATTAAATGTAGGAAGGGGAGGAATGAAAGAACTATTTAAGGAAATTCAAACTAAACCTAATTCATGTGAAAGTAAAAAAGTATGGAAACCTATCATACATATGAACATTCAAACAAAAGAAGAAATAAGGGAGAGGACATCAAACCAAAAACAAGAGCTAAAAGAAGAAATCAAAATGATAAAACTAAAGGAAGAAGATCAAAAATCGATTATAGAAGAGCAATTGGAAATTGATCTAGGTGATTTTGAGCATGAAATACAAGTAGGAGCAATGAAACTTAATAATGTACAGATTTCACTTGATCCAATGCTCCTTTCTAATGAGAATTTGTTTGATCAAGTCAAGCTTAAACAACTTCAAACTCAATTTCACAAACATGAACATAATCAATTTAAAGAAGAAGGAAGTAAACAAGAAGAGACCAAACAAAGTATTATGAATCAAAACAAACAAACAAATGAAATAGACAAGCAACTTCTTGATCATATAATTAAACAAATCGAAAACAAAATGAATATAAATTCAAAACAATCAAAACCCTTAAAACTTAACAAGAAATCTAAGAATGTACCATTGAAGAAAATAGAAGAAATGATTAAATTAAGAAATGTTTAAACTAAGAAATGATTAATCTATTTGACAAGAAAAGATGATTCAAATTGTTTTGGTTTTCTTATGAAAAAGGAATTTGATGAGAAGTTTTTTATAAAATTATTATTGCACACAGATGACACGTTCAAACCGAGAAATAGTCCACATTCTTTTTTATAATGAATAACAGTTTCTGAATTTTTGTGAATGTTTTCTATCCACGAAGAATATTTATATGGGAGTGTCAACCTACTTCCTCATCAAAAAGGTATTTATATGGGAGTGTCAACCTACTTCCTCAACAAAAAGGTATTTATATGGGAGTTACAACCTACTTCCTCATCAAAAAGGTATTTATATGGGAGTGTCAACCTACTTCCTCAACAAAAAGGTATTTATATGGGAGTTACAACCTACTTCCTCCACAAAAAGGTATGTATATGGGATTTGTTTAATTTTTTTTTTTTTTTTTTTTCAAGAGAAGAATTATAAATTTCATTAATGATGAAAATATTGATGTCTAATCAAATGTTTTAAGTGATATAATGCAGGACAAGCAAGAAAAGACAAATTGATGGAAGCTACAAAATTTAACTTAATGTTACTTTGGGAGTTTTACAGATAAACCATCTAGACGTTTTGAATTGAAAAATTTGGTTTAAATGTGCTAATACTTATGTTTTTCACGAGTTTGTTTTCAAGATATTTTCCAGGTTCAAGATGAAGAATGGGAGTTTGTTGACAACAAAGATTTTCTTCAAGAGTAGAATATGCAAACCTTTTACTTCCAGTTTTGCACCATTTATTTACGCGTGCATTTCAAGTATGCATCAAATTATGTATGAACACATATTGAGTTTTGCCCTTAGGTGCACGTTCATTTGCACCATTATCAAATTGTAACAATGCATTATGAAATCTGAGAAAAAGTTCTGAGTATAGGAGAAAGAAAACCTCTTCATCAAAAGCTCTTTCCTCATATGCACCATAATTTTGAAAATGCATCAAAAGTATGCATAGTAGGGTCACACTACATGACCATGCATTTAGGCACAGATTGAGTATTGCCCATGCACATATGAGTGACTGTAAGGATGAATGTATAATCACATTGTTATGTATGTGAGTGAGTGCACGAGCCTCACCATCAGAAGCCATTCTCTTTATTGATTGCACCATTAAGTTATACATGCATATTCAAAGTGTGCATATAAATAGGGCTAATTACGCAGCCGTGCATAAGGCACTTTCCTTTTTTACCCATGCACTTTGAAGATTCTGTAACAAAATGCTATATAAATACAGTTTATGATATGAAGAAAGTAGGTTCCCACGCACTTGAAGGTTGGTGCATCCGGAGGAAGCACAGGTTTGGTGGGGGTGGATGTCGGAGAGATCCTCTCTCCTGAATTGGATGCTAGAAATGTCAGATCACGAGGATGAGTGCAAATTATCAACAGAAAGATCTTAAGTATTTTTCAAACTCCAACCAAAGAGGGCATGAGGATGATGTATCATATTCTCTGAGTTATTAGCAGTTTCAAGCAGTGAATGTCGTAGAGAATTTTTGTCTCTACTTCGAGTAGGAAATCTGGAATTTGTTATGTTCTTTTAAATCATGGTGCTAACATTGAAGTGAGCAATGCAAGAGCTTTACACCTTTTGATTTGGCAGAGCAATTAAAAATGAGCTAATAGTATATGAATATTATCCAAAGGGAGGACATGTCATGAAGCACATTAGTTCTACGTATTTTGTTTTTTTGGCAAACTCTAAGTATAGAGTTTCAATTCTATAAAAACAAAAGGAGGACATGCAGCGGACAGGTAGCTTTTGGATAAAGAAAGAAACGCATGGAACAAAGGAATGGAGAGCAAGGCATGCAATGAAGAGAAAGGTGGGCGCATGCACAACAAAGAGGGGTGGCCAACGACAACGACAACGGGGGTTGGTACGCAGATGATCTGAGGAGGGGATGAACGTTCATTTTCTAACTCTACATATAGAGTTGATTCATACGATTAAAAGGGGAGGTCTCCTGCATAAAACGGGGGGGTAGATACAGACAGAAGGGCGTCTGCTGAAGATCGGAAGGCAGAGGAAGGAGGCAGGACATCAGGAGCGCAGAGGGGAACGCCAAAGGGCAGTGTTTGCTGAAGAAAAACGCAGAAAGTTGTGATCTGTGGAGCGAGTCCTCAGATGATGCTGACAACAATCAACACGCAAGCTCTAATTCTGATGACTGTCATCGTAAAATCGGAAGTTAACGCTGAAACCTGAGGCATACATAGAAGGAGAAGCTCTGACATCTAATGCAGACGATGCGGCAAATTCTGACATAAACTCTGACAATTGCTCATACAACAAATCTGATGACATCTGAGCTACTGCGTCGAGCTTCATGCAGAGACCAATACACACGTGATTTTCTTCAGGCCAATTTATATCAGGCATAATTCATGAGGAGGATAACGATCAGACTGCGGGATTTATCAAAAGAAGGTTAATTTTATGCAACGCGCTGATCGAAGGCCACACTATTCTATTTGGTGAAGGTCAATTTGATATGACTACTGTATTGATCACCGCGTGCACGTATGAAGAAGGTATGTAGCCCATGATAAATGCATAGGCTGCTAGCTCATATCGTTTTTTTTTCATCTCCTTCGAGCACGACATTAGTGAGAGCATCGGCCGCCAATGATGGTCTAATTTAATCTCTTCTTTAGCTGCTATTGATGTTAATGATCGAAAATATGCCCTGTGGATATACAGTCAGGAGCAGACAGGAGACGAAGGGCCAAGATAAGAAAAGATTTTGACATGAATTGATGTTGATGTGTTAATATCTGTGAGCACCATACCTGGACTATTGATCTACTATAATTTTGGCGGAGAAGAAGGCAGAAGAACGACGAATAATTTCTTATGAACTTTTTTTTCTGTTACTTCCGATATATGCTCTGATGTTTAGTTTTATTTATAATAGCGATCTTCTAATCTGGCATTTGACCAAGTTCTGATGACTATTATCTATGCTTGCAATTAGCAACTTAAACAAAGGATGGACTTATCTTCGTGACTATCTCATAGCTACATCTTTCAAACACAGGAATCTGTTATTTAGACTACCTTCACGCTAACGGCCGAGCAGAATTGACTGTTTCAAGGGATTGCCACTGGTATCGTTTATAGTTATCACGTATTTCTAACATTCTTCAGCAGATGAGATTGCCGCCTGGTTAGGAATGTGATGTAAAAGCATTTTGGTGTGCGTTTGCGTGAAAAGGACATAAAGGCAATTCATAAAGCATTAAGATTTGAGCGCAGAGGCATTCTTATTAATCTCTATGAAGTTTACTAGTGCATGAAAAGTAGTTCAACGTCGTTTGTCCATTTGTTTTTTTTTGAAGGAAGTCTATTCTATATGGACAAATATGCATGTGCAGAGTCTTAGTTATAGTCAAGATGTAATTGTTTTGATAACTCGATGAACAGAATGGTTGAATGTCAAAAGCACAAATCTCTAATATGAATCTAGGAAGTGTTCTAGAAGTGTAGCGTAGGAAGGCAGTCGAATTTGATCTTATTGTGACAGGACTTCGTCTCATGTATCGCTGGCATAAAAACATGATCTCTTCCTGCAAGCGAATGAAACTTATGGTTTTGCAACAGATTTAAAATTCCATGATGATTATCTGCGCTTATCGTTCATGCCGTGTAACTTCAATCTATAAATTGGTTATTTCTATGAATTGATTTCCGTGCTTTTACAAAACAACGATTGAAAATTCACACAAGCCATTCGGAAATGTTAACTGCCGTTTGAATTTTGTGTATATATATATATAGTTGACAAATGTTTTCCTCTGAAAAAAACGAACTCTACAGGGTTTTATATTATACTTATCAAGTGTGAATACCATTAGATGGTGAAGCAGAGAAACGAACAAACTAAAAAAGCTCTTCCCATTTACAACATCTTTACGATTATTCGTTTGTTTTAATAGAGGTTTTGTGAAGATACAGTTTACACTTCCAAACATTGGTTATGATAGTACAATTTGTTTGATGCTTTGGAGAATGCGGCTACCAAGTTTATCATCAATGTGTTATGAATGATATAATTTCAAAGAGAATCAGTAAATATTGAGTGCGAGAAATTTTATATCCTATGTTCCATGTATAACTATGAATGTTTATTTTCTTCATAAAATTAATCGATTCACGTTAAGGTGTGTACAAGAAATTGTGCAATTAAGACGAGATACGATTATTAAATGCTATTGATTTGAATTCTGTGATATGATCTAATCAATTGTCGCCACTACCAATTTTATCTTCTATATACCTGAGCTTGCTCCAAGACACCCTGTGTGTGCCGTAATTTTTGGAGGTCGCCCTGATCCACCGACCGTTCCTTTTCGCGCCCACACTTTGAACCCGACGTGAACAAACGGCCTTGCAGCTCAGGTACGGACTTTTGTCTCAAATTAATGCCAAGTAATGTATGTTTGATGTATGTATAACCTCATAGCTCGTTTTTCGTTTATGTGGTGCTTCTTTGAAATTCAAGCGTGAGTCATGGGTAAACAAAAGCAGCGTACAAACATGAAAAATATAAATCAATGTAAAGAATCTGTTGAAATGAATTTACAAGAGCATAATTCAACAAGTATTGTTATTGATGAAGCATATGTGAACGCATTGATAGATCAACATTTGAGAAAATGGGAAGATACATGCATAGAAAGGGAAAACAAGGCCAATGAAGCTCTACAAAAGACATTTAGCATGATTTTGACTTTAAATGATACGTTTAAAGCTATGCCAGAGACTTTACAAGTATTAAGAACTAGTCTTAGAACTTGGAAAGAGGAAATGAATGCTGAGTTTCAAGAAATGAACCAGAAGTATGAAATATTATCTAAACGAATACAAGATTTAGAGCTAGCTAAATGTGAGCATTAAAAGGAGGGAATGAGCCAAAGTTTGTTTATAGAACCTTCATCTATACATGTTAATGATTTTAGTAAATCTAGTTGTGGAACTCCATTAAGACCATCAAATAGGACTCGGATGAGACCTTTGCAGTGTTTTTGGTGCGATCAATATGGCCATGCATTTTGGAATTGCAGGTCGTATGAAGATGCACGAAAACGGAAACTAGTGGTTGAATTTGAAAGGAAAATTTGTAATTATCAGGATCGATCACCTTTAAAATTAAATCTAGGAAGGGGAGGAATGAAAGAACTATTTAAGGAAATTCAAACTAAACCTAATTCATGTGAAAGTAAAAAAGTATGGAAACCTATCATACATATGAACATTCAAACAAAAGAAGAAATAAGGGAGAGGACATCAAACCAAAAACAAGAGCTAAAAGAAGAAATCAAAATGATAAAACTAAAGGAAGAAGATCAAAAATCGATTATAGAAGAGCAACTGGAAATTGATCTAGGTGATTTTGAGCATGAAATACAAGTAGGAGCAATGAAACTTAATAATGTACAGATTTCACTTGATCCAATGCTCCTTTCTAATGAGAATTTGTTTGATCAAGTCAAGCTTAAACAACTTCAAACTCAATTTCACAAACATGAACATAATCAATTTAAAGAAGAAGGAAGTAAACAAGAAGAGACCAAACAAAGTATTATGAATCAAAACAAACAAACAAATGAAATAGACAAGCAACTTCTTGATCATATAATTAAACAAATCGAAAACAAAATGAATATAAATTCAAAACAATCAAAACCCTTAAAACTTAACAAGAAATCTAAGAATGTACCATTGAAGAAAATAGAAGAAATGATTAAATTAAGAAATGTTTAAACTAAGAAATGATTAATCTATTTGACAAGAAAAGATGATTCAAATTGTTTTGGTTTTCTTATGAAAAAGGAATTTGATGAGAAGTTTTTTATAAAATTATTATTGCACACAGATGACACGTTCAAACCGAGAAATAGTCCACATTCTTTTTTATAATGAATAACAGTTTCTTAATTTTTGTGAATGTTTTCTATCCACGAAGAATATTTATATGGGAGTGTCAACCTACTTCCTCATCAAAAAGGTATTTATATGGGAGTGTCAACCTACTTCCTCAACAAAAAGGTATTTATATGGGAGTTACAACCTACTTCCTCATCAAAAAGGTATTTATATGGGAGTGTCAACCTACTTCCTCAACAAAAAGGTATTTATATGGGAGTTACAACCTACTTCCTCCACAAAAAGGTATGTATATGGGATTTGTTTAATTTTTTTTTTTTTTTTTTTCAAGAGAAGAATTATAAATTTCATTAATGATGAAAATATTGATGTCTAATCAAATGTTTTAAGTGATATAATGCAGGACAAGCAAGAAAAGACAAATTGATGGAAGCTACAAAATTTAACTTAATGTTACTTTGGGAGTTTTACAGATAAACCATCTAGACGTTTTGAATTGAAAAATTTGGTTTAAATGTGCTAATACTTATGTTTTTCACGAGTTTGTTTTCAAGATATTTTCCAGGTTCAAGATGAAGAATGGGAGTTTGTTGACAACAAAGATTTTCTTCAAGAGTAGAATATGCAAACCTTTTACTTCCAGTTTTGCACCATTTATTTACGCGTGCATTTCAAGTATGCATCAAATTATGTATGAACACATATTGAGTTTTGCCCTTAGGTGCACGTTCATTTGCACCATTATCAAATTGTAACAATGCATTATGAAATCTGAGAAAAAGTTCTGAGTATAGGAGAAAGAAAACCTCTTCATCAAAAGCTCTTTCCTCATATGCACCATAATTTTGAAAATGCATCAAAAGTATGCATAGTAGGGTCACACTACATGACCATGCATTTAGGCACAGATTGAGTATTGCCCATGCACATATGAGTGACTGTAAGGATGAATGTATAATCACATTGTTATGTATGTGAGTGAGTGCACGAGCCTCACCATTAGAAGCCATTATCTTTATTGATTGCACCATTAAGTTATACATGCATATTCAAAGTGTGCATATAAATAGGGCTAATTACGCAGCCGTGCATAAGGCACTTTCCTTTTTTACCCATGCACTTTGAAGATTCTGTAACAAAATGCTATATAAATACAGTTTATGATATGAAGAAAGTAGGTTCCCACGCACTTGAAGGTTGGTGCATCCGGAGGAAGCACAGGTTTGGTGGGGGTGGATGTCGGAGAGATCCTCTCTCCTGAATTGGATGCTAGAAATGTCAGATCACGAGGATGAGTGCAAATTATCAACAGAAAGATCTTAAGTATTTTTCAAACTCCAACCAAAGAGGGCATGAGGATGATGTATCATATTCTCTGAGTTATTAGCAGTTTCAAGCAGTGAATGTCGTAGAGAATTTTTGTCTCTACTTCGAGTAGGAAATCTGGAATTTGTTATGTTCTTTTAAATCATGGTGCTAACATTGAAGTGAGCAATGCAAGAGCTTTACACCTTTTGATTTGGCAGAGCAATTAAAAATGAGCTAATAGTATATGAATATTATCCAAAGGGAGGACATGTCATGAAGCACATTAGTTCTACGTATTTTGTTTTTTTGGCAAACTCTAAGTATAGAGTTTCAATTCTATAAAAACAAAAGGAGGACATGCAGCGGACAGGTAGCTTTTGGATAAAGAAAGAAACGCATGGAACAAAGGAATGGAGAGCAAGGCATGCAATGAAGAGAAAGGTGGGCGCATGCACAACAAAGAGGGGTGGCCAACGACAACGACAACGGGGGTTGGTACGCAGATGATCTGAGGAGGGGATGAACGTTCATTTTCTAACTCTACATATAGAGTTGATTCATACGATTAAAAGGGGAGGTCTCCTGCATAAAACGGGGGGGTAGATACAGACAGAAGGGCGTCTGCTGAAGATCGGAAGGCAGAGGAAGGAGGCAGGACATCAGGAGCGCAGAGGGGAACGCCAAAGGGCAGTGTTTGCTGAAGAAAAACGCAGAAAGTTGTGATCTGTGGAGCGAGTCCTCAGATGATGCTGACAACAATCAACACGCAAGCTCTAATTCTGATGACTGTCATCGTAAAATCGGAAGTTAACGCTGAAACCTGAGGCATACATAGAAGGAGAAGCTCTGACATCTAATGCAGACGATGCGGCAAATTCTGACATAAACTCTGACAATTGCTCATACAACAAATCTGATGACATCTGAGCTACTGCGTCGAGCTGCATGCAGAGACCAATACACACGTGATTTTCTTCAGGCCAATTTATATCAGGCATAATTCATGAGGAGGATAACGATCAGACTGCGGGATTTATCAAAAGAACGTTAATTTTATGCAACGCGCTGATCGAAGGCCACACTATTCTATTTGGTGAAGGTCAATTTGATATGACTACTGTATTGATCACCGCGTGCTCGTATGAAGAAGGTATGTAGCCCATGATAAATGCACAGGCTGCTAGCTCATATCGTTTTTTTTTCATCTCCTTCGAGCACGACATTAGTGAGAGCATCGGCCGCCAATGATGGTCTAATTTAATCTCTTCTTTAGCTGCTATTGATGTTAATGATCGAAAATATGCCCTGTGGATATACAGTCAGGAGCAGACAGGAGACGAAGGGCCAAGATAAGAAAAGATTTTGACATGAATTGATGTTGATGTGTTAATATCTGTGAGCACCATACCTGGACTATTGATCTACTATAATTTTGGCGGAGAAGAAGGCAGAAGAACGACGAATAATTTCTTATGAACTTTTTTTTCTGTTACTTCCGATATATGCTCTGATGTTTAGTTTTATTTATAATAGCGATCTTCTAATCTGGCATTTGACCAAGTTCTGATGACTATTATCTATGCTCGCAATTAGCAACTTAAACAAAGGATGGACTTATCTTCGTGACTATCTCATAGCTACATCTTTCAAACACAGGAATCTGTTATTTAGACTACCTTCACGCTAACGGCCGAGCAGAATTGACTGTTTCAAGGGATTGCCACTGGTATCGTTTATAGTTATCACGTATTTCTAACATTCTTCAGCAGATGAGATTGCCGCCTGGTTAGGAATGTGATGTAAAAGCATTTTGGTGTGCGTTTGCGTGAAAAGGACATAAAGGCAATTCATAAAGCATTAAGATTTGAGCGCAGAGGCATTCTTATTCATCTCTATGAAGTTTACTAGTGCATGAAAAGTAGTTCAACGTCGTTTGTCCATTTGTTTTTTTTTGAAGGAAGTCTATTCTATATGGACAAATATGCATGTGCAGAGTCTTAGTTATAGTCAAGATGTAATTGTTTTGGTAACTCGATGAACAGAATGGTTGAATGTCAAAAGCACAAATCTCTAATATGAATCTAGGAAGTGTTCTAGAAGTGTAGCGTAGGAAGGCAGTCGAATTTGATCTTATTGTGACAGGACTTCGTCTCATGTATCGCTGGCATAAAAACATGATCTCTTCCTGCAAGCGAATGAAACTTATGGTTTTGCAACAGATTTAAAATTCCATGATGATTATCTGCGCTTATCGTTCATGCCGTGTAACTTCAATCTATAAATTGGTTATTTCTATGAATTGATTTCCATGCTTTTACAAAACAACGATTGAAAATTCACACAAGCCATTCGGAAATGTTAACTGCCGTTTGAATTTTGTGTATATATATATATAGTTGACAAATGTTTTCCTCTGAAAAAAAACGAACTCGACAGGGTTTTATATTATACTTATCAAGTGTGAATACCATTACATGGTGAAGCAGAGAAACGAACAAACTAAAAAAGCTCTACCCATTTACAACATCTTTACGATTATTCGTTTGTTTTAATAGAGGTTTTGTGAGGATACAGTTTACACTTCCAAACATTGGTTATGATAGTACAATTTGTTTGATGCTTTGGAGAATGCGGCTACCAAGTTTATCATCAATGTGTTATGAATGATATAATTTCAAAGAGAATCAGTAAATATTGAGTGCGAGAAATTTTATATCCTATGTTCCATGTATAACTATGAATGTTTATTTTCTTCATAAAATTAATCGATTCACGTTAAGGTGTGTACAAGAAATTGTGCAATTAAGACGAGATACGATTATTAAATGCTATTGATTTGAATTCCGTGATATGATCTAATCAATTGTCGCCACTACCAATTTTATCTTCTATATACCTGAGCTTGCTCCAAGACACCCTGTGTGTGCCGTAATTTTTGGAGGTCGCCCTGATCCACCGACCGTTCCTTTTCGCGCCCACAGCGCCTCGTGATATATAATGGATAGATGAATGCCAAATTAGTTTCCTTCAGCTAAAGAAACTCTTGATCAAAGCACATATTCTCCATGCACTGAAGTGGGACCTACCTTTCCATTTCTTTGTGTATGCATCTCATATTGCCATTTGTATTCTTTTAATGCAAATGATAGATAAATGGTATCGACCAATTTATTACACTAGTCATCAATTGCCCCCTCTGAGCATAATTATTCAATTACTCAACATGAGTGCTTAGGCTTGATTTATTCCATTAACAAATTTCACCATGACCATCTAGGCCAAAAGTTTACTTTCGATGTTGATCACTCAATTCTTACTTATCTCATGCATTAATAGAATTAACGTGGGCGATTGTTTCATTGGGTTTTATTGCTCCAAGAATTTGACTATAATGTCATTCATTGCTTAGGGTCCTCACATGTAGTGGTTGATTTTCTCACTTGGTCGGATTATGGTGAAGCCCCTACTAGATGGGATGATTGTTCTTTGGCTATTTACACTTCTTAGCCTAGTAATTTCTCGGTGAGTGTGGATTTTGTAGCTTCCTATTATGATACCTTACTAACATTTTTGACCAGGGATTGCCCCCTAATACTCTTCCTACCATGAATCACCAAAAATGTGCCCTGTATAGTCATTGATGTTGTCTCATTTTTGGCCAATTATACTAACCTAACCCATCGAGAGCCTAGATTTGGTGTGTGCCAACTCATGAAATTCCCTCGGTGTTAGCTATGGCTCATCCAAACCTTGCCAATTGACATTTTTTAGCGGATTTTACTTACAAGAGTCTTTTGGAGTTATGGTGGCCTAATATGCAATAGGATACCTAACACTATGTTCATGCATGTGACCCTTGCCAATGAACTTTTCAACCTCTTTCGTGCTCCCATTTTCTATTGGGAGAGATGGATGGATACCTCAAGGAAGTGAGGTGGTACTCCTAAAACGTGCTTTGTACCAGCCCTGATACACTTCAAAGTTATAAAGTAGGCCCTTTTAGCTTGCAAATGACACCAGGAAATTACCTATGTACTTTGGAAATGGTGCTTGAAATAATTAATCGAAAACAGACTAGTTCAAGAATAGCTAGTGTACAATGAGCTATATCTATTATATCACATGATTGTACAGAGTCATTGGCATTATAATGATGCTCAATGATGATGAGCTATATCTATTATATCACATGATTGTACAGAGTCATTGGCATTATAATGATGCTCAATGAGACAAAGATGTTCAATGAGCTATATCACACATGATTGTACAGAGTCATTGGCATTATAATGATGCTCAATGATGATGAACTGAGTGAGCTATGGTGTGAGCTACTCAAGTTCTACAAATGATCAAGGATAGAGCTCGAAATTGAGGCACACACCCCATGAGTTTTACAATACCTTTTTATAAGTATTTCTTCTAAGTTTGAATTTTTAATTCAAACTTGGCTCCAATAAAAAAGTAGATCCTATTATTTAGGAAAAATTCCCTCATCTTGAATTTGTAGCTAATATTCCTCCTAACTCCACGAGATATAAGCTTTTACAAGACTCTCCAAGGATTTAATGATTTTCAATGGTAAATAATCAAGTAGTTACAAGCTATAGTTCACATGAATCATCAAGTGCTTCCACATAATGTCTTCCATGCTAAGCCAAATGTGTAGGCTTGTACATTTGCACCAACAAATTCCCCTCAAGCCAAACATCTTGCCTTGCATTGCTTCATCAATCTTCTTGAATATCCTGTAATCCAATCATGGTTTTAAACGTGCAAAGCTTAGTACCATCAAGTGTTTTGGTTAACAAATCAGCACACTCAATATTTGTAGATACATATGCTAGCCGAATCTCTTTGCTCAAGAGTTTCTCTCTAACATAGTGATAGTGTACTTCTATATGCTTATTTCTTGCATGATAAACGGGGTTGGCTGCAAGATGCAAAGAACTAGTGTTATCACCAAAGATCATTGGTGAATGAGTGTGAACTCCCAAATCTGAATAAAGCAATCTAATCCCAATAGCTTCTTGTGTATCATTTGATAATCCCCTGTATTCAGCCTCTATTGAAGATAGAGCAATAGTTGGTTGCTTCTTAGAAGACCATGAGATGGGTTATCACCTGCAAAAGATAAATAGCCAAAAGTACTTCTGTCATCCTTAGATCCTGCCCAATCTACATCTGAGTACAAGTTTATGTCCAAATCTGATGTGTATGGGAAGTAAAGACCTTGATTTTGAGTACCTTTGAGATACTTCAAAATTCTATTAGCAGTTTCCAAGTGAGGTGCTCTAGGTTTATGCATGAATTGACTTAGAACACTTAATCCATAACATATGTCAATCCTTGTTAATGTTGCATAGTTTAGACTTCCAACTATGCTTTGATAACTTGCAATGTCTTCAAGAAAATCACCTTCATGAGCACTTAATTTATGATTTACCTCCATAGGGGTGCTAGCTACTTTTGCATCCTCCAAGTGGAACTTCTTCAACATGTCCTGCACATATTTCCTTTGAGTGATGTAAATGCTAGAGTTAGTGTATACCAACTCAAGTCCAAGAAAATATTTCAGAAACCCCAGGTCACTGATCTTAAACTCCTACATCATCTGGTTTTTTATTTGTTTGATGCCATTAGCATCAATACCTGTAAGAATGACTTCATCAACATATACACATAAATATATTATTTTTGAATTACTCCTCTTGATAAACAGAGAAGAATCTGCCTTGTTCATCATGAATCCTTGGTCTTGAAGATAGGTTGTTAACCTATGGTTCCATGCCCTAGGTGCCTGCTTCAAACCATAAGGAGATTTCTTTAATTTGCATACATGATTTACCTTGCATGGATCTTCATAGCCAGGAGGTTGCGACCCACTATATGCACTTGTGTGGCAAATGAGATTTAGTCTCTTTGGCACAAGTCCTTAAGTCTTCTTGACTTAGGTACACACGTTTTTGGTGCCGTTGCCGGGGAACATCTCAACCAAGGTGCCTTCATGATGGTTATAGCTCGAGAGTGATGAAATCGTACTTGTAGAGGTGAATTTGTTCAGTGGCAAGTTGTCCACCACTTCAGCACTTGTTACTTCACATCCTGGAGGTGTGTGTAATGAGTTTTTAGGTTTAGGGTTAGTAGGAAGGAAGAGAAGGAAGAGTTAGGGTTAGGTTAGGAGAAGAGGAGTGAAGTAGGAGCAAGCCAAGATCACCAAGAAAAATCCCAAAAAAATTGCCAAATTAGTGTAGTTACATTTCTGTCACCAAAAAGTATAAAAACCAAAAACTTGGAGTTCATTTGACAATTGCTTCTTCTTGGTATCGTCTGAGCGCAGCGATCAGGTAAGATTCCATAAGATTTCATTGGCAAAAACACTTTAGAAGTGCACTAACACGTGATCACTTGCGCATTTGGTATCGTGGGGCGGGACAGCGTGTTTTTTGAGCTTCTTTGAGTGAGACGGTAGGCTAGGAGTGAAGAGGGGTTAGAGAAGAGCAAGGGGGGAGAAAAAGTTTTGAATTTGGAGGTATTTTGGCTTGAGTATCATATCGTCGATTACTAGCCTTGGTATCGCGATACCACTTGTGGTATCGTATCGCCGGGTTGGTATCACGATCGCACTTTCCCAAAGTGGTATCATATCACGGTCCACTTTTGGTATCGTATCATGTCTTGTTCCAGTATTGTATTGTGATTCCATACTAGTATCATATCGTGCAAGTGGTGGTATCATATCGCCACTTGCATTGGTATCGTATCGTGCAGTTTCGCGGTATCGTATCGCGTGACTGCTAGTATCGTATTGTGCATTACTCAGGTATCGTATCGTCTCTCTTCCCGGTGTCGTATCACAATACCATTTTAGTATTGTATCGTGCAAGGTGGTGGTATCGTATCGCCACTTACCATGGTATCGTATCGCGTGAGAAGTCCATTATTGTATCATGCTTAGGGACAGTATCATATCGTACAAAGCCCAGGCATCGTATCATGGGGAAACCCAGTATCGTATCATCCTAGTTTTAGTATCATATCGCTAGAGTTCCTGGTATCGTATCGGCCAAAGCATAAGTATCGTATCGTCGGGGTTTTCTGGTATCGTATCATGGACTACATAGGTATCGTATCGTGACTAGAATTGGTATTGTATCGTCCACTCTGGAGGTATCGTATCGCTAGGGTGATCTAAGTATTCGTCAGTATCATGTCCTATTCAAAATTAGTATCGTATCGCCTGTTGATCTAAGTATCGTATCATCTAGACTTCAAGTATCGTATCATGAGCTTGTGTGGTATCGTATCATGGATAGCTTGGTTTCGCCTAAAGCAGTATCGCCTGGTGTAGTATCACCAAAAGTGGTATCACCCAGAGCATTTGAAGCATTTTGAAGGACAAAATTGAGGCATTTGAGGAGCCACTTAGGGAGAGTTTCAGAGACCTAGAGAGTCCCAAGAGGGTGAATGAACTTGAGTTCAAGAAGAGTGCTAAGTAGTCGGAGAAGTGTCATATCTTCCGTTGGAAGTGCCGCTTAGGTCAGTCACTGCTCTGTCTATTCAGACACCTCTAGTGACTCAGAGGAGGAGATACCCATGGCTTCAGAAGACATGTAGGGCCCCACTCCCGGTAGAAACTTCATGACCACTGTAGAAGGAGAGTATCACACTTCTTTATAGTATGTTTCTACTAATGCCCAGGTGTTGGCATACAAGTCATATGAAGAGCATACAGGCACAACGGAGCAGTCATGCACAATATGGCAACAAGGCCTAATAATTTTTTTGATGAATTATTTTGAACTTTAGTGATTTTCATCACTACACACACATTGTAAATCCCGTTTTTGGTAGAATAGACTCCACTTTGTTCAAGCCGAGGAGTCCTCGAGCTTGAACAGTATTAGAATTAGCAGCTACATACCAATTCTCATAATTTTTAGACTCCGTTTGAGCCCTCAAATAGGCTCTAGAACCTAATTTTTAACTATGCCCGACACTAGGTCTGGACAAGGCCAAAGCTAGTCAGAAAACTATAAAAAGAGCTAGAGAGCTCATTTTTGGGGTTAGATTGTTTGTGAATTGAGCTTATGCAAGAGACTTTTTGACTAATGCAAAGAACTCCATTGTTGCTCTCCTTGTTCTTGCCTTGTGTGCACGTGTGTGTGTATGTGTGTGCATGTTTGTGTGCTTCTCACTCACACACTTGTGCCATCACTTGCTCATAGTCTTCATACTAGTCCTCATGTCTCCATGGATTGACATTTATGAGGTGGATCTCCTCACGTTGGTACTCACCATTGTGCCAGAGTGACACCAAATTTGGTGCTATTGCCGGGGGGAGAGCTTCGAGGACGAGAGTGTGATGGTAAGACGTAGAGTTGAGACATTGGAGTCATAGGTAATATCCCTTCTTTTCCTTATTTTTCTTCAATTTTTCTTGTCTTTGCATCACCGTCATCACCATCATCATCTTCACCATCTCCTACCTCCATCTCCATCTTCACAAAAAATTCAATTTTTTGGTCATATTCCCCTACCCACCTCATTTCCCGCATTTCACTTGTCAGAGAGAGCGGGAGAGAGCTTGCATGCTATCCGTTTTTGTGTGTTTTTTGAGCTTTTGCTGCAGGATCTAGCTGTACCACCATCTCTAGTAGCTTGCGCAAGTACGATAGAACTCTGTAGAGGTCTCGGGACGACGACCTCTATCTATCATGACAGATAGAAAAACTTAACATTTTTTGAATGCATGTTTGGCACTATAACCTACACCATGAGAGCACTCCAAATCACTAAAAAATTCTAAAAGTTTGCGTTTTTTTAGCCTATCGCGACAGACACAGTCTATCACGACAGACAGCGTCCCACGAAAAAGGCCGTCTATCGTGACAGACCAAAAAGCACGACAAACGATAGACTTAGTCTATCGCAATAGACACCGTCTATCGCGACAGACAGGACCCCGTGACAGACCCCATCTATCATGACAGACCAAACCACGACAGACGATAGACTTCGTCTATCACGACAGACACCGTCTATTACAACAGACAGGGCTCACGATAGATGACAGACTCAATCTATCGTGATAGACACCGTCAATCATGATAGGCAGGACCTTGCAACAAACCCCATCTATCGCGATAGACACTATCTATCGCGACATACCAAACCACGACAGACGACAGACAGCGTCTATCGCGACAGACACCGTCTATCGCGACAGACAGGACCCCACGATAGACCCCATCTATCGCGACAGACAGTCCCACGCAACAACTCGTGTCTATCGCGACAAACACTATCTATCACGATAGACATACATTTTTGGCAAAAAAATAGAGGGGTAATTTTTTGAAAATTTGGGCTAAATATTGGGCATATTTGCATATTCAATCACCTATACCATTACAAAGGCCTTGGAAAAATGCACTAAACTCTTGAAAGGTTCTGTTTGTCTGTTTAACCCCTTAAACCCTGAACGGCCATAACTTTTTCATACGAAATCCATTTTTTGAGCTCTAGGGCTTGTCGGAAAGCTCGTGGCATATGCTTGTCAGAATGCATTGATTTTTAGAAAGGGTATTTTGAAGTTGACCCTTTGTGGGGTAGATACACCAAGGGAGCTCTAGAGAAATTTTTTGGCAATAGAAAAGGGGGAAAAAAGGTCATTAAAAGTGTCAAAAATAAATTGTCTGTCAATTGAAGGATCAAATTGGAACTATACTTGGGTTTTTTTACAGGATTATGGGGAGCTCTTGGAGAAATCAAAGCAAGTTCCATTGTGTGCAGGCTTGGGAACACATTTCCTGGGTAGACAAGCATAGAAAGGAGGAGCGACTTGAGGTTGGAACATCTCTTAACCCCCTCAGTCCATTCTTAGCATAGGCTAAGTGCGAGTAGCTATCCAAATTGATTAGGGATACGATAGGAATACTCAAGTTTGAAGAGCCTACGGACAGATGGATGGGCAAGGGTAGGGTCATCGATAGTCGGGAGAAAGAAACGTGGGACAAAACTAAACTACACTTGGATTTGGTCGAATTCAAAGACTCGAAGGGCTTTTCTTGGTCAAATCTCCAAGCAGGCGAGGACCTGAGGAAAGCTAGACTTGATAGATGCTACATTTCCCAAAGTTTTACTCATCAGTGGGGCCACCCTTCCCTCACGCAACGCACCGACCTCACCATCTCTGATCACTACCCGATCGTCATCACTTTTCAACCCCCCACCAAGATTCGTAAGGCTCCGTGGTTCCATGCCAGTGTGCCCTCCTTCTCTCTCCCCTCCGTCCATCAAGAAATTTCTGATGTGTGGAAGGAGGCGTTTGCCTCTGGCTTGTTCCCGGCCAAGTGTTGGAGAAGTGCGGTCGATAACTCACGACAGATCATGATTAGATCCAGGAAGATGCTAGAGACTGTGCGGCGGGCTCGTAGAGAAGCTCTATATCATAGACTCTGGCGGCTCGAGGAGGAAGTGAACAAAGGAAAATCTCAAGCCCAGAAAGGACTTCGAAAAATCAGAGCGCTGCTGAGATATGAGGAAGAGATACAAAGGAAAAATTTGCAAATTTTCTTCAAGGAGTGGTGGGCTGGCAAAGCCGACAAACCCACCAAAGAGATGTGCCGTATCCTCAAAAGGAAACACAACAGAGAATCGATCCCCTTATTGCTAGACGCAAATGGCAATGTATGCAATACGGAAGAAGATAATTTTGGGATCATTGAAGGGCACTTCACGAGACTCCTGGGGACCTCAAACCCCCTCTCCCACCACAGAAGGGACTGTATGGCAGCCATATCTAGGGTTTCCCCCCACAGGATACCACCCAACCTTCACTCTCTGCTTCATGCCTCTATCTCTGAAGCCGAAATCATTGAGGTCATTGATGCCCTCCCCTCACGTAAAAGCCCGGGCCCCGACGGGCTCACTAATGAGTTCTTTAAATCCTTCAAGTTGGTGGTTGCCACCCCTCTTCGTTTGGTTTGGCAAGAGGCACTCAAGTTTGGCGCGCTTCCTTCTTGCCTCAACAATGGCATTATCAAGTTAGTACACAAAAAAGGGGAAAAGAACAGAATAGAAAATTGGCGTCCCATTACAATGCTCCAAACAGGATACAAGATCATCGCCAAAGTCATTGCCAACAGAATCTCTTGCCACTTGAGAGCGTGGTTAAGTGAGGACCAAAAAGGTTTCATCAAAGGCAGGTCAATTTTGGAAACCATAATAGATATCTGGGAAGGTCTTGAATTTGCAAATGAGTCTAAACAAGAAGTGGTTTTCCTCAAGATCGACTTTGATAAAGCCTACGACAGGCTAGAATGGGACTATATTCTACAGTCGCTACAAGATCTTGGATGTAGTCAGAAATTCACCAAGATGATCGTGACCCTTCTCGGAAACGCATCGACCCAAATTAACATTAATGGAAATCTTTCTAAGGTGATCAAACTTAGAAGATCTATGAGACAAGGGCGCCCATTGGCTCCCCTTCTCTTTGCCATTGCCACGGAAGGGCTTAGCAGGCTGGTGGAGCATCAGGTGGAAGCTGGTAACATTAAAGGCCTTCGTTTGCCGCATGACCACAGTCAGATCACCATGAGACTTTTTGCCGATGATATGAACGCTTTTGTGCACAATGACAGTACCAGCCTTGAGACGTTCTGGAAGTGTCTTGCTACTTTTTGTGAAGCCTCTGGTTCCATAATCAACCACTCTAAGACCGCCTTTAGAGCTATTGGTGGGTCACAGCCCGACCTTCTCATTGATCATGGCTGTCAAATCATTCCGCAGGGCCAAATTTTTTGGCTCCTTGGGATTCCCTTGGGGTTTGGCGTCTCTATGGAACAGCGGTGGAACTGGGTGCCTGCCAAACTCGAAAACAAGCTTAACTATTGGCGAGGTATGCAAATCAATCTTGCTGGCCGTGCTATGGTCATCAACACGTTCCTCTTATCATCTACCATTTATTTCCTTTCTTGTTGGAGACCGAAAGAGCAAGATCTGTCCAAACTGGATAGTATTTGTAGAAACTTCCTTTGGACGGGCGACCACAATAGGAGGGGGGTGCCTAAAATCAAATGGTCCATCTGCACCAGCCATAGAGATAGTGGGGGACTTGGTATCTTGGACATTGGGTGCATGGCTAACAAACTGTCGGCCAAATGGATGACTAAGGCTTGGTGCAACGGGGAGGCCTCGTGGGCCAAGCTGATCTTCAGAAACAAGAATGAGTTGGCGCTCATGGGTTTCCCAAATTGGAAGAATCTTGACATCTTGACCCTACTGTTTTCCCCGATCCCCATCTTCCCAAAAGGCTCTAATCTGGTGTGCTCCCTTTGGAAGAGTTGGAATAAAGTCAAAAGCTTCACAAGAATAAGTGAAGACTGGAAGTGGGCTGCCGGTATCAGACAAAACGACTCTATTTGGTTTCCGATCCATGGCATCCGGAGTGTGGAATCTTGGAACATTCAAAACGCCAAGAAGCTATGGAACAAAGGCTTCAAAAAATGGAAACATCTCTGGAAACAAGACACCAACCGCTGGATCAACTTTGAGGATATTGACCCTAGCATCAACATTTCGCATGAAGAATGGAACACTTTGCAAAGCAGATTTCTCGCTTGGGACCGACACAAAGTTCGCCTTCTCATGGGACACGACATGCCGAGCTCGCTTGGTCTCAAATGGCACAATGGGAATAGTCTATCAAAAATCCCGAACATCAAAGAAACGATCGACTATCAGGTCAACCTCAACAAAAAGTGGTGCCTGTCATGGACGCGGCTTCGGTGGGACATGAAGTTCATGGCTATCTGGCACCCCCTCATAGAAATCAAAAAGTCTGTCCTCTTATGGCAAATTCTTCATCACGGAATCTGGACCAACCTTAAGGCTAGCAAAATTTGTGGGATCCCTCCCTGGTGCAAACGCTGCCACCGGTCTATTGAAGATGTTTCACACATCTTCTTTACCTGCCCCAACTCCAACAGACTCTGGCAGGTGGTTGGAAAGAGAATTAGACTTCAAAAACGTCTCAGTTGGCAGCAAGCCCTGCTGGGAGAAGCGATCGGCTGCTCCGCGACTCTCTGGAACGCCATCAGAGGGGAGGTTCTATGGAAAATCTGGCGGGAAAGATGTGCTCTCAACTTCGGTGACTCCCCCAAGGAGTGGTCAATTGAGAAATCGCTGTTCCTCCTTGGCAAAAGGATTGTCAACTGTAAAAAATCCCCCCCCTTTAGGCATCATCAAGTACTCCTTTTGATCGATAACAAGCTTAAACCCAAGTGGGCCCCACATGAGGGTGATGAGAGGGTAATTAACCTTCTTTGTAATGTCATCTAAGCTCTGTAAAAGCTTCCCCTGCTTTGTGGGATTTGGGGGGTCCCGTGGGCACTAGTCCCCTTCTCTTGTACTTTTCTTTATTTAATTTAAGTCCGGGAGAGTAGGCTATTGCCGAACTTCCTTTACATTAAAAAAAAAGTTTGAAGAGCCTCTAATTTCTCAAGTCTAAGAATAGGCTAAATTGCAGTCAAGGAACAACCTAAGGGAAAAGAACCTAAACTAAGTGGATGAAGAACATCAAGTACCACATGCTTAAGTTCTCTGGACGACGCTTAATTAAAGACAAGAAAACACATACAAAGGAACTCAAAAGGAACAAGTGATTGGTATCAAAGAATCAACAATGTACAAAGGGCATATGAACCTTAGATCAGGAAGACACTTAGGGAGAGACCGTCAAAGTATTAGATCATCCGAGGCTAGTGTCAACCATACAACCAGATCTTGGGCTCAACAGTTGAGTGACTACCCCTACGCTTTAGACTCAGAAACTAGTGACTCTGAGATATCTTATAACATGGAAAGACATGTAGTTAGCTCAGGAGTGGCATACCTAGAAAGACCCGAAGGTCCCTACAAAACTCAATTGGAGTATATTAGGACCAACCGCTTAGGTGCACGCATCTATGAGGATGGTTTGGGAAGATCTGTTGTCTTAATTAAAAACCCGGATCAGCCCATTGGGTGTTTTAGACAAAGAAGGAACACTATATGTGGTCACTAGCCAACCAGAAAGAACATATGAGTTTGGCAACATAATCTCAGAGGGCAAAATAGGTGACATAGAGCAAGGGAACTTAGGAAAAGAACCAAAAACCCCTCGAGGCAAGTCGGTTCTGACGAGAATAGTCATGCTAAAGTGGGTTCCCCAGGACAATAGGAGCATAGATCTGCTTGTGAATCGAGAGACGGATGAGGCTTTTTGGAGATAGAAGCCTGAGAAGCCTAATGAAGTGGGAGCCCTCACCATCTATGAGTTCAAAGATCCTGATAGCCCAGGCAAAGTGACCTATTTAGATGAGGCTTCAGAGAGGATCTTTATAGTCTCAGAGCATGGAAGACACGCATACACTTGGAAGGGTGAATTTGTTTTTCCCCAACCTCGATCCACTGTGTCTTATGGTCACCAAGGAGCTAGAACAACTCAGGCTCATGGAACACAAAGAGAGAGGAGTAGAAATAGACCCGAGGTGAGCTTTGCTGATCCACTTGGAAGAGAGAGAACAAGGATTGAAACTAATAGGATGGACATGGAGAGACATAGGGACCCACGGAATCAAAGAAATACAGATGACTTCCCTCTCCCAAGGCCTAGAGAACATGCTAGAACCTTAAGGCCTACACAATTGGTTAAGTCCATGAAGAATTGCTTCGATGGCACAAGAGACCCGTATGACCATGTAGCAAAGTTTAGGCAAGTTTTGAGAGTTGAACAAGTGGAAGACTTGTTCACTCAATACAATGCTTTTGGCCTAACACTCAAGAACAATGCATTGACTTGGTTTCAACCACTTCACCAAGATCAGTATAGAAGTATAGATCAATTGCTTGAAGCATTCATCACTGAGTTTTCCAAGAGTGGTATTAGGCATAACACATCCTCCCTGATATACAAATTTAAGCAAACACCTCAAGAGACAGTGAGGCTTGCAGGAAGAAGGTTTAGGCAATACCTAGAGAGATGCCCGGCTCCAGAGTTACCCACTGTAGCCAAGCAAGTGGCTTTGTTTCTAGATGGATTCTTAAGTACCAAGCTGAGATCATATGTGTACTTCAAGGACCCTAGATCCATAGAAGAATGTGTACGCATGTGCATAGACATTGAGGATAATCTAGGGGAGGAATTAGAGCTCTCAAAGATCTATAAAGATTTACATAGTTCTACAAGCCTCACTTCCTCACAATCCACATCAATTGAGGATTTAGCAGAAAAGGTAGCTCAGAAATTAGGTGTCTCTAGCAAACAGATTCCAAGATTTGCCCCAAGAAAACGATGCTACACATGCGGAGGAGACCATATGGCTAATGTGTGCTCTATCATGGCTCAACCCCAGGTTAATCCTAATAGCCAATATTGCACCATAGAAAGGAGATACACCAATCACACTACACAAGACTACCCATATAACAAACAAGCTATTAGACAAAATTATCCTCAGTCATATCCTTAGCAAGGAAAATACCAAAATCAGTACCCACAACAACAATATGGTAGGCCCCAGCAACCCTATCAACTAGCCTATCAAGGACAGCAAAGACCTCAACCAGTCCTAGCGCAGCAACCCCCTCCCCCAGTCAATGTGATTCCAGTAAAGTATGCAGCTACAGAAGAAAATCCAAATAGAGCTATAGTGCCACTGACCCCATTTCTTTTAGAAAGTGATCCAAGTGATCATAGTTTTGACTCTACCCATATTGAGAGCCCACAGGCTTACTACATGCAGTCACCGGAGCATAGTGAGTCATACTATTATGAAGAACCGAGTGAATCTAGTTGGGAGCCAGAATATGCAAATGTCATGTATGCAAACCCCAACTCGAGACCCTAGCCTAGGCCGATGAGACCTCCGTTTCCTAGAGGGCCATGCTATCGCTGTCAGGGAGATCACCTCATTCGTGATTGCCCTTTATCGACACCGACACAAACCCAATCTATTCAATGCTTTTGTCTGGATTGTGCGAAGGATCACTTGATACGAGAGTGTCCCAAGAAGCCCAACAATATGCCAAAAATTGCCCCTATCAATGTTATTGGCTTAGTGGTAGACTCCATGGGAAGCGTGACTTCCATAGCCCCAGTGCAGGTCATCACGAGAGCTCAGGCACTTAAGCAAGACCAAGATTTAGGCCAGGAGAAGAGAACAAGAGCTTGGAGAGATAGCTGTGAACGTATGAAAAGGCAATGGGCAAGAAAGATGAGTGAACTCGAGGAAAGTCTGCGAGAGACCAAGGCCAAAATCATAGAAATCACATCTCAAACTCACTCTCACACATCACCCCCACTGCCGTCCCCATCACCTTCCATCCCTCAACCTTCTAATTCACCACACAGAACCCACCCACCACCTAGAGTAGGATCATTCTTGGCAGATCCCACTCCCGAAGACATAGATATGATGCTTAGAGCATATCATGCCAGGATCCACGAAGGGCCAAATGTAATGGATCATGAAAGATGTTACCCTAGAGCTGACCTAGAGCTTGAACGAACCAAGTTGTGTGCCAAGATGGTGGAATTGGCTCAAGCCATGTTTGAGGCCAGTTGTCTCTTCAATTGCTCTAGCTCCACTAGAACACCATTGCATTTTGATGGTATATTAGATAGATTGGAGATGATAATTGCAAAGTCTGGAAAAGGAGCCAACTCCCGAGCGAAGGAGAGGACAAGTGATAGAATGAGAATTCCTCCCAAGGAAGCTTATGTGCCTAACTCCACTGAACCAGACACCTCTTCTTCTATGAACCGATACTCACCAGAATTCTTGCAAGAGATTCAAGAAGAGAAATGGGCTAAAGAGAGTGAAGTTCCTCCTCTCATTGAACTTGTGGATGACACACACGATCAATTCCCACAAGACCTTCCTTCCATTTATGGAGAGCACGAGAGTGCCCAATCTCAAGGGAGATTAGACTTTGAGTCCAATTCCTTACAGGAGCTACCCCATTTCACAAGTCTATGGGAAGCAAAGTCCACTTGTATGAGAGTACCCACGATCATGATAAGAAACAAAGATTCAATCATACCTAAGAACATGGAGGTAGTAAAGAACACTAAAGTGTAGTGCAATCTCACTTTAGAAGAGCTACTCAAGGTCAAGCCTGAATTGTGGAAACATGTAGCCAAGCAAGTGCCAGACATGTCAAAACTTCATTCCCAGGTAGGATCTCATAGAACAGTACCAGAAATACCTTTCGACAAGATAGGAGACATGAGCGAAGGAGAAGAAGGAAACACCTATCTCCTTATCACTCATTAGGGTTACACAACCAAGGCCATTTTGGACTCAGGTGCGGGAGTTGCAATCGCTACCACTTCCTTATGGAAACGTTCGGGCAAGCCAGCACTGAGGCCAACAAGAATGAAGTTGCAAATGGCCGATGGTCACATTGAGAGACCCTTAGGGCTACTAGAGGGAATAACTCTTACCACTTGTGGTGTAGAGTTTGAACATAATTTTGCTATATGTGACTTTAGCAAGAATCATGCCTACAAAATGTGCCGAGAGGACCATGTTATAGATACGGAGGAGACCATTTTATTAGAGAATGTCCTTAGCCTTACAACCTACTACCTCCTAGAAGTTGGGAAGGATATTGCAATGATTGCAGAAAGGAACATCTTTTCAGAGACTGCCCAAAGAATCCCACCAAAGTCCAAGACACTGCACCTATTAATGTAATTGAAGTGATAGAAGCACCTGTAGGCGATAAGGAATACACCGTGCCCTTAAAGGCCATTACACGAGCTCAAACAAAGGAACGAAAAGAAAAACAACCTGATTGGGAACAAGACAACAATAGAACCGTAAATTCCAAAATCCAAATAGTAGAAGATTCTGAGGACCCACGTGAGAATACCTAGAGCATGAAAGCACAAAAATGGAAGGAAAGAAGAGAGAAGCTCAGAGAAAAGTGGATGAAAAACAAAAGTCAAGAAAATAAGAAACACACAGGAAGCAGTAAGGAGCACAAAGAACTAGAGACTCGGGAAGAAGTTCCCATTCCACCGCTTATCCAAGAAGTAGAGAAACCAGGATCGATTCTAGCTGACCCAAAACCGGACGACTTAGACATGTGGTTAAAAGCTTACCAAGCTAGAATTAGGACTGGACCAAATGTGGAACAACACGAAAAGCTTTACTCACAAGGAGAATTAGAAAAAGAGAGGCTTGCTATATGCAGGAAACTTATAGAGGTAGCACAAGCAACTCTAGAAAAGACTATTCCAGCCCTTCCAGAGACAAGGATAGCAGAGGATCAATACAAGGAGTGTGTCAAAGCCAAGGATAAAGAACTTGGAGAGAAGGATGACAAGTGTGAGCGAGTGAAAACCCAGGACGAACCTATGTCAACAATACCTGACTTAGAGGTTGACTGGCCAAAAGAATTATGGAATAGAATTCGAGAAGAACAATTGAAGAGGAATGGAGTGACTAAGCCTCCCTTTGAGGAATTAGGTGTGGAAGTTTATCAACCAAATCTCAACATGAAAGAAGTATATGAGGAAGTATCGAGACTAGACCGAAATAGAGAAGAAGCTCAGAGCATTTCAACTCTACCGAATTACATGGGAGAATACGAAAAGGAATCCATGATAATCAGAGCCCCCACAGTACAGGGAAGAGGAAAAGGAAACTCAAATAAGAATTCACACAACCTAATGGAACTTAAGAAGACAAAAGTACAATGCAAACTAACTGTGGAAGAATTACTTCGGGTCAAACCGCAATTATGGAAACAATTAGCGAGTCAAGTGGAATTAGGGCAAGAGAAGGATGAAAAGGAAAAGAAGGGAAAAGAAAACCCATCTAAGATACAAATCCCAATAGATAAGGTGGGAGAATTTAGTGAAGGAGACGAAGGTAATACATGTCTACCTGTCACTTACAATGGGTACATGACCAAGGCAATACTAGACACAAGAGTTGGAGTAGGAATTGCCACCAAGGAGATTTGGGAGAAATGGGGAAAGCCTACCTTACGACCCACACGCATGAAGCTCCAATTAGCAGACGGTCATGTGGAGAAACCCTTAGGAATATTAGAAGAACCAAGCTAACCACCTGTGGAGTTGAATTTGAACACACATTAGCCATTTGTAAGTTTGAAAAGGCTAACAATTACGAAATGATATTAGGGCGACCTTTCATGGGACAAATGCGGATAGAGCAAGATTGGGGACGAGATGCGTTATACCTGCAACATCAAGGAAATACAACCAAGATAAACTTGTATACATTTTCATATAGAGATGTACCCCCACTACAGTGGAATCCCATACACAAGGAGGAAGATGACCTATCTATTCATAGTGCTGGATCAAGCGATCAATCATGGAAGTATGAGGATGCCCAATTATGGATGTGTAAAGAAGCCAAGAAGGAGGACAATAAAAGGTAGCTGTGGCCAATCGGACATCCTAACTATCGACCTATAGAGGACCCAAGGTATATGCCTCAAGTCTTTCTAGATGAAACTTTTGAACCACATGGATGGATGGAAATCTTAGCCACCTTGGATGTATGTGTGAATGAGGAATTTCTAACAATGAACGAATGCATAGATGAAGAAGGATATGATGTAAATTTGTACATGGTTGTCCTTCAAGAAGTAGAAGCAGGGGAAATCTTGGAAAAAGAGTGGAAAGAGGAATATGAGAGTATAGAATGGAAACAGAATTTGATTCAGAGGAAAGCTATCTAGACACCATTCGAACTAAAGATAAGCGGGAACCGACTAAGATCTTTGCAATAGAAGCAGCCCCCACAGTGTCGAAACAAGAGGAAAATATGAGTAAAATCGGACCAAATCCAGACCTTGTTGAGGTTCCAGAGCATTTTAAAAGGTATGAAGTAGAAGAGAGGAAGATAGCCATTCAAATGCCTAAGAGAAAGACTCGAGAAGGAGAAGAGAGGAAGATAGCCATTCAAATGCCTAAGAGAGAGGCTCGACAACAAAGAACAAACAAAAAAGATCATAGTAACAGTGGAAGATGGAGAAGAACGATGTACATACATAGGTAAAGATGTGTCAACAGAGGAGGAAGAAGAATTAATACAATTGATTTGAGAATATCGAGATGTATTTGCATGGACATATAAGGATCTCAAGGGTGTGGAACCCTTGATTCGCTCTCATAGAATACCAATGACGACACATGCAAAACCATCGAAAAAGCGCCCTTATACATACAATGAGGTCTATGTGGCTAAAATTAAGCAAGAAATAGACAAGCTACTAGCAGCAGGATTCATTTATGAAATAGAACACACAGAGTGGGTATCACCATTAGTAGTTGTGCCTAAGAAGAACAAAAAATTGATAGTTTGCATTGACTTGAAAAAGGTCAATGCAACCACTATACGTGACAGCTACCCATTATCCATTACGGACCATCTATTGGAAAGAGTTGCAGGAAAAGAAGTCTATAGCTTCTTAGATGGATTCTCTGGATACAACCAAGTGGCTATTGCTACTAAGGATCAACATAAGACCGCATTCGCGACTGAATGGGGAGTCTATGCTTTCCGAGTGATGCCTTTTGGAATCACTAATGCACTTGCTACTTTCCAATGATTGATATGTCATGTTTTCAAAGAATTCCTAAAGAAGAGCATGGAAGTGTATGTAGATGATCTGTGTACATATTCAAACCAAAGACAAGACCACATTCCTGAATTGTGGAAGATATTTAATAAATGCTGACAATATAGAGTCTGTCTAAACCCAGAGAAGTGTGTCTTCATGGTAAGACAAGGGAAGACAAGATTAAGGTCATTTTGGAGCTTCCTAGACCTAAGAATGCGAAAGAGGTGCAAGTGTTTATGGGACATTGTGGGTACTACTGTTGATTTATCCACATGTATGCCATAATTGCCAAATTCTTGTATGGACTTTTGACTCAATTCACATGGACAGAGGAATGCAAGAAGGCATTCAATGAGTTAAAGAAGTGGCTTAGCACAACCCCAATTCTGAAAACACCGAATTGGAACAAGCCATTTCATATTCATGTGAACGCTTCTAATTACGCAATAGGATGTATCTTAGCCCAACCAACAGATGAAGGAAACTTAGATCACCAAATTGCCTATGCGAGTAGATAACTGAATCAAGCTGAGAGGAACTGTACAACTATATAGCAAGAGGGATTAGGGATGGTGTATGCAGTGAAATTTGTTTAGAAGAGGGAAAGGCGACCAATTATGACTATGTGTGCATGAAGGAGAATATTTACCCGTATTAGGGATGGCACATGCAGGTGTAGTAGGAGGTCATTTTTCAATCAAGAGAACCATAAAAATGATCCTCTTTGTAGGCTTGTGGTGGCCAACTTTACATATGGATGCGGAGACCTATGTACGAAGCTGCGAGACATGCCAAAGGGCTAAATACCCGATTCAGAGAGATGACATGCCATTAAGACCTATGGTTTGTGCTAGAGAATTTTGTAAATGGGGTATTGACATCATAGGACCCATTAACCCATCGACCAAAGGGTCAGATGCCAAATATATCATAGTAGCCACCGATTATTTGACAAAATGGGTAGAGGCAAAGGCTACTAGAAGGAACGATGCTCAAACCACGGCTAAGTTCCTTTTTGAGCATATATTCACTCGTTTCAGATTACCAATTGAGATTGTGAGTGACCGAGGAATGCACTTCATTAATGAGGTAATAGAGTCTCTAATGAAAGAGTTTTTAATGATCCATAAAAATCAGCCCCATACCACCCCTAAGCCAATGGTCAAGCGGAAAGTTCCAATAAGGTGTTATGCACAGTGTTGACAAATATTGTCAATAATGGGAGGTTTGATTGGGACAGACAATTGCATCATGCAATTTGGGCCTTCTGAGTCGCTTATAAGACTACCATTGGAACTACCCCATTCAATCCAGTATATGGACAGAATGCAATTCTACCAATTGATTTCTTAATACCCACGTTGAGAGTAGCCCAACAACATGAATGGACCAGACATGAATTATCCAAACAAGTAGACCAAATCGAAAAGCTACATGAAACTCGGTTGCAGTGTTGCAGGAATCTATGTGGCCAAGAGAAGACAAAAGGCATATTATGATGCACATATAAAAGACAAAGGACTAAAAGAAGGAGACCTAGTCCTCATTTACACCTTGAAGCAACATGCCAAGAAGTTACAAAAACCCAGATATGGACCTCTAATCATTAATAGGATCTCGATGAGTGGAGCAGTTAATCTAGCCACTTTGGATGGAGACATTCTTCCTAATTACATAAGTGGATGTAGAGTGAAACGGTTCATGGAGCCATTGATGGATCAAATGTTAGCACGTCTCATAGGTGCGCAAAATAGGTAGAAAGAGGAAGAACGATTAGAGAGGAGGCACGACAAGAAGCCTTGGAACGTATTAAGAAACAGAAAGAATGGATAAGGCAAAGAGATGAACGGTATCTCCAAGGAGAAGAGCCTATCCCCATGGCTAATTATCAAGTCCATAAGTCTGACACGACTAATGCCTACATGTCCCAACCCTATTTAAACCTAGGAATTGGAACAACGGAGTACCGCTTGATAGATGCCTTGATAGACTCACGAGCAAGAGTCAGTTGCATACAAAATGCGGTCATCAGAGATCTTCAAACGGTTATGACACCCATGAAAGCTCGTATGATAGGAATGGGAGGTCAAGCCATAGAATGCATTGGAGAAACTGTTGGAGCAAGTCTATGACAAGCCTAAGTATTGGCTTGAGTCCCACAAAGTCATAGAAAAAGCCTTAAAATGAAGACTATGTAAAGTTCACTTGAACTACCTCTTGTAACTTTTGAAGAGTTTACTTAATGTAAAAGTAAGAGAATCTTAAGTGGTTGAGTCCACATGATCAAGAATGGAAAGAGGAGCCACGAATTCGTGATTTGTGGTAGGTAGAGAATCAAATCAATCATTGATTGATTGGAGAGTGATTGAGGGAAGTTAGCCTCCCAAACTCAACTATAAATAGATGGCAGTTTTAGTCGTGGTTAGAGAGACCTATGTGAAGACCTCCAAGAGCTGAGCTTTATGCCATATCAAGGTGTGATTACAAGGCACACATATGTATCAGTAAGTCATTGTATTGTACAAGCAATATACTTTCATTTTCATGATTATTTGAGTTCATCTTTCCATGTTCTTGTGAAGTGTACTACTCACTGCCATTACTCTCAGTTTTCTCAGTCAGCTTGCAGAGATGTTTTCTCTGAGCTTGGTGCATCATTTTCAGTGATTTAACTTGGTACAGTTAGCTCTACAAGTCTACTATATGCTCATAAATTTTCATGTCATTTGGATGTTGCAATCGTCAGTTATGTTCATTTGAAGTCAACAGGGTCTGTTCATCTTCACCTCTCTGTCAGGTACCCGACTTTTTCACTCATCTTGTCAGAGGTGTTTCTCAGTGGTTACTTATTCAAATTCCGTGATTTAAAGCTTGTTGGATTCAACTTACTATCTAATATAACCATACAAATTTTCATAATCATTGGAGTTCTACATTTTGAGTTATGATGATTTTTCTGCTCACTGGTCTATTTCTGTAGCAGCCCGTAAAAATCGGGATGATGTCATCACTTGTTAAAACTCATTCTCAGTGTGTGCTTTGTTATTTTTGATGAGATTACTCTTGAAAGTTAGCTCTTTAAGCTAACTAGACTTCCCCAAGAGGAATTAAGCTAATTGCTGCTGTGCTCAGAGAATTATGTAAAACACTGGACAGGTGTATGAACCAAGAATAGCAAGTTTTCACCTCTGAGCTAACTTCAACTTATCTGCTTTGATCTATCTTTTTGAGAGTGATCTTCCAAGGTACATAGGGTGTCTAATACATCCATTGGCAAGCTAAAAGGGCCCACCATATACTCCTGGAGTTCATTTGGCTGGTGTAGATCAAGGATTTTGCAACACCTCTTCATCTTCAAGCACATACCTATCCATCTCTTCACTGTGGTATCAGAGCAAGGTTGGACAACATGGCAGATGGATTTCCTTCATCAATTGACAAATTGGATAGAGGTAACTACTCAGCTTGGTCATTAAGGATGGAAGCTTATCTCCAAGGTAGAAGTTTATATGGTTATGTGGCTGGAGATGAAGTTATGCCAAGTTTCAGGAACAAAAGTCAACCAACACAAGAAGAGCAAGAAAGATTGAGCACATGGTCTTATCTCCTCAACTCTATCTCAGATTTTTTGTTGCCTCACATTAGAAGTTGTAAGACATCTCAGGAAGTGTGGGATGCACTTGAAGCTTTCTTTTCTTCAAGTACCAAAGCTAGGAAGCATCAACTATGGCTGGAGTTCACAACTCTCAAGAAGGCTCCCAAACAAAATGTGACTGATTTTGTCACAAAGCTCAAGGACATAGCGGATCAGTTGGGAAGCATTGGAGAGGTAATAGATGAAGAGCAAATTGTAAGGCAGGTCATCAATGGCTTGAAGGCAGATGATAAGTGGGAAGCATTCACCACAGCTATGGATTTGTACATGGACATGCATGTACCTGATTTCAACACACTCATTGGACAACTACTTACTCAAGAGGCAAAGCTTATCAAAAATGGAGAAAGCTCTAAAGGTAATCAATCTTCAGCTTTATACATGGATAAAAGCAAGTCTAAAGATAACAAAGGAAAGGCAAAGAAAGTGGATGATGAAGCAGGTACATATCAAGCTAATTATGCAGGTAGAGGAAGACATGGCAGAGGTAGAGGAAGAGGAGGTAGACAAGGCAGGGGGAGATCCCAAGACTCCAACTCATGTTCTATTTGTGGATTAACTAATCATACAACTGAAAATTGCTTTAGGAATTCCAGGAATCAAAGAGGCAGAGGATACAATAGAGGAAGTTATGGCTACTCAAGAGGAAGGTTCAACAACTACCATGGCAACTACAACAACTACAATCATTCAAACTATCAAGGAGGCTACAAAGGAAGGAGAGACTACAATAACTACACAGAAGACTCAAACAAAGAGGATTCATTATTGATCATGAACATGGCTATGCCACAAGGTAAATCTGATGAGCATGTTTTCTACATAGATTCAGGTTGTTCAAATCATGTGGCAGGAAATGTGGCACTCCTATCAGATTTAGAAGATCCAAGGAATAAGCATGAGGTACAAACAGGAGATGATACAAAACATCCAGTGGAGAAAATAGGCAATGTCAAAGCACCTGATGGAAACATCAACCTACTCAGTAAGGTACTCTATGTCCCTACCATTACAAAGAATTTGATAAGTGTTGGGCAGATAGTAGAGAAAGGGTTGCAAGTCAGGTTCACAAAAGCAGGAGCATTTGTTGAAGATCCAAGTCAAGGATTCAAAAGAATTGCAAAAGGTGAAAAGACAGGTAGATTGTTCACATTTGAATTACAGGACACTAGAAACATTGCTCTCTTTAATTATGGTAGTCAGACACTCACAGAATTGGAAGTATGGCACAAAAGGTTAGCACATATTGGTGAAAGGTCATTAAAGCAAATCTGCAGGGACCAAAGTGTACTTGGACTTCTTAATTTGTCAAAACAACATATGATTTATAAGTGTAGTGCATGTCAATTTGGAAAGTGTCACAGATTACCATTCATGAAGAAAGGTTATATGCATGGAGATCTCTTGGAGTTGGTTCATACAGATGTATGGGGACCTAGCAAGGAAGCTTCAATATCTGGATCAAGGTATTATGTTTCCTTTATTGATGATTGCAGCAGATGGACTATCCTATTCTTTATGAAACACAAAGATGAAGTTTTTTCATGTTTCAAAAGATATTTGGCTCTTGTGGAGAATCAAACAGGTAAATCACTAAAATGGCTAAGGTCAGATGGAGGGGGAGAATATTTCTCCCATGAGTTTGATTCTTTTCTTCAAGAAAGAGGAATCAAAAGAGAGGTAACTACAAGGTACACTCCTGAGCAAAATGGAGTGGTGCAGAAAGGAGGAATAGGACGATTGTTGAAGCTGCAAGGTCTATGTTAAATGAAAAGCATTTACCTAATTACTTATGGGCTGAGGCTGTATCTACAGCCACTTACTTGATTAACAGGTTGCCTTCAAAATCCCTTGATGGGATGACTCCATATGAGGCTTGGAATGGAAGAAGACCAAGCTTAGATCATTGTAAAATTTTTGGATGTATTGCTTTTGCTCATGTTCCTTCACAGGTTAGAGGCAAGATGGATCCAAAGGCAGAAAGGTGTGTATTTATTGGATATGACAACAATCAAAAGGGCTACAGGTTATACAACCCTACCAACAAAGGATTCTTGGTAAGCAGAGATGTAGTTTTTGATGAGAAAAATTCATGGTATGAAGATTCATGCAGGAAGATCAATTTACCATATGATCTTGAAGAAGATTTTCCAAAGCTTGGTAGAGAACAATCAAAGATTGAAGAACAAGACACCTCAGAGGATGATGAAGAATCTCACATGGAAAAGATCAAAGCATGGAAGTCTAAAGGTAAAGCAAAATTGCAGGAACTTGGACATGAAGCAGAATCATCACATCATGGCCTAAGAAGATCTATGAGGGAAAAGAGAAAACCAGAAAGGCATGGGTTTGACACCTCATTAGTAACTAAACATTCTATATACATAACACAGGACATAAACCAAGAGGAGCCATCATCATTTGAAGAGGCCAAAGCAAAAACAGAATGGAAGCATGCAATGAAGGAAGAGATCGAAGCACTTGAGGAAAACAACACTTGGGATTTGGTGCCCAAGACTTCATCCATGAAGGTAATAGGCTCAAGATGGGTCTATAAACTCAAGAAGAATTCTAATGGTTCTATTAACAGGTATAAGGCAAGGCTTGTAGCAAAAGGCTTTGCACAAACTCAGGGAATTGATTATGAGGAGACCTTCTCTCCTGTGGCAAAGATGCCTACTATTAGGGTTTTGCTTAGTATTGCCTCTTCCAAGAATTGGAAGATACTTCAACTAGATGTAAAGAATGCATTCTTGACTGGTTGGATAACAGAAGAGGTATATATGGCACAACCACCTGGTTTTGAGAATCAAGTTTATCCTGATTATGTGTGTAAACTTAACAAAGCATTGTATGGTCTCAAGCAAGCTCCAAGAGCTTGGAATTTCAGGCTTGTTTCATTCTTGCAGGACAAAGGCTTTCAACCAAGCAAGGCAGATCCTTCACTCTTTATTAAAAAGAGTAATTCCGAGGTCATCTACCTATGTGTATATGTAGATGATATTATATTGACAGGAAATGATGCAGATGGTATGAAGAAGATCAAAGATCAGATGAGAGAAGAGTTCAAGATAAGTGATTTGGGTTCACTTACCTACTTCCTAGGTTTGGAAGTTGTCTACAAAGATCATGGTTTGTTTCTCACTCAAAGAAAGTACATTAAGGACATGTTGGCAAAATTCAAGATGCAAGATTGTAAGATTGCAGGTACTCCAATGGAGGTCAATCACAAATTGAGCTCACATGAAGGTGAACTCATAGAGGACATCACATCATATCAAAGTCTAGTGGGTAGTCTCAACTATGCCACATTGACAAGAGTAGATATATGTTACAGTGTGAGTGTGCTAAGCCAATTTATGCACACACCAAGGAAACCACATATGGATGCTGCCAAAAGGATTCTCAAGTATCTCAAAGGAACCATAAATGAAGGACTTTATTATCCTTATGTATCTGATTTAGGTTTGAAGCTATTTTCTAATGCAGATTGGGCTGGCTCCAAGGAAGATAGAAGGAGCACTTCAGGTTATCTTACCTTTGCAGGTTCAAAGCTTATTTCATGGTCATCCAAGAAGCAACCCATAGTTGCTCTCCCTTCTACTGAAGCTGAATATAGAGGTCTTGCTATAGCTACACAAGAAGCTATGTGGATGAAGACATTATTCAAAGATCTTGGATTGGAGTTTGGAACTCCAACTATTTTTGGTGACAATATGAGTTCTATTCACTTGGCTGCTAATCCTATTTTTCATGCAAGGACTAAACATATTGAAGTTCATTATCACTATGTACGAGAGAAGGTTCTAAGCAAAGAGATTCAAATATCATATGTGTCCACTCATCAACAATGTGCAGATATTCTAACCAAAGCATTGGATGGTACAAAGCTTTGCAAATTCAAGGCTATGATTGGTTTGCAGGTAATCTTGGAAGATTGAAGACCTCAAGCATACTTGGCTTGAGGGGGAGCTGTTGGAGCAAGTCTATGACAAGCCTAAGTATTGGCTTGAGTCCCACAAAGTCATAGAAAAAGCCTTAAAATGAAGACTATGTAAAGTTCACTTGAACTACCTCTTGTAACTTTTGAAGAGTTTACTTAATGTAAAAGTAAGAGAATCTTAAGTGGTTGAGTCCACATGATCAAGAATGGAAAGAGGAGCCACGAATTCGTGATTTGTGGTAGGTAGAGAATCAAATCAATCATTGATTGATTGGAGAGTGATTGAGGGAAGTTAGCCTCCCAAACTCAACTATAAATAGATGGCAGTTTTAGTCGTGGTTAGAGAGACCTATGTGAAGACCTCCAAGAGCTGAGCTTTATGCCATATCAAGGTGTGATTACAAGGCACACATATGTATCAGTAAGTCATTGTATTGTACAAGCAATATACTTTCATTTTCATGATTATTTGAGTTCATCTTTCCATGTTCTTGTGAAGTGTACTACTCACTGCCATTACTCTCAGTTTTCTCAGTCAGCTTGCAGAGATGTTTTCTCTGAGCTTGGTGCATCATTTTCAGTGATTTAACTTGGTAAAGTTAGCTCTGTCAGTCTACTATATGCTCATAAATTTTCATGTCATTTGGATGTTGCAATCGTCAGTTATGTTCATTTGAAGTCAACAGGGTCTGTTCATCTTCACCTCTCTGTCAGGTACCCGACTTTTTCACTCATCTTGTCAGAGGTGTTTCTCAGTGGTTACTTATCCAAATTCCGTGATTTAAAGCTTGTTGGATTCAGCTTACTGTCTAATATAACCATACAAATTTCATAATCATTGAAGTTCTACATTTTGAGTTATGATGATTTTTCTGCTCACTGGTCTATTTCTGTAGCAGCCCATGAAAATCGGGATGATATCATCACTTGTTAAAACTCATTCTCAGTGTGTGCTTTGTTATTTTTGATGAGATTACTCTTGAAAGTTAGCTCTTTAAGCTAACTAGACTTCCCCAAGAGGAATTAAGCTAATTGCTGCTGTGCTCAGAGAATTATGTAAAACACTGGACAGGTGTATGAACCAAGAATAGCAAGTTTTCACCTCTGAGCTAACTCCAACTTATCTGTTTTGATCTATCTTTTTGAGAGTGATCTTCCAAGGTACATAGGATGTCTAATACATCCATTGGCAAGCTAAAAGGGCCCACCATATACTCCTGGAGTTCATTTGGCTGGTGTAGATCAAGGATTTTGCAACACCTCTTCATCTTCAAGTACATACCTATCCATCTCTTCACAGAAACTACTATATCCCTCCACCTAGGAAATTCCTCCATGGAACAATGAGTCTTAGTGTGCAAAGATGAAGACTTAATAGAAAACCTGATCCTAGGACAAGACTGGATCATTGAGAATGAAGTAAGCATCCACCTAGCACAAGGATACATTTCAGCCAAGATAGGGCACAAGGAAATTTTTAGTCTATTAGGGGAGAAGCCCTCACAGAAACTGGAAGACATTGAAAGTGCGGAAGAACTCAAAGAAGAGCAGTTAGAGCATGATTCCAACTCCAATCTCTCAGAAGCAAGTCTGAAAGAAGACGAAATTTGAAACCCTAACATATCAACAGAAGAAGTGGATTCATCATATTCAATTGATGAACAGAAAGACACCAAGGAGATCAACACTTTGAGAGTCTCTCACACGACAGAAGGATCACCAATTTGGAAAACCACCATCAAATACTCGCATCCAGGAAAGTTCAACTTCAAATGGATACGCAAGGATCAAGTGAAGAAATTAGAGATTGCAGCACCAACTCATAAAGAAAAAAAGGAGGGCAAGAATTCTTCTTTACCGAACTCCGAACCAAAAATACTCTTGCAAGTTTGGCTTCCTAGGTCTTTGATTGAAGATCAACAAGCACGAAAACAAACATGGATTCCCAAGAAGGTCAGACAAGCAGCCAATCAAGAGATAAGCAAAGAGGAGGATGCATTACACCGATGCATTACACCTACATGTTCGGACAACAAAGCCAAGACAGACTCGTCATAGAAACAGGAAGAGAAAAACCTCTATCACTAGGACAATGGAAGGAACAAAAGAAACACATGCAGCTCGAGGAACCAAAGAAAAGACACGACCTGTCAACGCTACCATGAAATGGATTTGGAAACCCAAGCAACTGCAAGGAATGCAACACCAAAACAATGAAGATTCCAATTGCACTCATGAAGTATCAAATGCACCTAAAGTATGCATAATAGGGCCACATTACGAGGCCATGCATTCGGCACTTGATGTACATAATAAAATTAGTGGTGCACATTCTCCAATGGGGAATAGGTCATAGCTTCAACTTCCTTAGGAATAGACCTACTATGTAAATAAATAAACGCTTCGGCTATACTAATCCTTGTTTTCTTTCAGAAAAGAAAATGAAAAATCTGTGGTAAGAGATCTCACCTATGCAAGAAAGGGGAATGGAGTGACGAAATGACAACATGTCACTACAATGCACCACACAATTGCTATATTTCCTATTGATGCTAATGCACTTTTCATTACAAGTGCAGATGGCCTCAGAAGATTCTAAAGCAACAATTCAGGAAGAAGTGATGGAATTTCCTTTACAGAGCATAACTAAAGCAAAGGGACACTGGTTTAGGGAAGAGCAACTAGCTAGAGAGTATCTCTTCCTGGTGACCATCAAAATCATGGACACATATCATCAGTTCCCCGTTATGTCCCAAGATTTTAAAGTGGTGCATGAGCTTTCGTCTACCATTGTCATAATGAAGAAATCAAGTACACACAAATATTTTGAATTTTTGATCTACAAACCTGACTTTCAAAGGTGCACACAAGTTATGAATACATTATAGCTAGCACTACATGACACATTGGTGCCAGAGGCCAGAGTCATGGATGCAGTAGGTGAATGGGTAGTGATTCAGTTCACACATGATTTAATCAAGGAAGCTTTTGGATGGGAAAAGGATGGAACTACTATATTGAAGGAAGAAAGCCGAGGGGCAAAGACCGGGACCTTCATTGACATCAATCAAATTGACATAGAAGAGGAAGTACGACTAATTCATCAGCACTTCTACTTTCCAAAAATTCATCGATACACTGCTCCTCAGAAGATCATTGTCCAGCTGCTATCACATGCCATTAAACAAATTGGAAATCAATCTAATCTAACTCCCTACATACAGGAAAAGCTATTCAAGGCAAAGAAGCAATGGAATCACAAGAAGTTCTTAAATGGCAGTGTAGCTCTGACCATTTTGATCTATCATGCTTTAGGTATTAGAGAGCACCTGTAAGAAATGCCCTCACCAATTGCCATGGCTAAGTATGCAAAGGTCGCCACAGACCACAGAAAGAAAAAAAGAGTCAAGATTATTGAGGAGGCAGAAACTAGCTCTCAACCCAAAATGAGAGGGACAAAGAGATTAAGGGAGGTAAAGCAAGTAAAAGCTAAAGTTCCAGCTCCAAAAAGGGCACACGGGCTCCCGAAGAGGACTTAACGCGAGCTCTAGAAGACACACACCAGTATACGGAAGGTCAAATTAATCTACCAGTGCAAGTGCACCATTATCAACAGAACCAACAAGACAAGGAAGTAAAAAAGAAGCTGACCAAGGTACATCGATACAGGGAAATAGGGTTGGAGAATTCAAGCTCATCTTCATATGCACAAGAAGAACCTGACACATCCTTATTAAATGTGGACATTCAAAGTGAATCCAAAGATGATGGACAATGGGAGGAACTTAATGAAGTAAACTACAATGAAGTAGAAGAGGGCATGAAGGTGAATGACAACCCTGTCCACCCCGATCAAGACACCGCAGACAAAGAAGGAAACCAAGAAGATGTACATGTCATCAAAATAAACGATACTTCTAAAATTCAAATCAAAGAGACATCGCTTAAAGGAGAGGAATCACTCAAGAATCCAAAGGAAGAACCAAAAGAAGCTACAATGGAAGAATCAGAACCCTTCACTCTGATAAGGGTTGTGGCAGAACCCTCCCCCATGGATGTTACATTTCAAGGGAGTGCCACGAAAATTGTTGATTTGGAAGAAGAAAGAAAAACTAGAAGTAGAATTACAAATCAGAGAACCGCATAATGAGACTATCTATGTGGAGTAGGGTAAGGATGTTCAAACAGGAGAAGCTCCAAGCATTCCAAAGATGTGGTTGAATGTCGACGTCGCTCAACTCAAGCCAGTGGTGCAAAATATGATCAGAACTGCTATGGACATGCAACAGTTGATGCTTGAGGCTGATGAGGACTATGACAAAGCGATGCAGCAAAAGCATGAACTTCATGAGATGGGTAAGAACCTTTCAGCACAATTAAGGATAGCAAAAGAGCACATAACACATAAGGAAAATGAAGTTCAAGAGGCCAAGAAGCAATGGAAAACTTTAGAGACGGAAAGTGAAAAATTGAAAGAACAACTATAGAAGTTAGAGAAGAAATATGAGGTTAGTGAGACCAAGAAGACGTGGATAACTACAAGAAGCAAAATATTGGAATCACAGATAAAAATATACATGGATGAGGCAGAGAAATTAAGGAACAGAAATAAGGACCTAATGACAGCTCTTTTGAGTAACCAACCAATTGAGGCCCAAGAAGTACCACAAACAAACACAAAGGAAATGGAGGAAAAGATAGACAGTATGAAGATCAGCTCAAGCAGGAGCATGCAGTCATTGTCGAATGGGAAAAGAGGTATATGGATGATACCACGGCTCTAAGGACCAAGTGGAAAAAGGCTGAGAATCGATATCTAGTGCAATGTAAAGAAGACGCTTATCAAATCACGATCGTCACAGAAGAAATCCTAAGGAATAAAGTAACGATTTCTAAGGCCAATGAAGAAATCAAGCAAAAAGATGACATGATAAAGCAGCTACAAGAGCAGCTAGAGCAGCAGGCAACAGAGGGGACACCAGTAGTTTCAAAATCCACAGCGGCTACTGAGGAGATTGAGGTATGTCCTCTCTCTCCCCCCTTACATCATTCGTCGATAAGGGAGGACACAGACATCCAATCTGAACGTAATCATCTGGATATTGCAGAACTGAGCGGAGATGAGAGGGAACTACTGGTGTCCCAACTTACTGCTGAATTTGAAGATCAAATAATCAAGGTCATGAAGGAAGCTCAAATTGAGAGCAAAAATTTGGAACAGGTATTAAAGCCATTTAATGTACTATATGGCCTCCTGAAAGAGCAAACAAGAGAATATATAAAGACAACGACACATAAGGAGCCTGGCAACAACCTCCAATTGAGCAATAATACATTCAACTATACTCAAGAAGAATTCAAAAAAGCTGATCCTATATGGAGGCACAAAATTTTGGAAAAGAATCCTACACTGCGGGTACAATGGGAAGCATCGCCATATGCACTTGAGGTAAACCCATCTTTTTGTCGTACCCCACAGATGCTCCTGGTCGCAATTTCGGGAAGGACATCGCCAGGGTAGCATTAATAATCAATGGCTCAATTATCTGCTACTACCAAGTCCACCGCATAATTACCTCCCAACAAAAGAATACATGGTAAAAACTATGGAATTTTGGATTGCTCGATATGCGACTGTTCTGGATTTAGCAGTCAAAATGACAAATAAGATTTTCAGCATGCTACTCACTGTTATTAAAGTCTTCGAGCATGCGAGATATACATTTTTGAACTTAATTGATTCAGAAATTTTTGTAAAAATGACTTCAAATCTTAATTCAAGACTGGTGGCTTATGAAACAAGCTTTTTTGCGGATCACCGACAAGCACTAGAGGATGGAGTGAAGTCAAGCCAGTGGAAAGAATTTATGATATGTCATGCCAATTTGCTTAATCAATGAGAGCAAGCAGCCATACAAACATACTCACATCGCCACAAAAAGCATGTTGGGGACAACAACGTCCAGGAGGAGGGACGTGTGTAAGGGGAATCAAGTAAGAAGAGAAGAAGAAGAAAATCAAAGACCAAAAGAACTCAATAAAGAATGAAGATCATAAAGCAAAAGATCCACGCTCTGCCCAAAGCCCTACAGGGGCATGCATCAAGGCACAACGCCAAACATCCAAGTCCTGAGGAATGGAATTAAAGAACAATCACAACCAAGATATTTCATGGGAAGGACGGACCACGGCTAGGAAGTATCCATGAAGAAGTGCAAGAAGATACTTGGCCGGTAATAATCCTCCCACAGATAGCGTGTGATGGTAGAAAATGACCAGGCTTAAAGCAATTCAACAGGGTCAGATGTGTGAAGATAAAGACAAATCAAAAGACCAAAAGTTAGAAAGAGGTAGAGGCTAAAAAGTTGAAGAGAGTGACTAAGAACATCACATTCTTAGTCACAGATGGCGTGCATGGAAGCCCGACTGAATACAACAACCCAGATTTGTGATATAAGGAATACCAAGGGGCAAACAGAAGCAAAGGACATACCTCAGATAAGATAACCAATTGTCTGACAGTCCTTGTTGCTGCTTTGACCACTAGGTGCATGTATTCAGAACTCTTAGACGAGCTACAGACGAGAAGCAAAAGCCTGTCAAGGGACGATAGAGACAAAGAGGGGGAGAGTGTTGCAGAGCAAAGAGGCACAAAAGAGGAGCCGCAAAATTTTCAAATTAATGGGCATATTTTTCTTCTTCAAAGTCTTAGGAAATTCTCTCAAGCCATTTAAATGCACTAGAGTAGTCCTCTAGATGCATAATCCCAAATCATTGTAATATATCTCTTGTAAAATAGTAAGAAATTGGAGATTAGTTAGTAAAGTGCCGGTCACTTGTGTGAAAGGACCATTTTTAGGGCACATGTATATAAGTCAGTGAGTGAATCTTTGTAGAGACTTTTGCCATTGTGAAGAAGGAGAGCTACTGATTTTCGAAATTGCTTCTTTCTTGCAGATTTTCATCTTCTCTTTGATCTTCTATGTGTGTGTAATGCTTGGATTGTGTGCGTAGGACTGTTGTCTACCCCTCCCCACTATTTTTGAGCTATTGTAGTGTGTGTGAGAGCTAGTACGAGTTGTGGAGTGAGTGTGGGTGTTTCCCACTATTCACAATTTTGGTCATAACTTGACGCATGGTTGTCAAAATCGAGTCAAACTACCTCCAATGATGCGTCTGATCGAGAACTTCGAAATGAACCTAGTATTTTCCATATTCAGAGTTCAAAGCTAGGAGAAATCCTCGATTTAGTGAAAACTACTGCAAGTGGTATCACGACAGACACTTTCAATATTTGAGTGAGTTAGAGAGGTGGATTAGTCTTTTCTCATGCATATAAGCTGAACCACTTTATTTCCCATCATGTGTGCACATGTCCTCATACATCCGATTGACAAATAAGCGTGTGTCAATTCCCCACTATACGCACTTGTGTGGCAAATGAGATTTAGTCTCTTTGGCACAAGTCCTTAAGTCTTCTTGACTTAGGTACACAGCTTTGTTCTCCCAAACTAGAACCCATTTAATCAAATGCTTTTAGCCATAGGTAGCTTACCTTCCAACTTAAAGAATGAATGCTTGCTTGCTCAAAACTTTACACTGTGGAAGAAGAATTGACCAAAACATTAGCATCAAATTTTGTGCCTCCGGCAACTTCTCTTCTTTACATTTACACATGGAAATGTTCCTACACTCAATTCTCTCAGCCTGATCACAATTAGAACCTAAAAATTTGTATAGAGGTCAATTGACTATAGACTTAGACTTGTACAAAAGCATTTCACAAAAGACTCAACACAGAAGGAGAACTCTCAAAAATATGGGGCGCAATTTTTCTTCATTTCTGGAAAACTTTACATCTGAGTGATGAGAGAGATCTTACTCACTTCTAAAGTATCTATTGACTCATACAACTTCTAATTTCTCTATTCACATGCTCTCTCATATTTGCCCCGACATTTTTCCTTGTATATAAAAGCAAATATGTACAAGCTCATAAATATACAAAAGTATAAGTGAGCTAACTCTAAGTTAATGTACATATGTATACATATCTTCATTCTTTGAACATATACTTTCTTCATGCTTCATGACTTGATCTTTTCTTCAATCCCTGTCTTCAAAAACTTCATCAAAACTTCAATTGTTGATTGCCTTGCACCAATAGCTCCCCCTCAATCATGAATTGAGGTTTTTGCTATCTTCTTTATACCTGCCATGTCTTTGAATCTTTGTAGCTTTGGTCCATCCAAGCTTTTGGTTAGCATATCAACTATCTGATCTTTTGTTGAAGTATGTATAACTTCAATCTGTTTATCCATCACCTTCTCTCTTAGAGAATGATTCTAAATCTCAATGTGTTTAGTCTTGGCATGAAAAACATGATTAGCAGCTAAATACAATGAACTCATGTTATCTCCATGAATAGTAGGTGTACTCTGGATGATGTCAAAACTCTTCATAAGAGTCTTAAGCCATATCACTTCCTTTGTGGCTTCAACCATACCTTTGTACTCAGCCTCTGTGGATGATAAAGCAACTGTGTGTTGCTTCTTTGAACACCATGAAATTAACTTATCTCCCACATAACACAAGTATCCATAAGTTGATCTCCTATCATCAAGATTACCTTCCCAATCTCTATCACTATAAATCTTGATGTTTGTATCTGATGTAAAAACATAATACAAACCTTCTTTGAGTGTACGCTTAATGTACCTCAACACTCTTTGTCCTGCAATCCAATGTTCTTTCCTAGGACAATGCATGAATTGAGATAATACTCCAAGTGCATATGACAAGTCAGGCCTAGGTAATGTAGCATAGATCAGACTACCAACCAAACTTTGATAAAGCTTCATTTCCTTGAATTCTTCTCCTCCATATCTGCTCAATTTGTGATTCAACTCCATTGGAGTAGGAGCTACCCTACAATCATCCATTTTAAACTTGACCAACAAGTTTTTCAAATACCTTTCTTGAGTTACATACACTCCATGTTGAGTGTATGTGATCTCCATGCCCAAGAAATATTACAAGTCTCCCAAGTCACTAATTTTGAACTCTTTCTCCATTTGCTTCTTTTGGCTTTGAATGCCTTTCTCATGTGTACTTGTAAGAATTATATCAGCAACATATATGCACATGTAATTGAACCCATCGTCACTTGCTTTGACAAGCAAGCTACTATCTGCTTTAGATACTTGAAAACCAAGTTCTTTCAAGAACTTCACAAGTCTATAATTCCTTGCCCTTGGGGTCTGCTTCAAACCATATAAAGCTCTCTTGAGCTTACACACATGATCTGGATACCTTTCATTTCTAAATCCCTGTGGTTGCTCCATGAAAACATCATCTGAAATGTAACCATTTAAAAAAGCATTCTTCACATCTAATTGACATAATTTCCAACCTCTACATGCAACAATGGCTATGAGTGTCCTGATAGTTGTCATTTTTGCCATAGGACTATAAGTCTCATCATAATCTATACCATATGTCTCAACAAACCCTTTCAGAACAAGTCTAGCTTTATACCTAGACACACTTCCATCTCCAAACCTCTTTGTCTTGTAGACCCATTTGCATCCAATGATCTTTTGACTATTTGGTTTAGGAACCAAATACCATGTCTGATTTTCCATCAATGCATCATATTCTTCCTGCATAGCTTTCTCCCAATTTTCCTTACCTTTTGCCTCTTCATATGTAGAAGGGTCTTCATCTGCCTTTATCATATAAGCATAATCTTTGGTAGCCAAAAAAGAAGTGTCATGGCTATACCTTGTAGGTTGCCATTTGTGTCTTGATGAACTTCTGAGTTCTCCACTTCTTGAGGTTTCTGGTTCATCACATTCTGGATCAAACCTTGGCACTTCTTCAATTTCAACCTGTACTTCATTGTTCTCCTCTTCATTAAATATTTGAACCTTTGATTTACCTTTCTTTTGATTCACAACTTCTTCATCACCTGCATAAATATTGATTGTACCTGCATACAAAGTACCTTGCTCATCAAATGTAACATCCTTTGATATAAGGAATTGTTTTTTGGATGGATTCCACAACCTATATCCCATCTGCTTATCATCATATCCAATGAACACATACTTTTCAACTTTAGGTTCCAATTTGTGCCTTGATTGAGATGGCATATATGCATATGCCAAACATCCAAATATTTTGCAATGATCTAGAGTAGGTCTCCTACCCCACCATGCCTCATATGGTGTCATACCCTGCAAAGCTTTACATGGTAATCTATTGACCAAATATGTTGCTGTATTTATAGCCTCACCCCATAAATAATTTGGGCAATTTTTCTCCTTTATCATGGATCTTGCAAACTCAACAAGAGTTCTATTCCTACTTTCTGCTACACCATTTTGTTGAGGAGAGTACCTACAAGTAATTTCCCTTTTTATACCTACATTCCACAAGTAATCACTGAACCCTTTAGAGAAATACTCTCCCCCTCCATCTGACCTTAGTCTCTTCAATTTTTGACCTGTAATTCTCTCTGCATACACATCTGTGTGTACCAATTCAAGCTTCTCTGAATACATAAAACCATGCTTGGAATAAGGTTGCGTATGAGCCTTACCTAATTGACATGCCTCACATCTGTATGTCATATGTTGACTTGCAACATTAGGCAATCCAAGCATTGAACCATTGTTAACCATATCTTTAATACCTCTTTCATTGAAATGTCCAAGCCTTTTGTGCCAAAGATCTAACTCAGAGATCTTATGTACTCCATAGGTGAACAAGGCATGACCAATGTTACCTTGAATCTTTAATGTGAACAATCTTCATTCTTTCTTTCCTAAAAGAATTTGTTTATACCCATTGCTAGGGTCTTCCACAAAAACTCCTTCATTAGTGAACCTAACTTCATAAACTTTTTCAACAGTTTGCCCTACACTTATCAGATTCTTTGGAATTGTAGGAACATACAAAACCTTACTCAAAAGAGTAGTTCCATCCTTGGCCTTCACTGATCCAATTGACTTCACATTGTGCTTTGTATTGTGACCTGTTTGAACTACATGATTAGTTACCTTATTCTCCAAATCAGTCATCAAAGCTATGTTGCCACTCAGGTGATTGCTACACCTTGAGTCAATGTAGAAGACTCTTTGGTCTTCACTTTGCCTTTCACAAGTTGCATTCATTATCAATGTTGAATCCTCCTTGTGATCTGAAGCATAATTATAGTAGTTATTGTTGTATTGTTGACTTTGGAATCCTCTACCTGCATTTCTTCCAAAGTAACCTCGACTACCTCTACCCTTGAAATTACCTCTTTGATTTCTTCCACCTCTTCCTCTTGAATTAAATTTCTAACTATATCCACCACTATTCTGAGTATTATGCCAACAATCATGAGCTGAGTGATTTGTCTTACCACAAATCCAACAAGCTTTGACTCCATCTTTATTACTTTTTCCTCTTCCTCTACCTTTGCCACCTCCTCTTCCTCTTAGGAAGTTAGCTTGGCTAGTTGTACCTTCATCTTCATTTGCTTGTTGCTTCCCTTTGCTATTCTTCTTCTTATCCTCTAAATACATTGCTTGACCTGCACTTTTATCACTTTCACCTTTGACATCCTGCTCAAAGGTTAGCATGTGTCCTAGCAACTGATTTAAATCAGGAGTAAAATGATCTAGTGATAATTCAGTAGACAAAATGAATGGCTTCCATTTGTCATCACCTCTCAAACCTGTGAGGATTTACCTTACCAATTTATCCTCCTCAATATCTTCATCAACTGGTCCTAATGCATCCGCAATTTCCTTCATCCTTGTTACATAATTTGAGATGGATTGAGAGGCCTTTTTCTTGAATGTGGTAAACTCTACCCACAAGGATGCCTTCCTTGACTTTGTGGTGTTTTGGAAATGCTCCTCCAAAGCATTCCATATATCACTTACACTTTCAAGACCTCTAATATGAGGTAGCAAGTAGTCATTAACTCCCATGTAGATAATGCTCGTGGCTTGAGCATCTCTCTTCATCCAAGTCTTCAACTTTGACAATTCATCCCTAGTTGGAACACTAGGATCTCTGAACTGAGGCTTTTCCTCTTTACCTGTAATATAACCTATCAATTCTTTGATCATAAGATGAGCTTCCATCCTCATTGACCATGTTGGATAGTTCTCTCTATCCAATTTCTCTATGTGAAGAGAATCTCCCATCCTTTCTTCACCTGTGTATTAAATCCTTCAAGCTTTATGAGGAATAAGGTTACCTTTGCTTCGAATGAAGTTCCTTTTGTCTTCATTGATATCTTTTGGCCTCCTTTTCAAGCTTTGCTTTCAAGATTTGCTTTCAAGCTTTCACCATTTGTATCTTCAAAAGTTGAATTCTTTATAGCTACAGCAGTCGGGGTCCACCTTTCTTCAATTTTGATGCTTCCTGCTCTGATACCACTGACGGAGAGTGTTAATCTCCAAAAGAACAAGTTATCCTTGAAGTTAGAGCACCTTTATATCAAGAATAACTTAAAACCTTCACCAATTTGGAGGATCAATACTCAATTTCCAAAATCTTGAACAAATTGTGAAGAAGGTGACTACACAGAAAGTCTGCTGCACATAACTCACTCATTGAATTATCAAATGTGTAAAGTTTTTTATAAAACTTTTCACAAAGTGTTGCCTGTAGTTTTCCCACCTCCTCCAAGTTAAACCATTCCAAAATACTCAGTAGATCTTGAGAAATGATCTTAACAAGTCACCTATGTTTAAAACTATAGTTATTTACAGTCAACTTTGACACCTCCAACCTCTAAAGCTTGGTTCTCCCAAACTAGAAGCCATTTAATCAAATACTTTTAGCCTTAGGTAGCTTACCTTCCAACTTAAAGAATGAGTGCTTGCTTGCTCAAAACTTTTTAGTGTGAAAGAAGAACTGACCAAAACATTAGCATCAAATTTTGCGTCTCCTCCAACTTCTCTTCTTTACATTTACACATGTAAATGTTCCTACACTCAATTCTCTCAGCCTGATCATAATTAGAAGCTGAAAAGTTGTACAGAGGTCAATCAACTATAGACTTAGACTTGTATAAAAGCATTTCACAAAAGTCTCAACACAGAAGGAGAACTGTCATAAATATCGGGTGCACTTTTTCTTCATTTCTGGAAAACTTTACATCTGAGTGATGAGAGAGATCTTACTCACTTCTAAAGTATCTATTGACTCATACAACTTCTAATTTCGCTATTCACATGCTCTCTCATATTTTCCCCGACATTTTTCCTTGTATATATAGGCAAATATGTACAAGCTCATAAATATACAAAAGTATAAGTGAGCTAACTCTAAGTTAATGTACATATGTATACATATCTTCATTCTCTAAACATCTACTTTCTTCATGCTTCATGAATTGATCTTTTCTTCAATCCTTGTCTTCATAAACTTCATCAAAGCTTCAATTGTTGATTGCATTGCACCAACAATTTATAGATCATATGTTTCTTATATACGTTAGGTATCCCAAGTACACATTGATCTCTACATATATGCTTCAATGTTCTCTCACCAATGTGTCCTAATCTTTTGTGCCATATCTCTAACTTCAGACAAGGTTTGGTCCTTATAATTATAAAGTGGAATGTTTCTAGTGTCCTCAAGCTCGAATATAAACAATCTACTTCTTTTCTCTCCCTTTGTAATTCTCTTGAATCCATGTTGGGGGTCCTCCGCAAAGGCTCCAAATTTAAAATGCCATGTCAGCTTATTCAGACACGCTCCAATAGGTTTTGCACGAGAATTCGACACTTTTTTATCCAAAGCACTTTTGATCGCAATAGTTTTCGATTGAAAAGCATACGATCAAAAATTTTTTTGATTGAAAAAAATTCGATCGAATAATATTTTATATTAAATCTATTATGATTTATTCTTACTTATTTTTCATAAAAGCTAGTTTTTTCTTTATGAACTTAAAGTGTCATAGAGAGGACAAGGTATAAATTTTTGCTATGAATATTAAATAATTTAAACTATTGTGATTGTTTGACTCAATATTGATTCTTACTTCACAATAATATGTGTAAATGTATGTGCATATGATTCAAAATTTAGAATCTATTATGATTGTCTGATACAACATTGATTCTTACTTAACAATAGTATGTGTAAGTGTATGTGCATATGATTAGGAATTCAAAATCTATTGTGATACATTAAATTTATTATTGAAAGATGTAGGTAGATTATGTTTGACTCAACATTGATTCTTACTTTCTAATAGTATATGTATGTGTGTGTATGAGTATGTGTATGCATATGAGTTTATAATTGTGAATAAAAAATCTATTGTGATTGTTTGACTCAATATTGATTCTTAGTTCACAATAGTATATGTAAATGTATGTGCATATGATTAGGAATTTAGAATCTATTGTGCTTTTCTGATGCAACATTGATTCTTACTTCATAATAGTATGTGTAAGTGTATGTGCATATGATTAGGAATTTAAAATGTATTGTGATACATTAAATTTATTATTAAAAGATGTAGGTAGATTATGTTTGACTCAACATTGATTCTTATTTTATAATAGTATATGTATGTGTGTGTATGAGTATGTGTATGCATGAGTGTATAATTGTGAATGAAAAATCAATTATGATATTCTTCCTCAATATTGATTCTTACTTCACAATAGTATTTGTAAATGTATGTGCATATGATTAGGAATTTAGAATCTATTGTGCTTGTCTAATACAACATTGGTTCTTACTTCACAATAGTATGTGTAAGTATATGCACATATAATTAGGAATTTAAAATATATTGTGATACATTAAATTTATTATTGAAAGATGTGGGTAGTTTATGTTTGAATCAACATTGATTCTTACTTCATAATAGTATATGTATGTGTGTGTATGAGCATGTGTATGCATATGAGTGTATAATTGTGAATGAAAAATCCGTTGTGATGGTCTGACTGAGTATTGATTCTTAATTCACAATAGTATGTGTAAGTGTATGTGCATATGACTAAGAATTTGAAATATATTGTGATTGTTTGACTCAACATTGATTCCTATTTCACAATAGTATGTGTAACTATATGTATGTGTAAACGTATATGTGTGTATGATTGAGAATTAAAATATATTGTGATTGTTTAACTCAACAATGATTTTTACTTCACATATGTGTAATTGTATATGGGTGTATGATTGAGAATTAAATCCTATCATAATAGTTTGACTCAAAATTGATCAAAATATCTTATTCGATATTGCTTTATGTTTTTTTTTTTTAGATAAAGTCTTCATAAAGCAATTTGCAAGCACTATGGGAAAGGGAAAAGAATGGTTATATGTGATTGTTCATCAAGAGGGTAAAACTGTGTCCACAATACAATGTGAATGTTGTGGACATCATTATGTAGGAAATGCAACTTGAATAAAAGAGCATCTTTTTAGTACAGATAATAATGTGGCAAGATGCTCTAGTCCAGATAGTGATATATGGGTACATTTTGCAAGTTATGCAAATAAATGTAGATCTTAAGGTATCACATCAGAAAGATTCAAAAGCATGAGTAGTTCAGAGCACTTTCGAATTAGCCCAAGTGTAGAGCAAGAACGAGCAGATGCATCAATGAAAGTAGAGGATTATCAGGATATTTCTGCTCAAGTCTCTCAAACTATTTTTGAGAATAACCAAGATACATGTACTCCATTTTCTCCAACTGCATCAAAAAAGAGTGGACTTGGTGAATGTAGTAAAACTCGTGGATCTAGTACTCTGTCACCATGTTTTGTCCGTACTAAATCACAAAATACTATACTTGTAGCTTTTGAAAAGCAAGATTGTCTTGATCTTCATCTTTAATGGACTCAAGCACTCTCAGCATGTAGGATTCCTTTCAATGTTATTTGTAATCCCATTTTGAAAGATGCTTTGATTCAACTACACGAAAAGGATTCAACATGCGGGATTATAATAAAATGCAAACATAGTATGTAGGTAAAGTGAAAAAAAAATATTGAAGCTATTTTAAATCGAACACTACTTGATTATGTACCCATGTATGGATGTACAATAGCATTGGATGGATGGACAAGTTTTCAAAAGAAACCATTGATTAATGTCATGGTTATATGTCCAAAAGGAAACATGCTTTTAGAAGCTATTGATACTTCTCTTAAAGAGAAAGGTTCAGCTTTTCTTGTAAAGGTATATGAACATGCTATATTACGTGTGGGTGGTCCAAAGAATGTGATTGTGATAGTGATAGATAATGCCTCTAATTTTCAAAGTGCTAGAATTATAATTCAAAACAAGTATGAAGGCATTACTTGGGTTCCATATGCAACTCAGACATCAAATTTATTATTGAAAGATATAGGTAGATTATCTTTCATTAAACAAAGCTTATAAGATTCAAATCATGTGGTCAAATTTATCAGAGAGCATCAATTTTCATATTCACTCTTTTGATCAAAACCTTCCAATAAAGCACTTCAGTTTTTTTATGTCACGCGATTTGCAACTGCCCATATTGTGCTCACTGGATTATTGGAAGTTAAGCGAGCTCTTGTAGAAATGATTGCTGATTGAAGATGGGAGGCATGGCTAAAAAAGTATCCTTCTTATGTTGTTGCAACATCCAAATGTACGGCTCTAATACAACCACAAAACTTTTGGCATATTCTTGAAAAAAATGTTGGTATCACTAAACCTTTTGTGGAACTTTCTTGAATGTTTGATACTGATAAATTTGTGATTGGAAAAGTTTATTGGATTATGTCAGAAGCTATTCAAAAAGTAAAAGACTTTAATCAATTTTCATTACAAGAGAAAACACAGATTATATCATTAGCAAAGAAATGATGGACGCAAATGCATACTCATTTGCATGGAACAACATTCATTTTGGATCCAGCATTTTAACTCAATGGTTAAGCATCAAACAAAGAAGTCATGACAAACTTCAAAAGAACATGTTAGTTATTACTTCTAGGTACAGATGGTCGAGATGCATTCCACCAAAGAGTAGTGTATGTAAATCAAGAAGGATCTTTTGGAGATCTATGGCACATTGAAGCAATTCAAAAGCATCCACCTCCTATTTGGTGGAAAGAGTACGGAGGTGAAGCAGTGGAATTGCAATATATAGCTATGAGAGTGCGTTCAATAGCAACTTCAAGTGGTTGCTATGAACGTAATTGGAGTGCCTATGATTTTCTTCCTTCAAAAGGAAGAAATTGCTTAAGTGTATCACGTGCTAATGATTTGGTATATGTGTTTTTTAATATACATTTGTTACATGCTCCAACCAAGATAGCTTTTATAATAGCACAACAAACTTTTGGAGAATTTCAAACTCATGAAATTCTAACAAACGATTCAAGTGATCATGATTGAGATGTAGATCACAATGATGGTTCACACATGAAAAAAATAGATGACATGGTACCTATCATAGATGATGATATTCAAAATGAAGAAAATGATGTACTATTAATACTATGATTATATTCAATTGCAAAATCAATGGTTTTACAATAGGCATGTCTTTGATTACAAAACAAGCTTGTCTATTCTGTTTTTTCTTGATTCAGTAACTCGTTGGAAGGAAATCGATCAAAAGATGATGACGCCTTTGAGAGTCTTCCATATTTGCTCTCATATGCATCCACAAAAAGTTGTAAATTTTTCACTTGACTTTCTAGATCATGAGTCCTCTTTTGTTGATCATATATTGTTCTTCATAATCCAAGAATTGTTAATCCTTCATTGTATAATTCTACTCCTTTTGATGACAAATCATGTATAAGATTATGTTCTTCAGGTAGCAAAATGTAGGGCCGCTTTCGAGGAAGAGGGCCTTTGTTACCTTGATTACAAAATTCTACTCGATTTTGAGGATGAGCCAAACCAATACCTGCATTCTTCGAGCGATCATCCCAATCTACACATCGATGAAGAATATCTTGTACAAAAACCTTTTGAATGAAATATAATGCTATTTGATTATTATTTGGTAACAATCTTGCAACTTGCACAGACCGTTAAAGTAGAGTTTTTGCTAATCCTTTATGTTGTAAGTGTGAAAGATTTAAAGTTGTTGTTTCTTTTGCCCTTCCTATAACGTCAAAGAGAGCATCATGAATGAAATGATTTGGACATAGCTTTTTTACTTCTTTCATTTAAAATACTTCTCCTTCTAATTCGCATCCTTTTATCCACAAATTACAAATGAATCCACTTCATTTAATCCACTTAACTCAAATGATACAACTTCATTTACTCCACATAATTCAAATGAACCCACAATATTTAATTCACATATGTTAAATGAATCCACAACATTTAATCTACATAACTCAAATGATACGACTTCATTTCATCTACATAATTTAAATAAATCCACAACATTTAATCCACCTATTACAAATGATTACACTTCATTTCATCCACTTAACTCAAATGATACCACAACATTAATCCACATAATTAAAATGAGTCCATAACATTTACTCCCCTTAATGCAAATGAATCTATATCATTTGATCTAGATAGTTCAAATGAATACATACTATTTTCAATATGGTCTTAACCCATCCATCATGGATATCTTTAAACCATACCGAGTTAGATGTGAGAATACTCTAAGCAGTTCATGTGCGTCTACTCTTTTGATACATCTTTGTCAGAAGCTAATTCTTAAGCATATTTGAACTTGTAAATCCCATTCTTATCAATGGGATAACTATTGAAATCTATATATTTCAAAAGTGGTAATAGGATTATCAAAACTCTAAATATCTCTTGACTCTTATTAAAAGGTGGAGGACTAGTGGATATGCATTTGGGTGCAATCCATGAGTACTTTCGAATCCACTCATTTCTAGTTGATATTTCTAAATTAGGTAGCCTCAAAAAACATTTTTTTGCTACTAAATATGTCACTCTACCAAAATCGGATAATCCGATATAAGCATGTTGATCTTCAAATTGCAACAAGATGTTGCCTAGATGGAGATCATTGTGGGATATATTACAAGTGTGTAAAAATGATATTGTTTATAATAAGCTATTGATCAACTTCCAAATGTTTTTCTTCACAGTTGTTATGTCTCCTTCTGTGTCCTTCACACCTCTGCTTGGTGGTACATTTAGGTACTCCTTCTTCATTATTTGTAGCCACATGTCCAATGTACCACCATTCCAAAATTTGAAAATAAGGCACGAGCTTTCGCTATGGTGTCTAGCTAATCCAAGTGGACTAATAATTCCAATGTGCGTAACATATAACACTGTGGCTTCATTCATGGCTTCATTCTCTTGTATTTGTTTGTCAACACCATGTAATTTGAATAACTTGGCAAGGAATACTTCATTGATGAATCTCGGGTGGGATATTTTGACTTTATGGATCATTCCATATTCTCCTTCCCCCACGAGAGCTACATCTTCAAAAGGAATAGAGGAATATGGGAGCAAATAAAGATTTTTCAATGTTTGATCTTCCATATTCACATATTTATCTCTCATATTTGGATCTATGTGTGCTCTCACAAGGTATTCAGTCGTGTCTGGTTTTAATCGCTTTCCTAATAATATAAATCGATAAATTTAATTTGATTGATGAATCTGGGCATAATGATGATATCCACTACCAATGACTATACTATTTTGATGATATGTCCAAAAATACGTGTAAGCTCTTTCGACATTTTCTCATCTAATATGTGTGCTCCATCTGACACACTAGAAAATTTATCTTCAATATTAATAAATATGATTCTAGATAATTGCACGATGAAATCTTTGTGATAGATGTGTCCATGGATATAGTGATTTCATCTTCTCTCATTGGATACATGTAGGAGCACACAAATTTTTCTTAAATTTTTTGCTCTTGTTTATTTATTTTACCTACCATCTGTGCAAAAATAAAAAACAAACTATCAATAACTGTATGGATAAATAAATCAATAGTATGTGTACATAAATGATAGACATATGGATAGATAAATAAGTAGATTTATAATTTATTAGAAATTGTAATTATAATCTTGAAGTGAATCTATGTAACTTAGAAATTGTAATTATAATCTTGAAGTGAATCTATGTAACTATTAAGAATCTAAGAGTCAAAGAATCAGACATTTATAATAGTTCATATACATTCCTTATACTATGTATGAGTTTTGTCACATGACTGTATATAACTATTGTGATAGTAAGATTCAAACAATTAGACAATTACAATACTTTCTATACACCTTGTGACCTTCACTAAGTATTCTCGTTGGAATCTAAGTGACTATTGTGATAGTAAGAGTCAAAAAATCAGACATTCACAATAGTTTCTATACACCTTGTGACCTACACTAAGTATTCTCATCAGAATCTAAGTGACTATTGTGAGAGTAAGAGTCAAAGAATCAGACAATCACAATAGTCCCTACACACTCCCTATGCTATTGAGAGAGTAGGAATCAAGGTGGCAATTCAAACAATCTCAATAGATCTATTGTTGTGTCCTATACTATTGTGAGCATAAGAATCGATGTAGCGAGTCAAACAATCACAGTAGTGGTTTATTTTTAAAGTTTTTTCATCAATGTATACAAGTAAGAAACACTTTCACGAGTCAAACATGTATAAAATTGATGATTAAAAGACACAAAACTAATTATATAAATAAAAATCAGGCATATGTAAGAGATGCATATGCAAATCATACAATATGCGATTTTTGATCGAATGTAAAAGTATATATTTTTCTGCTAGAAATTGCTTTTCTATCGAAAGCGCTTTTGATCAAAAAATTATCCATCTCCATTTTCTTTTGGTGTTTATTCGGATAACCACGAATAAAAAAAAAATATTCAGTATTTTTTTATTATTCGATCAAATAAATGCAACCCAGAAGAGGAGAAAGGACTTGTTGTAAAAGAAATATTGTAGAGCTCGACTATAAGAGCTTTTGGTGAGCTTGAAACATCATGTGCTTGAGATTGAGAGATACTTCCTAGAGATCTCTGACATACATTATAGAGCAAGGGCAAATCTTTTGATGAGTATGTACAAAAAAGATCTACTTTGATGATGATACTAAAAGGTAATATGTGATTTGATGGAGATCAAATAAACATTTCAATGTTACTCAACATATCTGATGTCATTAGGAAAATATTATATGATAAAATAGGCTTGTTAAGTATATTTTATAATGATCATAGTGTTAGGTTTCTAGTAGTGCAGATATCCAAGCTATATTAAGTAATGTTTCTCCTTACGCTTAGTCTTCCTAGGAACGTAACGATCTACTACCATATAACTATTGTATGGAAGTTTATTCGAGATTGTTGAAGAATCATTCAATAATGTTTTTTATTTGTAAAATCTTGGTCAGATCAAGATGAAAGAATACAGACTCTTTCTGTGCAATTGTATTCTCTCCAAATAGTATGGTCTGATAATTTATTTGTCTATCTATTACCACTAGTCTTTATGTCTCTATAATTTTGTATGTAATCTATGGCAGGAATATAAATTGGAGCTCAGGTATACAATAGTGCGGATTTTGTATGAATATACCTAGTAGGCAGTATGTCTACAATGGCACTGGACTAGTCATACAGGATTCATAATGGTTCCCATTTTAGCAAAACTTTACTGCAAGAATAAAGTACTAATGAAATCATACAGAATGGAGAATCCATCTAAATAGGCTCAGAAATTGTAAGTAAGAAATGAACCAACAAAAAGTGTTTATATTATTGTAGAAGGAGTTAAAAAGGAGAATGAATACGCTAGAATCTTTTACACATTGTACAAGGGAACAAAACCATTTCCAACCTAAGATCCTATACCTTATAGAAATCCATTTGTCACAAAATATATAGAGAGTAGTAAAGTAATACAAATGATTTAGTAGAATATAGTAAAATAATACAGATGTCTGTGTCTAGGATGGATGAGATGTCACAACTTTAGTTCCCTTCCCCATTCTAAAGCTCCTTCAACATTGAGAGTCTCATAATCTTTGGCGGGAAGGAAGGAACAACCTCTCACTAAATCGTGGGAACAACCTCTCACTAAATTGTGGGAAGTAGAAGTGGAAGCCAGTTGAACCTCCCTTGGCCTGTCATTCACTGATTGCCTCTAACGCTATACCTTCCATAAGATCATCACCTCCCTATTGGCAGTAGTGAGGGCATCACAAGACAAGGGAGCCAACATAAAGAATCAGAGTAGAGAGAAGTGCCAAGCAGGCAAAGTAGTCAAAGAAGATCTGGCAATTAGGCCATACAATTTTTCCAAGATATCTCCCTTTTAATACATGAACATTGTAAATATCATTTTGGTAGATTAGACTCCATTTTTTTCAAGCCGAGGAGCCCTCGAGCTTGAGGAGTATTCGAAGTAGCAAGATGCCAATTTTCATAATGTTTAGACTTCCTTTGAGCCCTCAAATAAGCCCTAGAACCTAAGTTTTAACTAGGCCGGACACTAGGTCTAGATAGGGACAAAGCTAGTCAAAAACTATAAAAAGAGCTTATTTTTGGGGCTAGCTTGTTGTAGATTTGAGCTTTGTATGAGAAATCATTTGTAATGTAAGTTACTCCTTTGTTCCTCTCTTTGTTCTTGCCTTGTGTGCGCATGTGTGTGTGCATGCTAGTGTGCATCTCACTCACACACTTGTTCCATCACTTGCTCATAGTCTTCATACTAGTCCTCATGTCTCCACGGATTGACAATTATGACGTGGATCTCCTCATGTTGGCACTTGCCACTGTGCTAGAGTCACACTCCCCAATCTGCAACCTGATATGTTTCCCTCACAAAGCACCCATATCCAACATGAAAACCACTAAGAGCCCAAGGTATAATGGTAGCCTCGACACTTCAAGAGTTAGGATCTGATAGCTGCCTTCTTACTCCGAATGTTGACACTCATATCTTTAGTTGGCATATTTTGTTTAGATCATTCTCCACTTCGTAAGGTAGGGAGATGTGGACCTTAATCCCGCCCAGGAAACGCTCATTAATCAGTGCTTGCGCGTTTGTCTTCCTCCTCCACACCATAGGCAAATTCCTTAATCCTATCTAGAATCATCAACTAATATATCGCCTAGTTCTTCACCTTCTCCCACCTCTTGCAGCCTTGGCTCTAAACATACTAAAAGCTTTTGCCCTTGCATTTTCTCTCTCCACACTACTATTCTATGTTCCTAGTGTATCTTCCACCTCTTGTGTGCTCCTATTCCTATAACATGCAAATCCTATAGTTGCACGCTTTTGCATGACAAATGCCTTGATATATCTCATGGGGGATGCTATCTTAGTAATGAAATATTGATCTCTTTTTCTAGGTGTGTCTACCTCTCTCAAAGTTTTTCATTAACCCTCCCTTCTATCTATCTTAATTTTCATGTGGCACTCTATATCCCTTCTCTCCCTTCCTGTATTTGTGTGTCCCTTAAATGTCTATAGGGGATTCTTTATATACTAGATATTATCCCATTGGTCCTAGGGCTCCTGATCTATCTTGCTTCACCTTGTTGTATCATGATAGCTTTGACCACCAAGTCTATCCATTTGCATGAGGGAATTATATTGACATCTTTGATTTGCACTCAAAGAAGGGCATTAGAGTTGGTGACACTATGCTCACTGCGTAGGTGTTCACTAGAGTTTAATGCTTCCATGGAAATAATTGTACTTTGTCAAAATCTTCATGGGTGTGTAAAACTATTTGGGTAGACATGGATCTGGACCAGCTAGTGCTTCCAGAATCCATAGGTGTATTTCCTTGAAATAGATGCTGCCATTTTCTTTGGACCGTTAAGCTACTAAATAATCAAAAGTTTCATAACTCAAGAATGTTTTTGAATGTGTTCAGGCTCAAAGACCTTTTTGTGATAATTTGATACCATGAAAATCCACCAGATGCATACTGCCCACTTCCAAAGTTTTCTCCACCCCAGAGCGGACAAAACAAAATTACAGATAAAAAAGGATGGTTAAAGAGAGATTCTAATCCAGATCCAAGGATCGAAAGAGGGAGAGTGATGGATTTTGCAAAATTTCTACTTCTTATCCAAAACAAAAAATTGTACAATAGTGTTTTCTTCATCGTTAGGTGTGGTATAACGTGAGCCTAGACACATTTACCAAAGGTAAAGGCTCATCTTTTTGGTGTGGTTATGCAAGTTGCACCTTGACTCAAAAGTACTAGTAGTGACCCTGCTTGAACCTTAAAAGGGCATAGAATTTTATCGTGCCTCCCCGTCCTCTTCCCTTGCGCGTATTCTAATCTTGAGCATGCTTCTTTAAGAACTGCTAGCTGAGTTAGGGCAATTAGTCGAGAGGCCACGATGCTAGCAATAGTCAATGGTGAGTGTTCATATCTATGTTTCACTTTCTTAGGTCCGATCAAGAGATCGATCGGCATAAGAGGGGTGATCCCATAAGCCAACTAGAAGTGAGTGGTTGCTTTTGTGTGTAGTTGTGTAGTACAATTACTCAATCAACATCTTACTCATACTCTTTGCTTGGCCATTCACACGTGGGTAGTATGCACAAGACTTTTGTGCATGACCTTCTACCTTGTAAAGAGATCATGTATTACCAAGTTGATGAAATATGTGCCTTGATTTGGTGTGATGTCTATGGGGAAATTGAATGTGTTTAGGATAAATTTGAACAAGAACTAGACAACAAAAGATGCAGATCAATCTTAAGTCGCTTGCATCTTGACCCAGGTATTTTTCTTGCCCCAGCCAGGCTTGTGGATAAATAGGTCCTAGGAAGTCCATGCCTCTATGCTCAAATGGTTCCCAAGAGGTGATGAGCAAAATATAGAGCCTTCTAGACGGGCATGGGACAAAATGTTGGCATGCATCAATATTCATTACCCATTCACATGTTTCTTTGAAGAGGGTGGGCCAATAGAATCCATAGTTTAGAATTTTACTAGTTGTGATGTGCCTCAAGGGATGTTAAGCCCTCACACCCTCATGTGCCTCCTTGATGACCCTCACTATCTCTTGTGGATATAAGCATCTTAATAGCATTCCATCATATCACTTCTTGTACAAGGTGTCATTAATGTATGTAGAACTATTGCATTTGAGTAGTAAGCACCTTTTCTCTGAGATGTAATGGCTTGGGGAAAAACACCCCCTTCATCAAATCTTAGGCCCCTTGATACCAACCAAAAGATCTTTGTACTTTGAACAACAGAACATTGAGGAATTTATGGAGAATCCCTTCATGTGGAACCGTGTGCAAAGTAACTATAGACATATGATCTACCAACACATGGAAACTCCCTGATCGGATTCTTATTTCAAAATTAAACTCTTGAAATAGGAGGATCCATCTCAATATTTTCCCCATGATCTGAGGTTTGTTGAGTAGGTACTTCAATGCCTAGTGATCAAACTGATAAAATTCCTTTTGGGGAAATTCAATTAGCTTGAATACCTAATGATTGCAAGTGGAATCATTTAAAATGATCAACTAGGCTGTGAGAAATAACTTTAGAAAATTAGATCTTGCCATCGACTTTTTAGGGACTAACCAGTAGATGATCAATGAGCACTTCGAAGACGATATGCAAAATGGTTGAGTATTCACTGAGATATCACCAGAAGAAGTTGATTGTTCTGAGTAGTCATAGTAGAGAAGTAGACAGAGATGTTCAATGAGCTATATGTATTATAACACATGACTGTACAGAGTCATTGGCATTATAATGATGCTCAATGATGATGAACTGAGTGAGCTATGGTGTGAGCTACTCAAGTTCTACAAATGATCAAGGATAGAGAGCTCTAAATTGAGTCACTCACCCCATGAGTTTTACAAGAACATTTTATAAGTATTTCTTCTAAGTTTGAATTTTGAATTCAAACTTGGCTCTAATAAAAAAGTAACTCCTCTGAGTTAAGAGAGATTCCCTCATCTTCAATTCGTAGCTAATATTCCTCCTAACTCCACCAGATATAAGCTTTTACAAGATTCTCCAAGGATTTAATGATCTACAATGGTAAATGATCAAGTAGTTACAAGCTATAGTTCACATGAATCATCAAGTGCTTCCACACAATGTCTTCCATGCTAAGCCAACTCTATAGGTTTGTACATTTGCACCAACATTTTCCACTCCAACCAATTTTTCCCTTGGAACCATTCCAAAAGTTCGGATTAGATTTTCTTGGACCCATCACTCCTCCGATTGTCATTTCTAATAATTGCTACATTTTAAATGAACTGAGTATGCCACCCATTGGGTGCAAGCTTGGGTGGTAAAATTGGTTATTACTTTGATCATTGATCGCTCCTTAACTCATGATGTTTTTCACAATCTAAGTGTTCCTTTAGAGATTGTTTTCAACCATGGTACCCATTTCACTAATGAATTGATCACAACTATTACTTATTCTTTCTAGATCATCCATAAGTTCAATACCATATATTACCCTCCTCCTGATGGTTTAGTAGAAAACACGAACAAAACCCCTCTTACTATATTAAAGAAGTTCATTTTGGATTATATCAAGTGCTAGGATCAATTGCTTCTTGATGTCTTATGGGCATATTGTGCCACTTATAAAGTTGCCACTAGATGTACAACCTTTAAACTAGCATATGGTTGGGAACCCATCACCCCAATGGAGATCATTATTGTTTAAGGGTTGCCATGGAACAGAAACTCCTTCTAAAGGATTTATTGTTTAATTGATTGGACAAACTCCACACACTAGATGAACAACTTCTGAAGGATTCCTTGTTTACTTGATTGCACAAACTCCACACACTAGATGGACAACACTTTGAGAGTTTCATATTGATGCAAAAGCTTCAAATTTGTCAAGCACGCACCCATGATCATTTTCTCAAATTTTTGGTGTTTACCGAAGGACAATTAGTACTCTTTTATAATTCTAAATCCAATCACATTGTACATAAATTTAAAGTTTGTTGGTTCTGTCCTTACCAAATTTTTGCTCGGCTCGATCAAAAACTTTGTGGTTACAGACTCTTGTGAGAGAACTGATTAGAACTCCTATCAACGAGTCAAATTTGTGCTCTTTCTATTCACCTCCACATTCACAACTTTCTAATATGCCACCCATGATGGCGTTCTTTTGCATGATGATTAATTAACAATGTCTCGACTCGTGCACATCATTCTCCTCTTTGTGGCTGCCACAATGAAATCATTATCTATTTTATTATATACCACATACACTCCCTACAAAATTGTTTCTTGCTTGCAATCTTTCACGCTCTTACTTGTGCTTTTATGCTATCATACTCCTTAGAGTTTCATCACCTTGGAAGCCTTAGCTCTAATCGAGCCATTCTTTGTTATTTTCACTGAGCTTACTTCCCAATATTTACGTACATGATGCTCAAGAAACTTTGCACTCCTCGGATGGGATTGCATGGTGGCTCATCTAGCTATTGAAAGTAGCATCTGCTCCATTGCTCTAGAGGCCTATTCCCTAGTGGTATAGAAGTCCCCTCACCCCCAATGCCACTAAAGTTCGCACCAACATTACCAAAGTAGCTCAATGGTTTCATCTCCTCATCGAAGGTGTTACCAAAGTCAAGCCTCTCCCGAACCAAGTGATGAAGCAACTTTTCCCTTGCTAGAGCTCCAATTAGTATGCCATCCACTATCGCTCGGAACCCAAATGTTCCATTTTGTAGTTTTTAGTGGTGTCCCTTAATCTACAACATCGTGCTTATTGTATACTAGGAGAGTTCTATTCAATGATACTAGGTGTTGCCTAGGTACCAGTGAATCGGCCCAATGTGCTCTTTCATCATATTCAAATGGAATGCCATTAGGCTATTCGATAGTTGCAACAAGTTGGTACCACCTGTTCTTGCTTGCCCTACATATTCTTAGTGCTATGTCTTGGTGAGTTTCTTAATCAAATATGTTTCTTGCTGATTCCACAAGCAGTAGCACCTTCGACTTCCCCAAATGTTGAAAACAACAAAAGTGTGCATCTTATTGTTTGAGGAGCTAAATGAACTCACCAAGCACCCAGCTCCTTTGATGAACAAACCATACATGATATGGCCACTATGGCTTTTGCTCACCGTGCCACTAAAATCATCATCAAACCCTCATCATGAGTGCCTATTCCGTTAGACTCATAAAAGGAATCATTCCATTCTCCATCTTCTTCCATGCACCACACCCCTATGTCCCTCGCCAACATGGTTACTACCTTGCCTATTCTAAAACATGTTCTCCTCATGCTTGATGCTCCCATGAATGCTCCTTCTGTATCTCCTATTCATTTGACTAGTGTATCCAAACCTATACCAAGCTTGCTTCTTCTTCTCCAAAAATGTCTCCTTTATCCTCTCCACCCTACTCTCCTCTTGATCTCCCTCTCCACATAGCCCTAGATGGCCCCCTTCCTCCCCGCCTTATCAATCATGGGGAGCACTAGAAGACCCAAAACGTCCACCTCTCCTCGTGCCCTACAAAATGCATTGCCACTTCAGTGTCAATGCGTATTATAACTTCTCCAACTTTTCTTGCCTGAGCTCTTACTTTGTCCATATGAAAGGAAAAATCTACTGAGATAAGGATGTCATCCATCGAGATTGCAAAAGCTATTGTTAGACCAATTTTTTATTGTAGGACCAAATTCAAGAGCTCGAAGCCAAACTCATCGACAATAAAGCAGCCAACACCAATCTAGTAGACTAGAACCATAGAGAGCTGAAATATCCCTAATACTTCAAAGGATTCTTTGAGGAAGTAGTCCAAGAAACAATCCAAGCACTTAAGCAGGCTTGAAATTTAAAAGACTCCACATAAATATCATCTTTAAATTAGAGTGCTAGAGTGTGGTTCAGCAAGCTACACTACATGGTCCAATTCTAACTCCAGTAGTCCCAATACGAAAAGGAATTGTCACATCAAACTACATCCGCCTTGCAATAGATCAATGCCAATCTATCAGCCAAAATCCACCATCTCATCATCGAAGCAACTAGAATTAATGCCAAAATCACTCCTGTTTCGGCCCTCCTATAGAATACCAAACCTGCCAAGGATGAAGCATTGTAGAGGGCTCGCACCAAGCAAAAGAATGTGTTCTAGCAAGATTTCTACTTGTAGGAACAATTTGGTGTTCGTTTGAATGAAGAGAAAAGTGAACTTGTACTCTCCATAACAACCCATAGCAGCCAACAATTTGCTAAAACAGCTCTAGTGGGTTCTCATCAAGTCCAAAAATTTCTAAAAACCATTAGTTCGAAAGATATTGGTAGCCTTTCAGGGGTCCAAGGACTCATTGAAGACCGAACTGCATATGCCTACCAATGAGAATCCACACGAAGAAGAACCAACCAAGGACTAAATCTATCATTTTAGGTTTGAGCCCACTATGTGTTCCAAGTGTTAGGCCATCATTATTTATTTATGTAAAAAACCATGTTATGTCAACTATTTTGGTGAATAGTCGTGACTGGAAAGGCAAGACACTAGACATGTTACTTTTCTATGAATTTAATACAATGATGTACGAGGGCTACAAGAGAGAGGATACCTAAGCTATATGTTGATGGACTCTCCTGCTAGCTATTGTTTGGGCATAAAGATCTCTAAGTGTTACTTCATTGTTCTATTCTTCTTTCCAATTATGCATACATGCAAAATCTGTGTTTGATTATTCGATAATGAAGTTTGTATGTGAAGAAGCATTGTTAGTGTTATCTGTTTATCCTGGTGAATTATCAGATTATTGTTTCCGAAAGTGACTATGTGGAATCTTTGTCTATGTATGGTGAAGATGTAGTGTAATTGTGCGGGATTATCCTAACTATTATTCGATGAAGAAGTACTATTAATTGTAACTTCATTTGCATAAGTTGGTGAGGAAAAAGTGTGTTGAACTTCTATCCCTCTCTTTGTGTGTCAGAAATGCAATCAAGCATTTTGTGATCGAAGTAGCCTAATTTTGGTGATGATCTAGGTATTTATATGTTCAATGATTATCAATTTAAGATTTAACCAAAGAGGAGAAATAGAGAGGCTTAGGTTCATCCTGAGTTATCCTACCCAAGAACCTTCTTGAACTATATATTTCCCTCAACCAGAAGGATAAGGTTAACAAGTTATTCCTTGATGGATATTATGTACATAAGTAGTAGTGGTATTCTATCCCAGATGCATTAATTTTGGTTGCACCCTGTTGGAACTCAAGTTCAAGCACAAGGCAAAAGAATGCTTCAAAGAAGTGGACACACAAGAAGAGGAGCAAGTAGGGAGCTCCAAGAAGTGTATGTCAAATGTTCAGAAGAATCCCCTACAAAAACAGTGATTTTGATCACTCAAACCATTGTAAATACCATTTTCGATTTTTCTAACTCCATTTTGTTCAATCCAAGGACTCCTCAAGCTTGAGGAGTACTAGAAGTATCATCGTACCAATTTTCATAATTTTTAGACTTTGTTTGAGCCCTCAAATAAGCCTTGGAACATAATTTTTAACTAGGCCTACACTAGGTCTGGACAGGGCCAAAACTAGTCAAAAAACTATAAAAAGAGCTAGAGGGCTGATTTTTGAGGTTGGTCTTTTAGAGGTTGAAGCCTTGTAAGGAGTTTTTTGGCAATAGAAAGCTTTCCATTGTTCCTCTCTTTGCTCTTAACATGTGTGCGTGTGTGCGTGTGTGTGTGTATGTGTGTCCATGCTTGTGTGCTTTCACTCACGCACTTGTGCCTTCACTTGCTCATGGTCTTCATACCAATCCTCACATCTATGTGGATTGACAAGTAAAGGTGGTGGTGCTTACGCTTGAGCTACACCAAATTTTGGCACCATTGTCAGGGAGAGAGCTTCGAGGACGAGCATTCTGATGGTAAGATCATAGATTTGCGACGTTGAAAGGTAAAAAAAAACTATAATTTCTGTTCATTTTCTGATTTTTCTTCTTCATCTTCATCATCATCATCACCATCTTCATCCATCTTCTTCTTCATAGAAATTTCTTGTTTTTTAGTGCATTTTCATCATTTTCATACCATTTTTCATGCATTATTGTGTGAGGAGTTAGGAAGTGCAAAGGAGAGCAAGCGCCTGTGTTTTTTCATGATTTTTTGCACATATGGTGCTCACCATTGCTCGGTGCTCAGAAATTTGAATTTCCCACAAAAAAAAACGTGATTCTGATTGAAAATCGTGATTTTTATAAAATTCAAATTTTTCAAAAAAAAATATGATCTTCAGTTCCCACCTAAGTCACACAAAAACGTGATTCTCTAAATGTTATGGAAACTTGAATTTAAGAAAAAAAAAACACGATTTTCAATTGGCTCAAAATTGCGATTTTCACAAATCACGATTTTCAGCTAAAAACACGATTTTAGGAAAACACGATTCTCTGTTGGCTCCAAAATCGTGATTTTCAAAAACATGACTTTCATTCAAAATCGTGATTTTCACGATTTTTAGAAAACCCGATTTTCACTAAGGTACAAAATCACGATTTTGAGAACACGATTTTCAGAGCTACAAAATCATAATTTTCACGATTCTCACGAGGTCTCAAAAACACGATTTTCAAGCTCGACTAAGCATCATGATTGTCTCACAATGTCGCGATTGTCTGAGTCTCTAAAATCACGATTTTCATAAGTGCTCAACATCTCTATTTTCATGATCTCACAAAATTGTGATTTTTACGGTTGTTCAGCATCGCGATTTCCATGATCCCTCAAAATCGCGATTTTCATAATAGCTCAGCATGGCAATTTTTAGACCCCCAAAATCACGATTTTCACACAAAATCGTGATTTTTCCAAAAGATCATGTTTCCTTGTTTTGACCTCCACGAGCCTGATTTGACATAACTTTTTCATCAAAAGTCCTTTTTTTGAGATCTATAGCTCGTTGGAGAGCTCGTTTCAAATTCCACATGTCCTCAGGTGTTTTTTCTGAGAATAATGGGTTGATTTAAAAATAGACTAATTTGAATTTGATCCTCAGGTGGGATTAGGAAACCAAGGGGACTCCAAAAGATTTTGAGCAATACAAAGGGGAATTTGGGGACTAAAAGACAAAGCTTATGAACCTGAGATCTGGTAGACACCTAGGCAAGGATAGAAAAAGTGTTAGATCTTCTAAGGCAAGTGTCAGCCATACAGCTAAGTCCTGGGCACAACAACTAAGTGGTTATCCTTACGTACTATGCTTTGACACAAGTGACTCAGGACTGTCTTTTAGCATGGGGAAACTTGTAGGGGGCTCATGCACTGCCTATCTACAAACACCAGAAGGTCCATATAAGACAAAGTTGGAGTATATCAGGACCAATCGATTAGGTGCACGAATCTATGAGGATGGGCTAAGGCGATTAGTGGTCCAACTCAAAAATCTAGAAATACCCTTTAGACTTGAACACCCAGTGGTCAAGTTCGAAGAGGGTTCATACGTTGATAAGGAAGGAACCATGTATGTGGTCACCAACCTACCAGATAGGACAGGTGAGTTTCAAAACATCATTCCTAAGAATGAGATAGGAGACCTAGAGCAAGGAGATGTAGGATAAGAACCCAAGACTCCTAGAGGTAAGTCAGTTTTGACCACAGTGATCACCCCAGATTGGATCCCTCAAGACAACAAAAGCATAGACCTATTCCTGAATAGAGAAATGGAGGAAGCCTTTTGGAGATTCAAGACAGATCAACCTAGCCCAATAGTCATCATCTACGAGTTCAAGTATGCAGAGATTCTAGGCAAAGTTGTCTACCTGGATAACACATCGGAGAAAATGTTCTTTCAACCCCTAAACAGTCGCAACTATCGCAATGTGGGTCAAGTGTTAGAGGAATTCATTGTAGAATTTTCCAAGAGTGGTATCAGACATAACACATCATTCTTGATCCATATCTTCAAGAAAACACCCCAAGAAATCGTACGCCTTGTAGGAAGACGGTTCATACAGTACTTAGAAAGATGCCCTGTTCCAGAATTACCCACATCGACCAAGCAAGTGGTTTTGTTTTTAGATGGCTTACTAAGCACAAAGTTAAGATCATATGTGTACTTGAAAGAGCCTAAATCCATAGAAGAGTGTGTGGAAATGTGCATAGACATAGAAGACAACTTGGGTAAGGAGTTAGGATTGTCCAAACTCTATAAGGATTCTCATAGTTCTTCTAGCCATACTTCGAGAATCTCCACAAAAATAGATGAGATAGCTGAGCAAGTTGCCAAGAAGCTAGGAGTCCAACATAGACAAACACCAAGAGTCACCCCATTGAACCGATGTTATACTTGCGGAGGGGACCACATGACTAACGTATGCCCAATGCAAAACCTGAACACAAGAGAAAGGAATGCTCCATATTGCACTATTGACAGAAAATACATGAACCATACGGCTCAAGATTGTCCTTACAATAGGCAAGCTATTAGACAAACTTATCAGCAGACTTACAAACAAGGTAGGTATCAGAACCAATACCAACAACCATATTATCAACCACAACAGCAATATCAGGCACAATATAGGCCACAACCGGTCTTAGGAAACCAACCACCAGCTCCTGCCAATGTGATTCCAGTTAAGTATGCAATTGTAGAAGAGAACCTTACTACAACATTGGTGTGAGTGACCCCACTAGTCTCAGAGAATGACCATCATGCTCAGAGTTCTGACTACTCCTATGAAGATAGTCCACAAGCTTATTACATAGAGTCACTTGAGCAGAGTGATATTTACTCGTATCACTATGAGGCACCACCTATGGAACAAAATTGGGAGCTTGAATACTCCAATGTCATGTATATGAATCCTAACCGTATGCCCCAATTGAGACAAATGAGACCATAAGCCCCTAGAGGTCCATGTTTTAGATGTTAGGGCGACCATATCATTCGTGAATGTCCCTAGCCATTGTCTCTAGGTCAAGGATAGGCCATTACAATACAAGCCTTTTGTCTTGAGTGTGGCAAAGACCATCTCCCCAGAGATTTTCCAAGAAACCCCTCTAGTGTGCCTAAGGTTACACCCATTAATGTGGTAGGCTTAGTGGTGGATTCAAGTGCTAGTGGCAGTAATGTGGCTTATATACAAGCAGTCACTAGAGCACAAGCCTTAAAATAGGATAAGCGAGCAGAACAATCAGAGTCAAGTGAATCAGGAGAGCCTAGCAAGAGAAAAACAAGAACATGGAAGGATACTAGAGAGAAAGCCAATCGCAAGTGGAATAGAAAGCTATCGGAACCCAAAGAAAGCTAGAGAGATGCAAAAAGCAAAATAGAACATATCACCTCTCAAAATCCCTCGCGTGCCGAAATGCCATCCACACCACCTCATCCCACCCCACCACCCATTGTAAATAAACCACAACCAGGGTCTGTTCTTGTAGATCCAACCCCAAAAGGCTTGGACATGATGTTCAAGGCCTACCAGGATCGTCTTCAAGAAGGGCCAACAGCTGCAAACCTAGACAAGAGTTACTCTAGAGTAGATTTCGAGATTGAACGAAAAAAAATGTGCATGAAAATGGTAGAACTAGCTCAGGCTATGCTTGAGACCAGTCAATCATTCAATCAAAAAAACTCTGTCAAACTGGATTTGCATTTCCAAGGCTTACTAGAAAGATTAGAGCAGTTGGTAAACGAACTGCAAGTGTATTTACCTCCATCGGCTCAACCAATTGTTAAAAGAGAAATCTCACCACCAATGGAAGCTTATGTTCCTAATTCCATGGATGTTGGGACACCTCTTTCAATTCAAGAGTACTCTCAAGAGTTCTTGCGAGAAATAAAAGAAGAGAAATGGGCCAAAGAGAAGGATAATCCACCTCCTATTCATGAGATTGATGAACTTCATGAGCAATTTCCCCAAGACATTCTGGCTATCTATGGAGACCAAGCAAAGCAACAAGAAGATGAAAGACTAGATTTTGAATCAAATTCTTTACAAGAGTTGCCACAATTCATAGGCCCATGGGAATCTCAATCTCTTCATATCAGATTCCCACAATATTGGTAAGGTTCCAAGAAACACTGATGTCGTGAAGAACACTAAGGTTGAGTGTCATCTCATAGTAGAAGAGCTGATCAAAGTAAAACCTGAGCTATGGAATCATGTGAAGGATGAGGTTGCAAAACTTGATTCCAATATTCCAAAAGCAAGCTCTAAGCAAAAAGTTCCAGAGATACCTCTCGATAAAATAGGGGACATGAGCAAAGGTGAAGAAGGTGTTGGAGCAAGTCTATGACAAGCCTAAGTATTGGCTTGAGTCCCACAAAGTCATAGAGAAAGCTTTAAAATGAAGACTATGTAAAGTTCCCTTGTGAACTACCTCTTGTAACTTTTGAAGAGTTTACTTAATGTAAAAGTGAAAGAATCTTAAGTGGTTGAGTCCACTTGATCAATAATGGAAAGAGGAGCCACAAATTCATGATTTGTGGTAGGTAGAGAATCAAATCAATCATTGATTGATTGGAGACTGATTGAGGGAAGTTAGCCTCCCAAACTCAACTATAAATAGATGGTAGTTTTAGTCGTGGTTAGAGAGACCTATGTGAAGACCTCCAAGAGCTGAGCTTTATGCCATATCAAGGTGTGATTCCAAGGCACACATATGTATCAGTAAGTTCATTGTATTGTACAAGCAATATACTTTATTTTCATGATCATTTGAGTTCATATTTCCATGTTCTTGTGAAGTGTACTACTCACTGCCATTACTCTTAGTTTTATCAGTCAGATTGCAGAGATTGTTTCTCTGAGCTTGGTGCATCATTTTCAGTGATTTTACTTGTTAAAGTTAGATCTATAAGTATATTATATGCTCACAAATTTTCATGTCATTTGGATGTTGCTATATTCAGTTATGGTCAGTTGAAGTCAACCCTGTCTGTCATTTTCACTTCTCTGTCAGGTACCTGATTTTTTCACTCCTCTTGTCAGAGCCATTTCTCCGTGGTTACTTATCCAAATGCAGTGATTTAAAGCTTGTTAGAATCCGCGTACTGTCTAGTATAACCATACAAATTTTCATAATCATTGGATTGCTACATGTTGAGTTATGTTAATTTTTCTGCTCACTAGTCTCAAACTATAGCAGCCCGTGAAAATCGGGATGATGTCATCACTTGTTAAAACTCATTCTCAATGTGTGGTTTATTATTTTTTATGAGATTACTCTTGAAAGTTAGCTCTTTAAGCTAACTAGACTTCCCCAAGAGGAATTAAGCTAATTGCTCCTGTGCTCAGAGAATTGTGTAAAACACTGGACAGGTGTATGAACCAAGAATAGCAAGTTTTCACCTCTGAGCTAACTCTTACTTATCTGTTTTGATCTATCTTTTTGAGAGTGATCTTCCAAGGTACATAGGGTGTCTAATACATCCATTGGCAAGCTAAAAGGGCCCACCATATACTCCTGGAGTTCATTTGGCTGGTGTAGATCAAGGATTTTGCAACACCTCTTCATCTTCAAGCACATACCTATCCATCTCTTCACAGTGGTATTAGAGCAAGGTTGGACAACATGGCAGATGGATTTCCTTCATCAATTGACAAATTGGACAGAGGTAACTACTCAGCTTGGTCATTAAGAATGGAAGCTTATCTCCAAGGTAGAAGTTTATATGGTTATGTGGCTGGAGATGAAGTTATGCCAAGTTTCAGGAACAAAAGTCAACCAACACAAGAAGAGCAAGAAAGATTGAGCACATGGTGCTCCAAGGATGCACTTGCAAGGTCTTATCTCCTCAATTCTATCTCAGATTTTTTGTTGCCTCACATTAGAAGTTGTAAGACATCTCAGGAAGTGTGGGATGCACTTAAAGCTTTCTTTTCTTCAAGTACTAAAGCTAGGAAGCATCAACTATGGCTTGATTTCACAACTCTCAAGAAGGCTCCCAAACAAAATGTGACTGATTTGGTCACAAAGCTCAAGGACATAGCAGATCAGTTGGGAAGCATTGGAGAGGTAATAGATGAAGAGCAAATTGTAAGGCAGGTCATCAATGGCTTGAAGGCAGATGACAAGTGGGAAGCATTCACCACAGCTATGGATTTGTACATGGACATGCATGTACCTGATTTCAATACACTCATTGGACAACTACTTACTCAAGAGGCAAAGCTTATAAAAAATGGAGAAAGCTCTAAAGGTAATCAATCTTCAGCTTTATACACTAATAAAAGCAAGTCCAAAGATAACAAAGGAAAGGCAAAGAAAGTGGATGATGAAACAGGTACATATCAAGCTAACTATGCAGGTAGAGGAAGACATGGCAGAGGTAGAGGAAGAAGAGGTAGACAAGGCAGGGGGAGATCCCAAGACTTCAACCCATGTTCTATTTGTGGATTAACTAATCATACAACTGAAAATTGCTTTAGGAATTCCAGGAATCAAAGAGGAAGAGGATACAATAGAGGAAGTTATGGCTACTCAAGAGGAAGGTTCAACAATTATCATGGCAGCTACAACAACTACAATCATTCAAACTATCAAGGAGGCTACAAAGGAAGGAGAGACTACAATAACTACACAGAAGACTCAAACAAAGAGGATTCATTATTGATCATGAACATGGCTATGCCACAAGGTAAATCTGATGAGCATGTTTTCTACATAGATTCAGGTTGTTCAAATCATGTGGCAGGAAGTGTGGCACTCCTATCAGATTTAGAAGATCCAAGGAATAAGCATGAGGTACAAACAGGAGATGATACAAAACATCCTGTGAAGAAAAGAATTCCCTACAAAAACAATGATTTTGATCACTCAAACCATTGTAAATACCATTTTCCATTTTTGTAACTCCATTTTGTTAAAGCCAAGGAGTCCTCGAGCTTGAGGAGTATTAGAATTATCATCCTACTTTGTTTGAGCCCCCAAATAAGCCCTGGAACCTAATTTTTAACTAGGCTGGACACAAGGTCTGGACAGGGCCAAAACTAGTCAAAAAGCTATAAAAAGAGCCAGAGAGATCATTTTTGAGGTTGGTCTTTTAGAGATTGATGCCTTGTAAGAGTTGCTTGGCAATAGAAAGCTTTCCATTGTTCCTCTCTTTGCTCTTACTGTGTGTGCGTGTGTGTGTATGTGTGTGCATGCATGTGTGCTTTCACTCACGCACTTGTGCCTTCACTTGCTCGTGGTCTTCATACCAGTCATCATGTCTCTATAGATTGACAAGTAAAGGAGGTGGTACTTACGCTTGAGCTACACACCTCATTGGTGATAATCACCTTAATGCAAGTATTATATATACAATTTTCAGGTACTATGATTCATAACATTACATATTGCATAGTAAACTTGTTTCAAAGCACAAGTTGATTCTATATGAACTACATTTCAACATTTTGTACAGTAGAATTTTCAAATGTCTTTTAGAGATCCAGCGCAAGGAACTGGTGGGGAATTAGCCACTTCAATTTCATGTTATAAAGAAGGATTGGCTACTTTCAAGTTCCTCTCCAATTGGTTGATTGCATCAATGATTTGATCCAATGTTCGGCTACCATCCAAAGCAAAAAAACAAATCTTTCCCTAAGGATTGAATTGATCCCATCCATAAACCAATCTCATATACATCTTCTGGTGGTTGCTCTGTTTGTGGACTTTTTGTAAAGTATTCTAGAAAAGGGATGTATAATCTGCAATGGTCTAGGTAGGTTTTTGAATCATGTATTCTAGTATGAAAAATAATTGCCCCATAGTCTTTTCTTTCTAGAATTGTCACAAAAATGATATGCATAAGGCATCATTTGTTTCAAAATGGTTTGCTTCAATTTTTGTTATCCATTGCACTACTTTTCCCACCAACATCCCTTGTACTATCTAACATTTCCTTGCATCATCTTTGCCACCTTCCAAGAGATCCTACTTGGTCTCAGATACTCAAAGATGGACATCTGGATCTTCATGCATTTTTCCATTAAATAGATTAATGTGCATGTCATTGGTACATTGCGCTAGAACTGCCATTTGATGCACTAAAAGTACTTGCTATCTTGCATTACCATTAATTACTGGAGTGACCTCATTTTCCACTTTCACTTCATCATTAATCTAAAATCCTTGCAGTTGCTCTACGTAGGTGAACTCTAAAATTTTGGTCATAATGCTAGAACCCTCTGCAATCCTTCCTAGTTCTTGCAGTGATTCATCCACAGAGCACCAACTCGTAACACCTTCCACCCATAACCTTGCTTCTTTGAATGAAGTCTTGAACTCTAAGAACTGAGTGATTAATGAATACGGACTTAGACCATGCTCCACAAGAGATATGGTTTATTTTTGTAAATGGACATCTCGAGCTACGTCTATGGTAGTCTCTTCTACAAAATTCCAAATTAATTCTTCTATAGTCATTAGCTATTCTGGCTCCTCATAAGCATGTGAAAACTTGGCTCCATATCGCATTGGCATGGTCTCTCTCCATCATTCTAAGGTTCTTATGGTACAACAATTTAGTGACACCCAATCCCAATGTGGTTGTCGAAATGTTTACTACTTTAACTTCATAGAAACTAGAGTTCCAGAATTGGGATTACCAAGATTATCTTAGTGTGTTTGTGTACATCTTATGGATTTTGAAGTTATTCAATCATAGCAAAAAGGTCTTTGAGCCGGAACACATTCGGACTGATTTTGAAGTTGTGACACTTCTCATTATTGAGTGACCTGACGGTCTGAAGCAAGCAATAGCATCTATTTTGGAGAAATAAGCCTATGGATTCCAGAGGCATTAGCCCAAATAATGTTATGCACTTCTGAAGATTTATACTAAGTATTTCCATGCAAGCATGAAACTCTTGCCGGCACTTAATCCTCCATCATAGTGTCACCATATATAAGACCCTTCTTTGGGTGCATATCCAAGATCTTAATATAATTCCTTCATGCAAATAGATAGACTGGGTAGTCAAAGCTATCATGATACAACAAGGTGAAGCAAGAGAGATGAGGAGAACCATGACCAAGAGAACATTTAGTATATAAGGAACCCCCTACAAACACATAATGGACATAAACATAAAGGGAGGGAAAGATGGGGTATAGATTGCTATGGGAACATAGAGATAGATAGAAGGGAGGGTTAATGAAAAACATCAGGACACATAGATGCACCCAAACAGAGAGGTATTTGGAGATAAACAAGAGCCATAGAATACGAGGAGAGAGCTTTGTGCATAGGGAGGAGAGATCAATATGCTATTAGCAAGGTAGCATCCGGAATGAGATACATCAAGGCATATGTGGCACATAAGCGTGCAGCTATGTTAGGGGGAGAAAGGTTGGCATCACCCCACCCCGAGAAGTGGAGAATGAGTAGAATGAAGGATGGAAACTAGATACAATTGAAGGATGATAACCAGATTTGGACTCTCAAAGCATCAAGGTTTCCGCAACTTGGGGTGTGAGTGGTTTTCTTGTTGGATACTAGTGTTTCATCAAGGAAATACATGAGGTCCAAGATTGGGGAGGTGGTGACCTTATACAACTGAAGGACAATCGATGAGGGGAGTTTCATTTGGCTTCCACTTTTGCTTCCTAGGATTCAGCCATGGGTTATTCCTTCCTTCTAGCCCAAGACTATGAGACTCTAGATGTTGAAGGAAATCCAAGAATGGGAAGGTGATAGAAGTTGTGACATCCCATCCACCTTAAACAAAGATATATGTATTACTTTACTACGGTTTCCTAAAACAGCTATACTACTTTACTAATTTTTATACATTTTGTGACAAAGGGATTTCTAAGTTAAAGGATCCTATGTCAAAAAGGGTTTTCTTCCCTTGTAAAATGTGTAAGAGATGTTGGTAGATTTTTTCAAGTTTGTAAATCCTTCTAGAATAATAATAAGAGTCTTAGTTAGTTCAATTCTTGTTTAGAGTTGCAGAGCCTATTTTGATTGACTCTCATTCTATATGAGTTCATCTCTACTATCTTCTTGCAATTAAGGTCTACTAGAATGGGAACCGTGACAAATTGGGTCTGGGAAATCTGGTGTTGTGGCTGATGCACTACCTCCCTAGTCTATTCATATGGAATCCACTCTGCTATAGACCTTAGGTGTACAGTTTTGGGCACGTATTGTGGGACAAGGTCTTAGTAGTTCATTTGTCTATTAGGACCACATTGTCTATTGTCCAAACTCATTCATGGACTACATCACTTAGTTACCATTCGAGAGAGTTTCAAGGGTAACCAATGAAGTATAGATAATTTGGAGATGGCTCAAGGTGATCTTGCATCACCACTTGCAAGAAACAACATGAATTTCCTTATTTTCAAGGGAACCTTGGTGCAGGACCCTGATGATCATATTACGCAATTTTTGGTGCTATGTAAGAGTAGAGGGTTAGAAGGATGAACCAATGCCTTCATGGCTCTGTTCCCCACAACATTAGATGGGATAAATGATAAATGGTTCAACCAATTTGAGGACAACCACTCACAACCTAGCATGAGATGAAGAACTAATTTTCTTATGTGTTACACCACCAAACAAGTTTTGGATGAGCTTGAGGACTTGAATCTGAGGAAAGATGGGTCATTTCCAAAACTATTGACTCGGACAAAAGTGCTAGTTGTAAAGTTACCAATGGTTCTATGAGATTTCTCAATTAGGAAATGGCTAGAAAATGCACTTTTGATGAGTACTAGGTATAAGATCCGAGACTTGTTAGCACCAAGTGCTTAAATAGAATATTTTGTAGCCATTGCCATAAGCGTAGAGCAAGCCTGAGTTCACTTCTATGAGACTTCATCATGCACTGAGCAGTGCGCTGACCACATGCAAGCTCCCTACCTTTTGCTAGAAAACACTTCATCATGCTGAACTATTCAAAGTCTAAGGATCACCACACTAGAGATTTCCCTGGGCATATGATGGTGAACCAAAACATAGGGAGGAATGATTTCCATATCTTGATAGAACCACCTCCAATGAGGGATGTACTAGGACGGTCACCAACTCCTTATGTGATATAAGTTCGAGAGATCTTCCAACTTAGGATCTTGACTAGCCCATACAAAAATGGGGAAGAAAAATAGGTTATGTTGGCCTCGTGTTTGTGGGAAGATTCCATTGTATTACACCAAGTAAGTACTTTCTTACATAGTTTCAGAGACATACTTGCATGGAATTATAAGGACTCACTACTTATCCTTGCAACAATGAGAATGCACAATATCCCATTAACTCTTGACACGAAACATGTACAGGAAAATATCTAACCCCTCAATCCAAAATATGCAGAAGTAGTATGGGTAGACTTGGATAAGATGAAGGCCCCAAGAATCATTATTCTAGTAGAACACTGATTGGCTCTCATCAATAGTGATCTCCCAAAAGAGATATTCAAACAAGATAAGAGTATGTGTAGATTTTAGAGTTCTCAACAAGGTCATACTTCTTGATGTTTCCCTACCTTTTTTCCAGAATAAGTAGTAGAGGTTGTGGTAGGGCACTCACTCTATAGCCTCATGGATAGGTATGATGGGTATAATTAGATTGACAGACATGAGAATGATTATTTTAAAATAGCATTTGTCACACCGTGGAGATCTTACATCTGTATGAAAATGGCCTTTGGACTAAAAAATGCTCCTACTACTTTCAAGAGGACCATTTCAATCATTTTTGGGAATTTGTTGCTACGATATTTTTGGATATTTATGAATGATTTCTCCACATTCTCAACAATTGGGGAAATCACTCCGGTTGAGAGTTTTGATGAACACCTAGCCCACTTTGCTCTTGTATTTTGAAGGTTTCAAGAAACTAAATTGAGGCTAAACCCAAGAAAATGTCACTTCTTGGTTATTAAGGGTTCCATTTTAGGGCACATGTTCTTGGCAAAAGGCATGGTATCACACCTTGACAAAACAATGGCTATATTGCGAATGCCAAGATCTAGATGCAAAAAGGAGCTTCCCATCTTCTTGAGACACACTCGCTATCACAAAAGATTCATCTAGATGTATGGGGACAACGCTAAACCCTTATGATGATTGACACGTACAACAACTCCATTCAAATGGACAGTAGTAGAGGAACGAGACTTTCAGGATCTCAAATTGCATTTGAACCATGCCACTGTACTGAAACCTCCCAACTGGAATAGACGATTCCATGTGGATGAAAGTCTCAAAGTGGTAGGGACAATCCTAGCACAACTCGATGGGGAGGAAAAGGTAGATCACCCCATATACTATGCTAGTGGCACTAATGTGTATGGCATAACAAAAGTATTGTACTACAGAAAGAGAGGCCTTAGCTATAGTGTTTGCATTGTAGAAAGTCTAGCACTACTTGCTAGGGGTAAAAGTTAGAGTATTAGTACTATGTTGTGAGCTCTGAGTAAAAAGACCAATAGGTGTATGGACTAAAATAGAAAGTTTTTCAACACTAGCTATTCTTGAACTAGTCTGTTTTGGATTAATTGTTTCAAGCATCATTCCAACGTACATAGGTACTTCCTTGGTGTCATTTGCAAGCTAAAAGGGCCAACTTTATAACTCTTAAGTGTGTCAAGGCTGATATAAAGCAAGTTTTAGCAGTATCACCTCACTTCCTTGAGGTATCCATCCATCTCTCCCAACAATGGTATCAGAGCAAGTTGGGGTAAAATGGGAGATGGTTTCCCTTCTTTCATTGTCAAATTGGACAAGAATAATTATCTATTATGGTCCTTGAGGATGAAGACCGATCTACAAGGAAGAAGTCTCTATGGATACATATCAGGAGATGAGGAGATGCCCATATTTAGAAGCAAAGATCAACCTACAAGAGAGGAGCAAGAAAGACTCAACTCATGGTGTGGCAAAGGTGCTTTAGCCACGTCATATATACTTAACTCTATCTCTATCTTCCTTCTTCCTCATATTAGGAATCACAAAACTTCCCAAGAGACTTGGGATACTCTATCTTCATACTTCTCTTCCAATACAAGAGCTAGAAAGAATCAATTGTGGATGGATTTTAGTACTCAAAAGAAGCAACCTAAGCAGAATGTTTTAGAGTTTGTGACTAAAGTGAAGGATGTGGCTAATCAGTTGGCAAGCATAGGAGAGGAGATTCAAGAGCAAATAGTGAGATAGATAATCAATGGCATCAAAGCATATGATAAATTGGAATCCTTCACAACTGCAAAGGATCTTTATATGGATATGCAAATCCTTGATCTAACCACTCTCATGGAAAAACTCTTCACCCATGAGGCCAAGCTCAACAAAAATGGTGAACCATCAAGAGGTAACGATTTGTCTACCCTCTATAAAGATAAAGGAAAGTCTAAGGATAAAGCACCAAGTGTAGATAGGTGATGATACCAAGCATTTAGTTGTCTAGGTAGGAAATGTCAAAAATTTTGATGGAAATAAGAATCGTTTGAGTAGAGTTCTTTATGTACCTACTATCACAAAAAATTTAATGAGTGTTGGACAGATAGTGAAAAAGGGTTTGCAAGTTAGGTTCAATAAATTCGATTGAATAATATGGGCTTACTGCAAAAGTCCATAATTATTCACGAATAAAAAAATTGTTAAATAACGAATAATGCAACTTACCCTGTTACCTTGAACACATTATGTCTTGTGCATGTTGGAGATTCACTCACTAATTAGGCATAAAGACATGAAGACATATGAGGATAAAGAAAGACAAAGAGAAGCAGAAACAAAGCATTCAGAAAGTCAAGCCTTAGTGAAGGGACAAATTCACGACTGTAATATAGTTCATAGAAACTTCCAGAATTATGAATTTTGATCTCGGAACAAACTTGTATATATATATGAGTTAGAAGATCATAACAAATAAGAGAGTAGAACAGAAGAGAGAACAAGAGCAGAAGAGCTACTGTAGGAGAGCTACCGTAAAAATGCTTGAAGTAGACACAAGTGTGCATATGTAGAGATGAATAATAGAACCTGAACAGTCGGGTATTCATCTGAGAGAGATGGTAAGGAAGAACCACTCAGCATAGGAGAGTTTTCCATGACTATGAGCAAAGGAAGGCCAAGTCATTTTTTACACATCTCATCTAATAGAAAACACATGTTCATGTGGAAGAATTTGAGTGCATTCTTTGTGTGTGAAGAAATCTAAGTGATTTCATGTTACTGTGAAAGTTAGTTAACAATTACGGTTGTCTCAGTACACATTTTACGGTATTTCTACAAGTTAGATATCACTGTATAGTGTAAAGTTTTTCACGAGTGATAGCTCATCTTGAAGCTAGTAGTGTTAAATACAAACTGACCAAAAGAGATTTGTGAAACGGGACATGTACGCGTAGTACTCTATCTGACAGTAAAGACATCCAGAACTGATAAAGTTTTTTCTCAAACTTCAGATAAAGTTCATTTATTGAAGGAAGTTCAAGTATTACTTCTTTATCTCATCCACAATCTTTTGAAGTAACTACAATCAGATTTGCAGTTAATTTCGGTGAGATTCCGGTAACATTCCGGTGATATTCTGGTAACATTCCGGTAACATTCTGGTGAAGTTCCGGTGATATTCCGGTGGTTTCAAAACATAGTTTTGGTACAGTTAACTGACGAAAAGATTATCTAAAAGTAACCAAGAACAAAATTGTAAAGTCTAAAGTAAATCAGTTCAGAATTAAATTCTGAAGGAAAGGCAAAGTTTCTGTAAAGTGAATTCTCAAAATTTACTAAATACAGTAGTAAAGGTTTCAGGTTGCTAAGCTATTGATGATTATAGAGGTGTTCTAATATCACTTTAGCTTAGTTCTTGTGGCGAATTCTGCAGCTTAGTGTCAAGCTTTTGCTGCATCAACAAGTGGTATCAGAGCAGAAAGGTCCTCAAAGAGCAAACAGAAGTAAAGATACGAGAAAATTCAAAGAATTCTTCACAAGAAAGGTGAAGTTGAGGAGATGAACAACAAACGGCATCAGAAAAGCATTCCGAAGTCATTCTCAAGGGTAAAGGTTTATAAAAGGGAAAATTCTTTAACGTTATACTCACCGGCAGTAACAGAAACAAGAAGATTATGGCAGATCACATTTCTATTGACAAATTGAACAGAGATAACTATCCCGCATGGGTAATGCGAATGGAAGCCTTACTTATGAGTAAGGACTTAATGATATAAGTGACAGGAGAAGAAAAGAAGCCTACTTTTGGAGACGATAGTCAACCGAAGAAAGAAGAGTTAGAAGCTTTGAAGCTATGGCAGAAGAAAGATGCAACGACAAGAGCTTATATCTACAATACTATTACATATCATCTATTACCACATATTAGAGGTCTGGAAAAAGCGGAAGAAATATGGAGTGCATTGGAAGATTTGAAGACAGATGGAGATAAAGGACATAGTTCTGCTATGTACACAAAGAGTAAGAAGAAAGGTGACAAAGGAAAAGAAAAAGATGAAGAAGAGATAACTACTCAAGCAAATTATGCAAGAGGAAGAGGTAATTTCAGAAGTAAAAGTAGAGGTAATACAAAAGGAAGAGGTAATCAAAATAACACCAAGAAGTCTTGTTGGATCTGTGGATTAAGCAATCATTTGGCTCATGATTGCTGGCATAATTCTCAAGGATCAAGTCAGAATTAGAATAACAATAGTAGAGGCAGAAGCGAAAGATATCAAAGAGGAAGACAAAGCCAAAGAGGCGGATATGGTAGAGGTGGAGCAAGAAGTTGGGGACAGAATCAGTCTCACAACACTACCTACTACAACTATGCAAATGATACACAAAATGACAATCATACGACGTTGATGATGAATTCGATAAGCGTGTCAGAGAATGAAGATCTCAAAGTATTCTATATTGACTCTGGTTGTTCAAATCATTTTTCAGGAAATATACAATTGTTATCAGAACTGGAAGGAGGTATTTCAAATCATACAGTACAAACAGGTGATAACACAAAACATAATGTGCGGTCAATTGGAAAAGTAAAGTGTAAGAATGGAGCTGACCTACTAACAAATGCTTTGTATGTTCCAACAATCCCAAAGAATCTGATCAGTGTGGGACAGATATTAGAAAAAGGTTTTCAAGTCAGGTTTACGAATGAAAGAGTATTTGTCGAAGATCTAGAGAATGGATACCATCAAATTGTCTATGGTAAAAAGGAAGGTAGACTGTTTACTCTTAAAGTACAAGGGAATGTTGGTGAAGCTTTGATCACACATGGTGATAAAGCATTTACAGAATTAGACCTCTGGCATAAGATGTTAGGACACTTTAATGAAAAAGGAATCAAAACTATGGTGGAAAAACAATCTGTACGAGGATCACCAAATATGAAAAATCAACATATGATTCACAAATGTGAAGCCTGTCAAATGGGAAAAGCACACAGGTTACCATTTCAAAACAATGGTTACAAACACGATGGGTTGCTAGAACTCATACATACAGATGTATGGGGGCCAACAAAAGAAGGATCTATCAGTGGCTCAAGGTATTATGTTCTTTTTATTGATGATGCAACAAGATGGATAACTCTTTATGTTTTGAAAGAGAAATCAGAAGTGTTTGGAGCTTTCAAGCATTTTTATGCATATGTTGAAAGACTTACAGGACAGAAACTCAAAAGACTAAGGTCTGATGGAGGAGGAGAATATTTTTCTCAAGAATTCAATGATTATCTGTGGAATGCAGGTATCAAAAGAGAAATAACTTGCAGGTATACACCGCACCAAAATGGAGTAGCAGAAAGGAGAAACCAAACTCTAGTTGAGTTTGCCAGAGCAATGTTAAAAGAGAAGAATTGTCCAAACTATCTTTGGGCTGAGGCTGTAAATACAGCCACATATCTTGTAAACAGATTACCATGTGCAGCTTTAAATGGAATGACCCCTCATGAAGCTTGGTGGGGTAAGAAACCAACACTTGATGATTGCAAAGTGTTTGGATCAGTAGCTTATGCTTATGTACCATCACAACTTAGACATAAGCTTGAACCAAAAGCTGAAAAATATGTGTTCATCGGATATGATGAAAAGCAGATGGGTTATAGACTATGGAGTCCTCTAACCAAACAGTTTATTGTTTCCAGAGATGTGACATTTGATGAAGAGAAGAGTTGGTATGCAGATAAAGAGCATAGTGATGAAACATTCAAAGAAGAAGTAAGAAGGATTGGAAAAGGTAAATCACATATGCAGGTGAATGGAGATGAAGATTATATGCAGGCAAGTACGTCCAGGATCAGATTAGCCATGAGAAATGAAGATGAACCGAGATTTGATGAAGAAATGTATTCAGATACACATGAAGAGTATGAACCAAGAAGGTCAAACAGAGTAAGGAAACAACCAATAAGGTATTCCTATGATACTTCTTATTTGACTTAGAAAAACTATGCTTACTTAGTAAAGGAGGATGAAGAACCTCAGAACTACAATGAAGCAAAAGATAAGGAAAAATGGGAAGAAGCAATGAAGGAAGAGTTTAATGCACTTGAGGAGAACAAGACTTGGGAACTTGTTCCAAAACCGAATGGTAAGAAAGTGATTGGAAATAAATGGGTTTACAAAGTCAAGAAGCTTGCAAATGGAAGAATAACCAGATACAAAGCTAGACTGGTAGTCAAAGGCTATGCTCAGACTCATGGCATAGATTATGATGAGACATTTAGTCCGGTGGCAAAGATGTAAACTATAAGGACACTGATTGCTATAGCAGCATCAAAAGGATGGAAGCTAAGTCAATTGGATATAAAGAATGCATTTCTAAATGGATATATATCAGATGAAGTCTACATGGAACAACCTGAAGGGTTTGTAAGTTCTAGTTACCCAAATCATGTTTGCACATTAAGAAGAGCACCCTATGGATTGAAGCAAGCTCCAAGAGCTTGGAATTACAGACTTCTAAAGTATCTCAATGACCTTGGATACCAAAGTTCAAAGGCAGATGCAAGTCTACTCATCAAGAGACCACATGAAGGTATGATCTACATTTGTATTTATATAGATGACATTATAATCATAGGTACCTCATATGAAGGAATCGAGGAGGTAAAGAAATTACTTGAAAAAGAGTTCAAGATCAGTGATCTAGGAAAGTTATCATACTTTCTTGGTATGGAAGTTACATATACAAATCATGGTGTGTATTGTTGACAAGAAAGGTATGTTCTCAACTTACTCAAGAAGTTTAACATGCAGAATTGCAGAGAAGTTTCAACACCACTTGAGGTCAATCATAAACTCAGCAAATATGATGGTGCAGAGTTTAAAGATATGAGAAAGTATCAATCTTTAGTGGGAAGTTTGATTTATGCTACGCTAACAAGACCTTAGTTATGCAGTAGGAGTTCTCTCACAGTTTATGCATTGTCCGAAGGATCATCATTGGGTTGCAGGACAAAGAGTTCTTAGATATATCAAAAGAACTATAAAGGAAGGATTGTATTATCCTTTTACATCATATATAAAGCTGAGAGCATACAGTGATTCAGAGTGGGCAGGAAGTCAAGTGGACAGAAGATCAATGCATGGGTATATGATATACCTAGGAGATAAGCTTGTCAGCTGGTGTTCAAAGAAGAAGCATACAGTGGCTTTATCGTCAACTGAAGCTGAGTATAAAGGACTTGTGGAATGAGCAAAAGAAGTGATATGGATGCAGACCTTGTTCAAAAGCTTGGGTATTGATCAAGGTATACCTATCATACATGGAGACAATATGAGCTCATTGTATCTTGCAGCAAATCCAGTATTTCATGCACGAACAAAGCACATAGAGATTCAATATCATTTCCTGAGGGAAAAGGTAAGGAGATTGAAATATTATACACTTCTACAAAAGATCATATTGCAGATATTCTGACAAAGAGCTTGGATGGAGTAAAAACAAGTAGATTAAAAGAAATGGCAGGAATAAAAGAAAAGAAGAATATATGAAAGACCTGAAGATGCAAATTAGTGATTGAGGGGGAGCTATTGGAGATTCACTCACTAATTAGGCATTAAGACATGAAGACATATGAAGGATAAAGAAAGACAAAGAGAAATAGAAACAAAACATTCAAAAAATCAAGCCTTAGTGAAGGGACAAATTCATGACTGTAATATAGTTCATAGAAACTTCGAGAATTACGAATTTCGATCTCGGAACAAACTTGTATATATATGCGTTAGAAGATCATAACAAATAAGAGAGTAGAATAAGAGAGAGAATAGGAGCAGAAGAGCTGTTGTAGGAGAGCTGCCGTAGAAACGCTTGAAGTAGATGCAAGTGTGCATATGTAGAGATGAATAATAGAACCTGAACAGTCGGGTATTCATCTAAGAGAGATGGTAAGGAAGAACTACTTAGCATAGGAGAGTTTTCCATGACTATGAGCAAAGGAAGGCCAAGTCATTTTGTACACATCTCCTCTAATACAAAACACATGTTCATGTGGAAGAATTTGAGTGCATTCTTTGTGTATGAAGAAATCTAAGTGATTTCATGTTACTGTGAAAGTAACTTAATAGTTATGGTTGTCTCACTACACATTTTACAGTATTTCTACAAGTTAGATCTCACTGTATAGTGTAAAGTTTTTCATGAGCGATAGCTCATCTTGAAGCTAGTAGTGTCAACTACAAACTGACCAAAAGAGATTTGTGAAACGGGACATGTACGTGTAGTACTGTGTCTGACAGTAAAGACATCCAGAACCGATGAAGTTTTTTCTCAAACTTCAGATAAAGTTCATTGATTGAAGGAAGTTCAAATATTACTTCTTTATCTCATCCACAATCTTTTAAAGTAACTACAATCAGATTTGTAGTTAATTTCGGTGAGATTCCGGTAACATTCCGGTGTTATTAAGGTAACATCCCGGTGATATTCTGGTAACATTCTAGTGAAGTTCCAGTGATATTCCAGTGGTTTCAAAACATAGTTTTGGTACAGTTAAGTGACAAAAAGATTATGTAACAATAAGCAAGCACAAAATTGTAAAGTCTGAAGTAAATCAATTCAGAATTAAACTCTGAAGGAAAGGCGAAGTTTCTGTAAAGTGAATTCTCATAATTTACTAAATGTAGTAGTAAAGTTTTCAGGCTGCTAAGCTACTGATGATTATAGAGGTGTTCTAACATCACTTTAGCTTAGTTCTTATGGTGTGGCAAATTCTGTAGCTTAGTGTCAAGCTTTTGCCGTGTCAACAGTGCAAGCATGAAAGAGGAGGTGCATACCAATTAATGAAATTCTCATTAATATAATCACAATCTAGATATTCTAGCTAACTCTAATATTATTGCATTATTTCAACTTTCATGCAATCAGAATACAGTCCAAAAACTAATACAAAACAACTTCATATTAGCTAAATAACACATCTTTTTGTCTACATTGCCATGCTCTCATCAAGATACACACATAAGCACACACAAGAATACATTCATCAACACATAAACATATATACTCACAACATAAACACACACACACATTCATACATAAAGATACTCACACGCATGCATACACACACATTCATAGATACATACATAAATACACTCACATACATACATAAATACATACATACATACACTCAAGTACATACAGTATACCCATATACATACACACATACAGATTCATACACACATATACATACATACATACATACATACATATATACATACATACATACATACATACATACATACACATACATAAATACATATAGACACTCACACACATACACACACACACACATACATACATACATACATACATACACACACACACACACATATACATATATATATATATATATATATATATATATATATATATATATATATATATATATATATATATATATATATATATATATATATACATATATACACACACATACACATAGACACATAAACACGCACACACACACACACACTCATACAAACATACATAAGGTTCTTTGCAGCATGGATCATTTTGTCTTACACTCCAAAACAAGATAATGTTGAACTTTTCATAAAGGCTCTGCATATGGAGAAGATTGAAGCTTTTCACAAAGCTTTGGGCTTAATTTCCTTTGTTTATTGATCTCTTTCCATATAGTTTGGCACTACCTTATACATGAATGCCAACTCCTTGTTCATTGCATCACACCTAGGGGGGATTTGTTGATATTTGGGTAGTGATGTGTGTGAATAAACATAGGATTGTTTGGGCATGTTTTTCCCCTTTAGGAGGTTCTTTTCGTCATCTTGTACATATGCCTATAACCCTACTAACGGACCACTTATCTTTGTACATTTACTTGGTAATAGATTCTGTATTGTGTTATGCTCCAAGCTTCTTCTTCTTCTTCCATGTGCTCTTCTTGTGCTTCTACATATCTTGAACTCCAACAAACATAACCAAGCCCATGGGGTATGTGAAATTATTCTTATATGTATGAAATACAAATGTGATACTTTTTAAGAAAATGAAAATGTTGATAGTCTCATATTTTAATCAGACTTATAAGAAAATTTGTGTAATAAAATTAGATCTAATGATCAAATGTATATTTTTTTGTCTAATAACTTTGAAGTTGAATTTACCAACATCACATTTATTATCAAGAAATAAGGAAGGAGTGCATGTAGACCCAAAGAAATTCAAAGTAATTGTAGAATGGATTGTACCACAATCAGTTAATGGTGTATGCTATTTTCTTCAGTTGGCTGGTTTTATAGAAAGTTTGTTAAAAGATTTTCTTATTAAGTAATTCCACTTACTTGTTTTATTGAAGAAAAATATAAAATTTTCATAAGGGTTAACACAAAAGAAAAAAAAAAAAACTCAAATGTGCACTTTCTCATGCGCAAATTTTGCATTTGCATGATTCTCCACAACCTTTCCATGTAGTTACAGATGCTAGTGGATCTAGTATAGGTGAAATATTAATGCAACATGATTATCCCATTGCATTTGAGAGTAGGAAACACAAACCTTTTGAAAATCATTACAACATGTATGATAAAGAATTGTAAGATATTGTGCATGTCTTAAAGTTTTGGAGACATTATCATATGGATTCAAAGGTTTTAGTTAAAATAGAACAACAAGATATTAAGCATTTCTCAAATCAACCATTGATTTTCTATAGACATATGAAATGTTCTTCTTTCATTCAAAATTTTTAGCCTATACTTCAGTATCAATGTGGCAAACCTAATATGATGATCTTAGACATTTTTCGTCACCACAATCATATTTGTTTCTATCCATAATATTTCTATCATTCATATTCATTCATTTCATGATATGATTCCTACTTATGGTTTAGATATGTACTTTTCAAATGCATGAAATGCTTTCCATAATTTTACATTATCTACTAGTGATCAATATACTGTTCACAATGGATTTTTGTATCATGCATGCTTTTATATACTTTTTGATGAAAGCGATTCATGAACCACTTTATATGGGACATAAAGGCATACAAACATTGTTCCTACTTGTAAAGATTTCTTTTGTTGGCCAAACATCGAGAAAGATATTGCCCATTATTTTTCGTAATGCATTGTGTGTTGGTCAAATGTCTTCACGGTAAAGCATTTGGATTCTTAATGCCACTAACTATTCCCAATGAGCCATGGGAACATATTTCTATGGATTTTATTACTGGTCTTCATATGACTTCATTTCATAATGACATGGTTTTAATAATTATTGATAGGTTTAGTAAACCTGCATATTTGATTCCTTGTAAAAAGACATTGTGTGCAGCCAAAGATGCTAAGTTGTTAATTAAAACTATTTTCCTACATCATGTTTTGCCAAAAGCAATTTTTATCTAATGTTGATAATAGTTTTTGAAATATTTCTTTGAGTTGCATTATTTAAAAATTTAGGTTTAAAAATAGATTTCAATTTTGAATTTAATCTTCAAAATAGTAGGCAAATTGAAGCCCTAAATAATATGTTATTGAATCTACTTCATTTTTATGCACTAGATAATCCATCTAATTAGGATAACACAATACATAGTACTAGTCACCATGCACCTTTTGAAATCCTTTATGGTAAAAAACTTCCCATTACCATGTCACTCCCAAACTCACATTCTTATGATGATTCTATTTCCCAAGTTCACATTTCTTTACTTAACGAAGTCTACCAACACATTAAGAAAAGCCAAGAATGTTACACTTGTAATATTAATAAGAAATGGCTAGCAAAACAATTTACTAAAAAATGATTTGATATGGTTGTGTATCATTAAACGACATTTGAAATAAATTTTTAATTATACTAAAGTTAAAATTGCACCACACTATTATTTATTTTTTCACATTATTAAAACCATTTAATGGAACTCTACCACTCACTCCTATTCTTGATGATCCTCCTTTTCTTGAAGAAGAAAATAAAATCTTAATTCATGAGGGAAAAATTGATTCTTGTCTATCCAATACATGCACTGGTACTCACTATCATCAATATTGGTAAAATATAAAAAAAAATCTCTTGAGGAAACACATTAGATTCATAAGGCTTCATTTTTGGGTGATGTGATAAATGAAAGAAAGAAAGCTAGTTCCACCACTTTAAAAGGAAAAACAATAATTATCTTAGGTTTATCTATAACCGTATAATAGGTTCTGATCTTATCTATGAATAACTATCCTTTTGTTCTTACAACAATGATATTGGGGAGAGCTATATTCTTGAGCTTGCATTAGGGGAAAAAGTGAACCCTGCATGGGCCTTGTAAGGATCCCTAATTTTTAGGGATTAAATTTAATCAAGCCTAGTATTGAGGGGGTATAAAAAACCACTAGTGGTATTTCATATAAAAGTATTATTTTCAAAGGGCATTATTTGATTCCTAAATCCGGAGTGAGCTCGTGGCTATTTAGAGCCATCCGATGTTTCAAATGGATGGACAAGATTGGACTACAGTGTCTATCAAAAGAAGACAAAATAGCCTTTGGATTTGGGAAGGGTTCGTGGCCATTTAGAGCCCTTGGATCTTCATTATGGACGGATACGATGAGACAAAATTCTTGGCAGACAAAGACAAAAACAAGAAGTCACATCATTTGTGGGAGGTGGGAAAAAGGAAGAGAGGGACTAAAAATCATGGGCAATGAAAACCGTTGGATTTGCCTCACGGACGATGCCGAATGGGGCTAGGTACTTTGGCGGAAAAAGACAAAATAGGCTTCATTAACTTCATGGAAAGTGGGAGAATCAAGAGAGAGATTACATGAGGATGCGTGCAAATCTTGTCCATTCGATTGTTGTCAATCGGATGCCTCAAATCCAAACGCACAAATATTTTTTCTTTTCAAGCTTGACCATTGGATTCACTTCATATCCAAGGGCCCAAATTAATTTTTGATGGTGAAATTCAAATTTCATGTTCTTTGAAACCACTCAGTAAGGAAATACCACTTCTACCATCCTATTTTGGTTGTTTTGACTAGCCCAAAACCAAGGAAACATAGGCCTAGCCTACTTGATTGAGGCTCTAGACTGTGGCCACCACCCTCCTATCATTGATCCATCACTAATCACCCCTTAATCTAAAAGGCCCATGCAGGGTTCATTTTTTCCCCTAATGGCCTAGTCCGACAATTAATTGTCCATAGTCATCTATGTAGATGGAAGCTCCCAATGCATTAGTATGAGTCAAACTAAGCTAGATTTGCTATTCACCCTCAGGCTTTGACATCCAATCTACTTGCATGTTGGTCTAAAAATTTTACATGTCTTTTAGACTCCATGATGCCATTGTTTCTATCTCACCATCTAATTCACTCAATGACAGTCCATAGGTGCTACTAATTGAGCCTATAAAGCTCTCTACAGCTCATGGTACTGTGTGAAGATCTATATCTCCCAATTAACTTGCATGATCTAAGAACCATACCCATGCACACTTAATCAAGCAGATAAGAAATTTATGTAGTCTAGTGATTCTTTCCTATCTTCATTATAACTCAGATTTTAGAGTTTTATATAAATACTACAATTGTTAAATGGTTCTTTTGAAGTCTTTCCTTAACGGGAATCAATTTATGAATCTATACACCTACAAGAAAAGAAACACCACAAGTTTCTATACATTTTTTGAAGAGTAGAAATGTGTTGGAAACACATAGATTAGAAAGTCTTTAATGATCTCTAGATTGTAAAAAAAAAAAGTAAATCCCACCTCCCTCGAGATGGTTTGCTTCTCAAAACCCTTTACTCTTTAGATGTGACATAGCTTCAAGACTCTATGGGTGGTCATTTTGTCAAACTTTTGGCAGTGGAACCTCTCAAGAGGCTGCTTTGACTTCTTGATCTCAATAAAGATCAACTTTAAAATATCATATCTTAAAATTAACATATGATTTTCAATGTGTTGGCTTCAAAATGAGATTCCTAGTGAGTTCTAAATCTTAGAGAATTGATTTTTGACCAAAAGTAACGCCAATTCAAGTTTCAAAGTGAAAAAGAGAGGAAAATACGACCTATTAAGGATTTCCATGTCTTGCAAATCCTCTCAATTTCATTTTAAATGTCCTTTTTGACTAATTTCAAAAACTTATGTCTTATGTAGTCAAAATTCGCACATTGATTTTATTAAAATGTCTTTCTTGGACTAATTGCAAAAAACGATGTCTTAGGGAATCAAAATTTACACATTGATTTTATCTTTATTTTTTCCTTTCCAATGGGTGACACATTCTTACACGAAGTTTCTAGAGCATTGAGCCCTCAACGATACATGAAAAACACTAAATTGCAAAACGTGTCTACCCTAGGCTAGGAAAATCTTTGTCTAGATTTTAGCATTTAGGGAGATTTTGTGTGCTTATTTGATATGGGTTAATTTTCCTTGAAATCTTAGGGTCCTAGATTGTTTCCTCTTGTTTTGGTGTTAAATGGACAAGAAATGACTACCCTAAGAATTCCTAAAGTTGGGAAGGTGAATTTTGTAAATGTGATTTTTTCTCCATTTAAACCTTGCCAATAGAGAGAACAATGTTAAGGGAAGCCGATGGGACAATATGAAGCTTAGGAAAATGCTTGAGAAACACCCAAATGCAAAAGAGGGCTGGGAGAGGGCAAACAATTTCTGCAAGTGTGATATTTTAATCAGTGTTACAATGTTAGAACAGGCTCACGGACTATTACGAAGCTCAAGAAAGGTTGGAAAAAACCCAAACGCAAAAGGCAATTACCTTGGACAAGGGCAAACATTTTTTGCCAAAATGATTATTTTTACACTTCTTTGCTCTTGTAGGGGTTATTTAAACCCCTTCTTATCCTTGCACCAAAGCATAATCAGGTATAAAGAATAATATTTTCCCAATCAAAAGAGGAAAGTTGTGCATATGTTATTTTTACCACCACACCACAAGTTCGGAAAGGTCGCACATATGTTATTCTCATTGCAACATTCAAATTAAACCCCTTCTTTGTAACTTAGGTGCTATGGGATCGAGAAAGTATCTCTTTTCGAAGGTACGCTTAGAATAAATATACCGTTCACCCTTTCATGTAGAACAAGTCCCTATTCATATGAACAGATAATGTAACCGGATTAAATTTTGTTCATTTATACTACTATGATTTTCTTCGCGAACAGGTAATCAATATCCCTAATGATTTTGCTGATAGTCTTCTTCAGTTCATCTAATTTTTGAACCATGTTTAGGCTCTAGGTAGTGCGTAGCATCCATTTGAGAAAAACATTTTATGCCTTCACATTTGCGAGAGGCAGTTGCTAGAAGCTTGTGTGATCTGCGTGATCAAGTGAAGGGCCTACCTCAGCGAGGTGACTATTGTGAGCTCAGACTTTATCTGCTTGATATTACCCCATAGCCTGAACTTGTTTTTGGTCATCAGGAAAGAATTTGAATGGTATGCACTGTGCGGCATGATAGATGATCTCTCTTGCAGTAGAATTAAAAATAAAATGATGAGGTTCGCTGAGAAAACGATGATACGAATATTAACGAGCAGACTGTTAATTTCACCGTTTTGTTCTCTTCTGTGAATTCTAACCAAGATTTAAATATCTTCTCTTGACATTAAAAGCCAAAGTATGTACATAAGCCTCCGTATCACGTTTCTCCTGTAACTATACGCCTTAGCTTCTTAAGCTTAGAAAGCTGTAGATTTGAATGATTTAGAGTTCCAAAGAACTTATTCGTCCTCTAATAGAAACCCAAATCTTGTTATACTGTCTAAGGTCTTGTCCTTGAGCTGCTTCGTACACAGATTTTCACCGTCAACCTGCAGAACATTCCAAGTAGGCACGTTAGTAGAAGCCCAAATGTTAGACACAAGGAAACTCAGAAACCTTAAGATCGCATTAGGGGTACGGTTGAATGCATAAAAACAGGAAATATGCTGAGTAATATTCTAACCTTTTCTGTTCGTATCATATCTATATCTCTTCATAAATACTGATTGAATTACCTGCACCATCACGGTGTTCAAAACTTTGCCACCGATTGAGGTCGTAATAGCGTTCTTAATGTGAAGGTCTAGTGCTTCAAGAGCACGCACTAGCTGTACTAATGTGTCCGGCGACTTCTTACAATGTATTTCAAGCTGAAAGAGACCTCTGTCCACTTGCTTCACGTCCAGCTGATGCAAGACAATTGATAGGCACAGATTAAGAGTCACCGTTGTACTGGCACAAAGTCTTGAACACCACATAAGTTCGCATTCATGTTCACTAGTGATTTATCAAGAAGGAAACCGAAAACTCGTGATAAGGTGTAATTTGGATTCATAAATCAATCAAGAAAAAATTATATTCATGAATCTGCAAGCGAGCGCAAGAATGTATGAGTGACCCGTCTTCACTAGTGATTTATCAAGAAGGAAACCGAAAACTCGTGATTAAATGTAATTTGGATTCATAAATCAATCAAGAAAAAATTATATTGATGAATCTGCAGTGTGCGCGATACCGCAAAAAATCGCATGTGTGTTAAACGATTTCAAGACCACTCACACAGAAGGTAGAAGAGAGTCTTTCACCGTATGGTCTGAACAAATGTGGTGCCTGAATAATATCATTTGGAAAGAACGAAACACTACTTTATGTATTCTTGTAGGCGCTCTGCTAACGGGGCAAGGCAAATGGCTATCTGTGATTTTGATAGGCGTCATCAAATCTTTTGGATATCAACCTCCTCAAATGTGACCATAACCAATATGGTGAAAAGAAAGTTCTACAGCCCCAAGTAAAACGACAGCAGTATTAGACACTGTCGGTAATAAAAGAAAGTTTTATAGCTGCAAGTTTGATTCATGGAATTAAGACTCTCAGAGATAAAAGGTAATGACCTTTAATCGGATCCATGCTTAGACACATACGTACACAACTTTACAATACATGTCGATCTGTGAATGATTCTGATGTAGCTATGAATGATTACTGAGAGGGGCAATAATCTAAATCGCGATACTGCGTGCAGATGAGGGAAGCATTTCTGTAAATGTTCCTCACTGCTCCATTCTAGTCGGTACTAACGTTTTAAAGCTTGAGGCATATCCAGTCCTAATTGATCATAAAGGACTACGAGCGGCTTGCTTCAATGGATATTATCATCGAAATTCTGTGTTCCGGATACTTAAATTGCTCTATCGGTCTGTGGATTAGTCGAATGATCCGTATCTGGAAACCATCACCCTCATGTGGACCCATTTGGGTTTCAACTTGTTTTCGAGGAGATAAATACAGTCCGGGACTTGTTATTACATACAGATGGACTTGTATGTCATGACGCTAAATCATGATAAAGGAAATAGAATAGAACATTAAACGCTTATTCAGATCAAAGAAGTTGTATTTACAGGCCGTAAACAGACACTATGCTGTGGACACCTACCCCGTGAACTTCTTTGTTTCGTGGACGGGCCTCGTTATAAGTGCTATAATCTCCATATAATGCTCTGTGGATGTTTTAAACTCTATCGGATCTCAAGAAGAGAGGTATGAAATTTTCTAAGATAAAAATATCTTGTCTGAGAGTTTTCCTATCAGAATTATAAGTACACATAAAGAATTACGCTAACAACTCATAAAGGAGAAGTGAATTGGTAATTACCTTATGGATATGGTTTCCCTATCAGAATTAAGTTAACACAATTATGAGTACACATAAAGAATTACGCTAACAACTCATAAAGGAGAAGTGAATTCGTAATTACCTTATGGATATGGTGAGAAATTGAGATCGGCTTGTTGATGTGCTTATTGCATACTCGCTGTCTTTTCAAAGATGAGGAGAGGCCATTGGCCACTTGGTCTTTACAGGCTTCCAGGTGAGCAATGCATTCTTCAACTTCATGTATTCGCTTCTTCAGGTCCTTGAGGTAGTGTATAGCATCGGCAACGATAGAAGCTTTGTCCATCTGTATCCATAAGCATATTCATTCCAAGTAGAAAATATAAATTTCTCTTCCGATTTACGAACTCTCAGTTCAGCAATAGGTGTGTTGAAACCAATATATGGAAATCTCAACATTTATCTTGCATTTTGCCTGTCTGTGTGGTCGTGTGAATCGGCATGTGCGTGTGCCTGAGTACGTGCAGTGACACAGATGCAAAATTTTCTGCCTTCCTATGATGCCGATAGGAAAACATGTTTAAACAATAGATGAAATCCATTCATCGATACTCATAATCCATCGAGAAAAGACGCCCAATTTGTAAAGTGCTGCTGATCGAAATGGAGACATTTTGAGGACATATTTTTGTATGACACCAGAGTTGAGGTGGAGAGGAATCGAGGATCTGTAATGGAAGGTTATGAACGAATATATGCAACTGATTACGCGCAAGAAGCAGTTTTGGGGTTATTTCTAGCGTTTATTTACTAAAGCAAACAATAATCACACCTAAAAATTTTGAAGCAATATTAGAGCCATGCCTTACTGATATAAGGAACTAAAGACCTCAAGGAGTAGAGTTTTTCATTCAACTTCTGTCTCCTTTGCCTTTCCGCCACCAAACTCTTCCCCGTGATGCCCGGCATGTTTCCCCCATGCTTGCTCCTGCATTTGCGTTTTTCATCCATGCCATTCTCATCGATCTCGGGAAGGTCGTCCTCGAGGTTCACACAGTTCCTGCCCTTTTTAAGTCTATTATCATACGTGTCTCGCCCTGAAGAAGAGTAATATCTGTAATGGGAATGCTCTGTCATCCTCCTGTGCGGAGTATCAGCAGGCGTACTGCATTGCACGCCATTCATCGAACGCTTCCAGACACAGTATTTTGGTATATTGCGAGCTGTTATGGAGCTACACGCAACAGCAATACCTACCTCCTTCCGGACATTAGCTTTTTTTCCATGAATCTTACGGCCTTCTGAGTGTGATGTTTCATGCGTGGCTCCGATACGGAAATCGTGGTGCGCGGGGCCGAATCTCCTTTTAACTGCTCGTTGGGACGCGTGCTCAAGGTCATCCATTATTTTTAACATGAATTCGTCTTCGATAGGGCTTAAATTCTCGTCTGCATGAAGGGTAGTGCAGGGTCTCACCTCTTCCTCAGAGATTTGAGACTCGAGAATCGTTGGAAAAGGAGAAAATGTTTCATTGTTATGAGAGCTCCTATTCTGGCGAACATGTAAACCATCAGGACAAGGCAGTTCATGCCATTGATCCTGGTACGAGAACACAAAATTTTCGACATTGTTGTTCATGTGTGAGCTTGTATCTGTACAAGGAGGAGACCCGAGCTCCATATCACGATTCAGTACCATGAAGGGATTCAAGAAATTGTCGATCGTTTCAAGGAGCCATTCCTGAGATGCACAGGCCCCGTCTCTGTATGTAGTATCCTTATACCTGTCTTCCAGATTTCCGGTCCCACATCCCGTCAAGTTCTGCATCGTAAAAGCTAGCTATCCCCGCTGATACTCAGAGAGAGCTTCCACCACAAATTGATTTCATCTACAATTTAATCTTACTGCCTATCAAGCCCAACGATAAATCCTAGTAACTCGTACATACAGACCTGCACACAAATCAAATGTCGCCTTTGAAGCCTAATTTCCTAATTTCTTTATATAGAATTCATATTGTTGAATGCACAAAAACAGGAAATATGATCTCAAAGTATGGATTATATATCCCGAGTATTATTTTGACACTTTGTGTTCGTATCATATTTTAACTCGTCGTACTGATTGAATTTCCTGCACCATCACGGTGTTCAAAGTGCCAGCGATTGACGTCGTAATAGCGTTCTTAATGTTGAGATTTAGTGCTTCAAGAGCATGCACTAGCTGTACTAATGTGCCCGGAGACTTCTTGCAATGTATTTCGAGCTGAAGGAGATCTCTGTCCACTTGCTTCACGTCCAGCTGATTCAAAACAATTGACAGGATCAGATTAAGAGTCACTGTTGTTTTCATAGAAAGTCTTGAACGTCACATAACTAGGCATTCATGTTCAATAGTGCTTTACCTTGATAAACTCCAATTTCAAGAAGGAAACCAAAAACTCGTGATCAGGTGTAAATTGGATTCATGAATCAATCAAGAAAATGTTGTAATGATGAAACTGCAAGCGAGCGCAAGAATGTATGAGTAGTGATTAGTCAGTGTGTGCGCGATACTGTAAAAAATCGCATGTCTGCTAAACAAGTTCAAGAATATTTACACAGAAGATGTTGACGGATTAAAGCTTCATTACCTCTGTATAGGCGATTGTGTATTACGGGGGCTTATTGGCGAATTAAGCCACATCATCAATCTACATCATCGATCCATGCACGCATTCGTAGAAGCTTACACATGTCCCTCTGATCAGCGTCATCTAGAGAATGTAACCTCGCAAACGAACTAATAGAATGAATTAATAACCATTTCTTGATTATCGCACATCTCCGTGTGTGTATCTGAAGGGTGTGCCCGTTGTCGTATTCCAACAGAATGGTGTGCCCGTGTGTGTATCTGAAGGGTGTGCCCGTGTCTGTATCTGAAGGGTGTGCCCGTTGTCTTTCACCATGTTGTATGGACAGATGTGGCACCTGAATAATATCATCTGGAAAGGAAGAAACAAATGGCTATCTGTGATTTTCTTAGGCGTCAAATCTTTCGGACATCAACATCCTCAAATGCGAGATATAACTCTTGCTAAAATTAGCAATAATTAATATGAGAAGAAGCCTAAGTTTTATAGCTCCAAGTAAAGCGACAGCAGTATTAGAGACCATAGGTAATGAAAGAAAGTTTTATAGCCCCGAGTTTGATGGATGGATTTGAAACCATGAGAGACCAAAGGTAATGACTTTACAGCCTCATCACCAATCAGTCCAGCAGCTAAAGTTTCTTTTGAAATGATTTGAATAGAGTACCTTTTCAGTAGTCCTCATCATCTCAAATTCTGCAAGTGAAGGAAGTAGAAAAATATGGCGTTGCTTTCTTTGTGGGATGGGCATCTATTGCAAATGCGACTGCATATGCTCGCTAGAGCCATCGAGTCGAGCAGACTTCTGAGCGTGCGTAATACGGTTTTCAGAGAATCAAATGGATCCATGCTTACATTCATACGTACACAATTTTCAATACATGTCGATCTGTAAATGATTCTGATGTGACTATGAATCATTACTAAAAGAAGGGGTAATAATCTAAATCTCGAACTCTCGTGCAGATGAGGAGTTTCTGTAAATGTTCCTCACTGCTCCATTGTAATCAGTACTAACGTTTTACAGGTAAAGACATATCCTAATTCACCATAAAGGACTACCAGCGTCTTGCTTCAATGGATTTTATCATCGAATTTCTCTGTGTGTGGTCGTGTGAATCTGCATGTGCATGTGCGTGAGTACGCGCAATTGCTTACATGCAAAACTTTCTGCCTTCCTATCATGGCGATACATTAACATGCTTGAACAATAGATGAAATCAATGCATCCATACTCATAATCCAATTTGTAAAGTTGTGCTTATCGAATGATCTAGCGATTATTGAAACCGTAAGTGGGGCTTAATAACACTTTGGGGTTGTTGTGAGAATATCTCTTTTGAAGCCTTATTTGTTCAATAACTGAATAGAAACAATGGGAATGAGAGACTCATACGCTTAACTACAATTATTGATCACCCTTAGAGGAACCAAAATTCATAGCTAAGAATCAAAATCGTAGATGGGAATGAACAACTCAGATGCTTAGCTGCAAATACTCCTCATCTTTAGAAGTGGACAAATTAACATTCTAGCATCATAGAATGGAGATACTCTCGTACACAGTTGTATGTCTCTATTCATCTAGTTATCAAATGTATTCAGGTGAGGTAGCGTACACATATTTCTCCCTTTTGTTAGACACTACGGTCGTCATAAGAGAACCACACGTGATCTTTGGAATATATTTATCAAGAATAATGCAAGAGTAGTGATTTCTCTCACAAACCTTAGGTTATTCTGAGAGCTATTCTCTTTGCGTCCTAGCTCTTAATATACAAATGAAATGTTGTGTATATCTAGACTTTGAGTTCATTGATATAAAATGGAATAACCTTACTACGTTTATATATATATTTAATGCTCAGCAAGACACTTCTAGGACTGATTCAGACCAAAAACTTTTGAAGCAATATTATATACCTTAAATGATACAAGGAATGAGAGACCTAAAGGTGTATAATTTTTCATTCACCTTTTGTCTCCTTTGCCTTCTTGCCACCAAATTCATGCCCATGATGCCAGACATTACCGGATACTTGCTGCTGAGGAAATTTTATATCGTTTCAAGGAGCCAATCCTAAGATGCACAGGTGCCCTCTATGTAAGACAAAGAGTTGAATGATGTGTGTGTAACTCTCCTCCCATACATATATACCCTCTTGTATTCTAAACATAGCAATGCTCTGGAATATTCGAGTACTGCATGTGTGCATCATGCAACACTTATTCCCATTACTACCGAATACCTTAGGCTATCCCCGAGCTTGGGACCCGGGCTAGCTGGCCCTTGTCTTTTACACACATGGATTGATCCCTATGGACCAATGTCATGATCTTGTGGATCAATGTTTGACACTCTCTCGCCCTTCTAAAGATCATTGTCCTCAATAATCAATGAGGGAAAGTACTTGCGAACTAGAGCTTCTAATTCCCAAGTAGATTTAGTAAGTGGTAATCCTCTCCAGTCTACTAGATACTCCTCGATGACACGATTCCTCAATCCCTTCAATCTTTGATCTAGTATTCGGTCTGGAGAATGATTTGTGCTATCACTTTCCTACAAAGAAACAATACTCTCTATTAGATTATCCTCCCTGGAAATATAATCTCAAAGTTTACTAACATGAAACATTGGATGAACTCTGCAGTCTGGAGGAAGCTCTAATGGGTATGCAACTTCACTTATCTTTTTAACTATCTTTCAAGGTCCACAGAACCTTGGTGAAAGCTTACTACACTTCCTTGTGGAGAGTGAACTAGATCTAGCTAGTACATGAAGAAAGACTCTATGTCCCTGCTCAAAGGATCTAGGACATCTCTTCCTGTCAGCATACTCTTTTGCCCTATCACCGACTTGCTGCATCTTGGCTTTAGCTATTTGTAAATTTGATTGGAGATTTGCTAAGAACTCCGAAGCACTAGGATATTTATTTTGGCATGCCTATGGTACTGGGAGCTGTTAGAGGGCCGCCGAACAAGGACAAATGAACTAGGACAGGTGTCTTAAATGTAAAAGTGTTAGACGGCCGCCGAACAAGGACAAAAGTACTAGGACAGGTATCTTAAATGAAAAAGAATCTTTCAGGAAACGCGCAGGTAACTGAAGAATTGCGCACTCTTGTAAAAAATCCTCTATATAAGGCAATGAAAAAAGAGTGGCAGGAGCGCCCCATTTGTGGGAATTGCAGTGTATCGTTTGAGTGAGCCTTGTTTTGGGGAGGGTTGTAAACGTATTGTGTGAGTGTGTATGTTGTTGAGAAGATAAGGCCTGCTTTGTTCTGTTCTGTTCTGTACTCCGGCTAGTCGATTATTCTCACCTTATTATAGAGTTACGAATCAGTTGTATTGTGTTACGAATTTGTTCGGTAATGATTGAGTGTGTCTGTGAGTGTTATCAAGTGCAGTATGTTGTTTGTCAGTTCTTCGGCGGAGCAGGGAACGTGAAAAGTAGTCCCGAACTAATTGTCTGTTAGCGTTTCTGTAAGTGACCGAATTCGATACCGTAGCCTACATTTGCTGTTGATTCCGATCACAGGAAGACTAGTAGCTGTAATGGTCTGGATGTGAGTAGGACATCGTTAGTTTATGGTTAGCCGTTTGTTATTAGGAGATTGGTTGTTCGAGTTTAGCATACGACGAGTCCTCATAACCTTAAGGTATAATGTCTGGTTGGTATACCTATCTGCTCTGAAGAAGTACGTATTAGGTGACCTTGTTACTGAAGTATATTTTGCTCATAAAATAAGTAACCGGATTGCTGCCCTCAATCCTGAAGTTCTAATTCCAGTACACTGAACAGTCTTCCGTTGTTCAGAGATGGACACTGAGCTAAGAACGGGATAACATTTAGGATTGTGTGATGATTTGGGAAAATAGTACAGGGCCTCTGTCTAACAGACCCCTACCACTCCCAAGAACCCACGTGGCTAAGAGAAAATTTACGGTTAGGAAAGATTCGAAACCGGCTGAACTTGAAGTACTTTGAGTCTGAAAGTGGAAGTAACGATTAACGTTTAACATTTGGCGCCGTCTGTGGGAAAGTGGCATCAGGTTGCCAGTTATCTGTGAAAAGTGGCAGTAGCGTGCCGGCTGTTTTTCAGAATCAAACGTTACATTTATCGTTCGATTGACTGACGGTAGCAACAGAGCCAGATTGTTGCCAACTGCTCAGATAGTGCTACTACGCAATGATACATGCCGGTTACTCGATCTGGCGAAATGTATCCTAGGAACCATACGACTGGAACACGAAAAGTACTAAAGACAACCCTAGGAGAAGAAGGTATAACGCGGCCTGACCCAGTGGTGAAGCAAGTTAAGGACGTTAGAATTAATTCCGGTCATATTCCGGTGGAACGATCAACGCCTTTGGTACATTTTGGTGTCACTTCGACCCAGCCTATCGAAAATATAGTAATTCCAGAATCTACCAAGACACCGTTGGAAACCAGTTTAACAATCTTGGATAAAGATTCAGAGTTATCCAGGATCAGAAATACTCTAGGAAAAGAAATCGGTAAAAGCGGAAAAACACTGCAGTCTCGTACACTTTCAGTTCATTCCGGTGATATTCCGGTGATAGAAACACCAACTGGCGGCCAAGGATTAGCATTTTTTGTGGAATCCTCGGCCCGACCCGCGTGCTTGGAAGAAAGATTTCAGATATTGGACATCCAAAAGGAAGGAAAGATGTTCGAAGCAAAGATCCGAAGTATCCTACGCAAAAACAGCACACCGGAAGGCACGCCATCCGGCGATCCAAGTTCTGATAGTTCAACCAATCAACCTCAAGATACAGAAGAAGGACCCGATACACTCACAATGAACGGACAACAACAGCAACAACAGTTATGTCAACCAAGGCCGCCTCCAACTGGAGTAACATACACGAAATTTGGTGGATTCCCAGGAGATGACCCGGATGCTCACGTACGCACTTTCGAGATCAGTTATGCAATCCTTAACCATCCACCGGATCAGGCATACAAGGCCATTGTTTTTCAATCTACACTGGTCAATGAAGCAGCTAGATGGCTTACGGAATATGACATTAATCATTTCGGTACCTATGATGCAGTACGAGATGCTTTTCTGCAACGATTCAGGCTCAAGAAGAATCCCGCCGAAATCTTTGATTATTTACAGAACAACCGACAGAAGGCGAATCAGACTATCCAAGAATATGCTACACTTTTTAGAACACACTTGCGACAGATACCACAGGCCCACGCTAACTTACCGGATGACGTCATCACTCAGTGGTTTATCAATGGTTTAAACCCATAATTGAAGCAGATCATGATCATAAGATGTGTCGGAGCAATGACGTTGGATGCAGTCATTGCCATGGCTCTGCAACAATCCAAAGTCGGTGGATTTACAGAAGATCTAGAGTGGTTAAAAACAAACAAAACTATGAATGAAGATATAACCAGACAAGTGTACTGTATCACATGCAAAAATTCAGGTCATACTAGTGCCAATTGTGCGCTAAATCAAACGTTCTGCGCTATCTGCAACACTGCCGGACACACCACCGGAAATTGTGTCTACAATGCCAGAATACAGGGAACAGCAACAGTCAATGCTGTTATTCAAGAACATGGACAGGCAGCGAATCACTATGTACCTCCGCAACTGAGAAACAATCAACCGCAAGGATATCGAAACTACCGAGGACAGAGAAACAATAACTATAATGCAAACCGCTGGCAGAACGAACCACCACCGGAAAATCCCAATTTACCACCGCCACGCTGTCATTTTTGTGGTGAATTCGGACACATTAGAAGATTTTGCAAGGATACAGTTGAGTATGATCAAAGGAAGAAGGAGCGGCGAAACCCAATGGCCAACATGGTACAAATTACACCGGTAGAAACGCAAACTACTACAGTCCGGACCCGATCAGGTAAAGAGCTGCAGTCAGCAGTAGAAATATTCGAACGAGGGATACGAGAACAACATAGGATGTATAACAAGGCTAGCCAATGGACCGCAACAAAACCACCAGTGTTCCCAGAACCTATTCCGGTGACTCAAACCTCGTAGACAAAGGAAGGAACACAACAAAAGGAAGCAGCAGCGGAGCCACCATCAGCAGTAGACATAATAGCAGATACTTCTGCATCAGCAGAGACCTTAAGTTCAAAAGAGCAGGATAACCAATCTTAGCAGGCCTGGGAAATTTTATCCAAGGCATCTATCACTCTGTCTCTCGGCCAACTACTGGCATTAGTACCTGGGTTCGACAACAATTCCAGCAACAGTTCAGTCCGGTACCTTCTTGTATTCCGGCGACAGCAGTAGTTCAACCGGAACCTGATTCTACGGTTGATCATTCAATTCCCTTGATTACAGTATGGTATAAGAATCATAAAATTACACAGGTATTGATTGATGGAGGCTCTGGTGTTAACATTGCAACTACAGCCTTATGCAATAGGTTAGGATGGACCGAAATCGAACCAGTTCAATTTTTTGTCAGAATGGCAGACCAATCTAGAGTCCATCCTGTAGGACTTGTGCGAAATGTACCCATTACTTTACAAGGTATGACCTTCAAAATGAATTTTGTTATACTAGATCTGTCGGAATCCACTTTGGATTACAACCTTCTTTTTGGTCGACCTTGGCTGAAGCATGCGAAGGTAATACAGGACTGGTCTGCACAAGAGCTTACGTTCAAAGATGCCAACCGTAGATATGTGGTAAAATTAGATGCTATACAACCTTGCGAACTTCACGCCAGACCATATTTTGCTGAACCAGTCCACATGTTAGATGGACTATCAGATGATGAAGAAGAGGAATTTCTGAAGAATAACGCTGACTTAATGACCTTAGGGACTGTTGATCTACAGTCCGTAATAGATAACTGGAGTACTTCAGTATGTACAGTTGCACCAATCACCCAAAAAACTAAGCAGGAAGATATTGTGCCAACACATGACAATGAATTACAATCACTATTCCGGTCGATAGACGATACAGAGAAACCGCAACAGTTTTATGTCTCCGAAGACCAGTTGACCTCGTACAATCTATGAGACGAAGATCATCCACGACCTGTAAAGATAAGGCAAAACTTACCGGAAATATTTAAGGCTGATTTGATTCGACTACTTCGCGAATTCTCAGACGTCTTTGCATGGGATTACAAAGATATGAAAGGATTAGATCCGCGCATCTATCAGCACAGAGTCATGCTGAAGCCTGAAGCTAAACCGAATAAGCAGCCCAGCTATCGGATGAATCCCAATTATGCATCACAGGTAAAAGCCGAACTTGATAGATTATTAAAAGTTGGATTCATCGTACCAGTAGAACATGCTGAATGGATTTCACCAATTGTGATCGTGCCAAAGAAAAATAAGCAACTACGAATCTGTGTAGACTACCGGAAATTAAACGTAGCAACAGTACCGGATCCTTTCCCGATTCCCTTTCTGGATACCATGCTTGATAGGGTAGCAGGCCACGAAATGTATTCATTCTTAGACGGATACAGCGGTTACAATCAGGTTAGAATGGCTGAAGCAGATATCCCAAAAACTGCCTTCATTACCAATTGGGGTGTCTTTGCTTGTACGGTAATGTGGTTTGGATTGAGAAACGCACCAAGCACCTTTCATCGATGTATGCAGGAGATTTTCTCTCCTTATCTCAATTCGTTTATGCAAGTATATCTCGATGACTTCTCAATTTTTGGAAAGATGATGGCACATTTGCTTCATCTACGATGCTGTTTCCAAAAGTGTCGAGACTACAGACTCTGCCTTAACCCAAGCAAATCTGTGTTTGCCGTTTCATGTGGCAAACTACTTGGTCATATTGTATCTACCCAAGGTATCCGAGTAGACCCAGATAAGATTTCGGCAATTTTAGAAGCCCCAATACCCGCCACTCCGAAAGAAGTAATGCATTTTATGGGTCAAGTACGGTGGCACGGCAGACACTTACGGTGGCTTGCTCATCTGGCTGTACCACTGAACAGACTAATCACCAAAACTCCCCGACAGTTCGAATGGACTCAAGAATGCCAAACTACATTTGATCGACTCAAGTATCTATTGACGCAGGCCCCAATCTTACAACCACCGGACTGGGACAATCCGTTCCATGTTTTTGTCGACGCTTCCGATGTTGCGATCGGCAGTATTCTGATGCAGCAAACACATAAGTGGTTTCGCCCTATCTATTACGCCAACAGAAGGCTTGCACCGGCAGAAAAGAACTATTCTACCACCGAAAGAGAATGTCTAGGATTAATTTACTCCATCAAAAAGTTCAGACATTATCTATTAGGCCGGAAATTTACCTTTCATGTGGATCATGCTGCCCTTGTCTATCTAGTAAGACAACAACATTTAGGCGGACGATTAGCACGATGGGTGCTACTCTTGCAGGAACTTGATTATGAAGTCATTCACCGACCCGGAAATGCACATGCCTTAGCAGATTTCTTATCTCGCCTAGATTCTGGTGAAGCTCCGATAGGCATAGATGACACGACTCCAGCAATTTATTGTTCTGAACCACTGATCGATGAGACTGCCGAATTACAAGCAACACCTACATATTATGATCAGATTCTAACTTTTTTCACCGAAGGATGCTTTCCATCTGAGACTGCCAAGGCAGTTTGAAGGAAAATGGCAGTCTTTAGCCGCCGATTCCGGTTAGTTGCAGGAGAACTATATTATGTAGATCACACCGGAATCTTACTTCGATGTGTTCCTCCGCACAAAATTAACTCAGTCATCACAATGGCTCATTCAACCCCTACTGGTGGTCACTTTGCCACAGATCTAACTCACCGGAAAATTCTGCAAGGAGGTCTCTGGTGGCCTACTATGTACCGAGATGTGGCCAAATTCGTCAAAAACTGCGATAACTGTCAAAGGTCTGGACAACCACTGCAACGACACTTCTTTCCCTTGCAGCCGATTATGCCACTCGAACCATTTCAGAAATGGGGATTAGATTTTATCGGTCCAATCACACCTCCAGCAGTCTTCAATAACAACAGATACATACTAACCTGTACAGACTATGCAACGAGATGGGCAGAAGCTTGGGCTTTACGGTCTGCTACTGCAGTTGTAGTAGCAAAATGTCTGTTAAATGATGTCTTCCCACGATTTGGCTTACCACTCGAATTGGTGACAGATCAAGGTACTCACTTCATAAATCAATTAATGAAGGTACTCACCCAATCATTCCAGGTGACACATAAACTCAGCTCTCCATATTACCCTCGCGCCAATGGTTTGGCCGAAAGTACAAACAAATCACTATTGAATATCCTCCGAAAACTGATCATGGAAGCACCGGAAAGATGGGATCAACTACTACCTACAGTATTATGGGCATACCGAACTACATATAAGGTAACAACAGGTTTGACACCTTTCAAACTAGCTTATGGTTTAGAAGCAATAGCACCCATGGAAATAGTTATCCCAAGTCTGCGTGTAGCAATCACCCAAAAAATGCTACCGGAAGAGTCGCTGACAGCACGAATGGATGCACTCAGGAAACTTGATGAGCACCGATGGCTCAGCTTTTTAACCATGCGCGAAGTACAACTAAGGCAAGCCAAGACACACGATCGATATTTGAAGACCCCAATCTTTTCGGTAGGTCAGCTTGTACTCTTCTATAACGCAAAATCCGATAGAGTAGCAGGAAAGTTCAAATTACGATGGTTCGGCCCTTTTAAGATCTCAGAACAAGTCGGTCCGGCAACTTTTCGGTTGACTACGTTGACTTGAAATCCACTCCCAAAGGTAATTAATGGGTCGAAGTTGCGGCCATATCATCACACCACTAGCCCGCATTAAGTTTTCGACGATGGACCGCGTTTTGTTTAATCTTTTCTTTTCCTTCTTTCTGCTTTTTATAAAAAGCCGTGTTTTGTACAATCTTGATGTAACCAGCCGCCCCCTTAACAATCACTCAAGTACGCATGCCTGCATGAAAACCAGCATTATTCCCGCACTGCACAATGATATCCAACCCCCTTTTCCTCCCCACCGTATTGTTTCTACTTAAACTCTGTCGACGACGCCAAAATAAGCTATTGTGTTGTATGTTAGTATTCTGAGCTCTCATGCATTCGGCATCCGTGTTCTTTGTCTGTCTCAGTAACCGCCATGGAAGCGATAGCCAACTATGCTGCCTTCCGCGATGGTATCCCTACCGAGGTAGGTGAATACCTGCGTTGCAGAGGATTGGCCAACTTCGCTGAGTTGCCTTGGCACTCGGTGGAAGCCCATCCTTTCTTCACGCAAATCATCACCGCCATTGCTCAGCCCCCCACCACCGAACGCCAATGGGTCTTCCTCTCGCTCCCTTCGCGAACAGAACAAGACAGTAGGAACACCGTTTAGGCTGTCGATTAAACGAAGGATGGAAGACCACTTACCCATTGTCAGTCCAGGGCAATTACCGGAGGACAATCTCCAACCAGATTATGTGACAGGGATGCAAAATAAATTATAGGAAGTTTCTCAATATTTGCGTCAACAAGAACAATTGCTTCAGCAGAAAAAAGAATTATTATTCGCTAATATGAATAATTCCAATTCATTATTAGAAAAAATGACACAGATGCAAAAGGAACTGGACGACAAAGAAGGCTTACTGAAGGAGTTACAGAGTAACCAACGGCAATTAATGGCGGAATTGATTAACGCTAAAAAGTTTTTTCAAGAATTTCACCAGTGGCAGCAAAATATACAAAAACAGATCCAAGACGAAATGATGAGCTTTTCTACCATGAATGCCAACCTGCAAGCAGAAAATGAAAGTCAGATATTGGAAAGGCAGATATTCAAAGATGAAGGAGTAGAACTGAATGCCACATTAATGACGAATGTGGATATAGATTTATTAAAACAACAATTGGATAGTTGTGTTCAAAGTATTTGGACACTTTTTCGTAGAAGATGGCTTGCTATACTTGTTCCTCCACTTGAACAAGTGCGGTCATGTTTTGTGTCGGTCCATGAAAGTCATCTGATTACTGTAATTCAGAAACAAGAAAAGCAGCTTGAAGAATACAAGCAGAATATTAAAGGATTGCAAGAGGAGCTATTACAAAAGAATATACAGGAAAAGCCAGAAATGATTCGGGAGCAGAACTCTGGAATAGGCCTTCAGCCAAAGCAAAAGAATGTCGAAGACGATAATGCACTTGCGGGTTCGAGTCCACCGTGCGTGCCAGTGTTAGAGGGCCGCCGAACAAGGACAAATGAACTAGGACAGGTGTCTTAAATGTAAAAGTGTTAGACGGCCGCCGAACAAGGACAAAAGTACTAGGACAGGTATCTTAAATGAAAAAGAATCTTTCAAGAAACGCGCAGGTAACTGAAGAATTGCGCACTCTTGTAAAAAATCCTCTATATAAGGCAATGAAAAAAGAGTGGCAGGAGCGCCCCATTTGTGGGAATTGCAGTGTATCGTTTGAGTGAGCCTCGTTTTGGGGAGGGTTGTAAACGTATTGTGTGAGTGTGTATGTTGTTGAGAAGATAAGGCCTGCTTTGTTCTGTTCTGTTCTGTACTCCGGCTAGTCGATTATTCTCACCTTATTATAGAGTTACGAATCAGTTGTATTGTGTTACGAATCTCTTCGGTAATGATTGAGTGTGTCTGTGAGTGTTATCAAGCACAGTATGTTGTTTGTCAGTTCTTCGGCGGAGCAGGGAACATGAAAAGTAGTCCCGAACTAATTGTTTGTTAGCGTTTCTATAAGTGACCGAATTCGATACCGTAGCCTACATTTGCTGTTGATTCCGATCACAGGAAGACTAGTAGCTGTAATGGTCTGGATGTGAGTAGGACATCGTTAGTTTATGGTTAGCCGTTTGTTATTAGGAGATTGGTTGTTCGAGTTTAGCATACGACGAGTCCTCATAACCTTAAGGTATAATGTCTGGTTGGTATACCTATCTGCTCTGAAGAAGTACGTATTAGGTGACCTTGTTACTGAAGTATATTTTGCTCATAAAATAAGTAACCGGATTGCTGCCCTCAGTCCTGAAGTTCTAATTCCAGTACACTGAACAGTCTTCCGTTGTTCAGAGATGGACACTGAGCTAAGAACGGGATAACATTTAGGATTGTGTGATGATTTGGGAAAATAGTACAGGGCCTCTGTCTAACAGACCCCTACCACTCCCAAGAACCCACGTGGCTAAGAGAAAATTTACGATTAGGAAAGATTCGAAACCGGCTGAACTTGAAGTACTTTGAGTCTGAAAGTGGAAGTAATGATTAACGTTTAACAGAGCATTGGGATTTATGCCATAGTTCATCTCAAAAGGAGACATTCATGTCACCTTGTGAGGCCTATTGTTATAAAAAAACTCAACTAGTGGCAAATAACTATCCCAATCTGTCTGTCTCTCAGACACATATGCCCTCAACATGTGCTTGAATATTTGGTTGAACCTCTCTGTCTAACCATCTTCCTGCGTATGATCACCACTACACATCTTTAATGACACCTTCACTTTGTCAAATACAAACCTCCAAAAGTTTCTTGTGAATCTAACATCCCTGCCTAAATCTATGGATGTGGTAACCCATGCAATATGAAGAGATGCTTGATAAACAACTCTACTACCTGTGGAGCTTCTATCATCTCTTGTGTGCATATGAAGTGAGCCATCTTGCTCAATCTGTCTAACACAACTAGGAATATAGTATCCCCCTTCCTCTGGGTCCATAGTAACCCGACTTTGAAGTCCATGGATACATTGTCCCAATTATGATCTGGAATTTGTAAAGGATGCAAAAGACCTGGTGTCTTTACCCTTTCTGCTTTGTTGACTTGACACATAAACATTGTTGAACATAAGTGTGGACATCTCTTGCTAATCCTGGTCACCAAAATGTTCTTCTTTTGAGTTGTATTGTCTGGTCAACACCAAGATGTCCTGCGTAAGGCACATCATTGTTATCGTGCATGAATTTTCTTCTCAAATCCCAAGAATCTGATATGCAAACCTTTCCTTTTTGTTTGAATATCCCCTTCTCATGTGAGAAATTGAGATATGGAATGGACTCGTTCACTCTGTAAGGGGAAGAAACAATTGGAACTGTCCCATCTCCTATAATCGAGTCAACACTAATGGCTCTAACAATCTATGTTAAATGTGGATCTTCCACTTGTGCTTCCTTTATCTCTTGAAACAATGAGCTTTCTAGAAATCTAAAGCTCATTTGATACATTATCCGTGATACTGCATCAGCAACTATATTCTCTTTGCCTCTTCTATACAAGTTTTCCATGTGAAACACTTGCCTGAGCTCAGTCCAATGAGGCTCTCTGCCGTGAAGATCTGGTTGGCTAAAAAAATACTTAACTGCATGCTGATCTGTGTATACCTTAAAGTCGACACCATAAAGATAGTGTCTCTAGACGTTAAGTCCATGCACCACTACATACAACTCATGTTCATGCACTAGCCGATTGCATTGTGCACTGGTGAATTTCTTACTTTCAAAAGCTATTGGCCTACTTTCTTGGCTCAAAACTACCCCTATGGCTATGCCACTAGCATCTATCTCTAACTCAAAGGCTTTTCTGTGGATCTACCACTTTCAGTATAGGAGCTTCTGAAACAACATGTTTTAGAGTATCAAATCTATCTTGTTGCTCTTGCTTCCATGCAAATGGAACTTTTCCATGAAGAACGTTTGTCATAGGCACTGCTTTCGACGTATAAGAAGAGATTAATATTTTATAGAAACTAGAAAGTCCTAGAAATGATCGTAATTGCCCTCATCCTGAGGAGTAGGCCAAGATAATATGATTGAAACCTTTTTGGGATCCATCTAAACACCATCGATCGATACCACATGCCCGAGATACTCTATCCTTGCAAGAAACAAATGAGTTTTCTCTGGATTAACATACAACTCATTTTCTTTTAAAACATTCAATACTAGTCTCAACTGACTTTCATGCTCATGCACAGTCCTACTCTACACTAAATAATCATCACTAAAATCAACAACACACTTGCCAATGAATGGATGTAAAATATCATTCATTAACATCATAAATGTAGTTGGTGCATTAGTGAAACCAAATGGCATGACCAAATACTTATAATGACCAAAATGGGTCTTAAAAGTTGTCTTATGTACATCATGATCTCTTAATCTAATTTCATGGTAGCAAATTTTTAAATCTATTTTACTAAATACAACGGCTCCACTTAGAGCATCTAAAGATCATCAATCATGGACATCCTATAAGTGCTTATTCAGTGCTCGATAGTCCATGGACCTCCTATAAGATCCATCTTTCTTCCTTACTAGAAGAAACGAGTGCTGCAAGGGGTGAATAGCTAGGTCTAATTAGCCCTTTCTGTAGGTACTCGTCCACTACCTTGCGGACTTCATTCTCCTCTTGCAAACTCATTCGAAATGATACGCGATCAATTGGACTCACTCCTAGTACCAATTTGATTATATGCTCTATGTTACTCCAAGGAGGCAAACCAGAAGGTAATTCTTTCAAGAATAACTCTTGGAATTCTACTCTCACTTTCGTTGAAAGTGCTGAAGTATTACAACTAGAGTCTCCATTACTGCATGAATCCATCATAATACATGATGAATGCACAAGATAAAGAAAATCAATGTACTTCGAATCAGTTTTAAAAAACTTGGTAGCATTTACCAATCGTGTCTCTTGGAGATCTGGTTCTCCATGGATCAATAGTCACCTCCCTTCATGCTCAAACTGATAAACATGCGAAGCAAAGTCAATGACTGGTATGTTTCTCACATGCCACTTCTTATTAAGGACTACGTTGAAATGTGCTAGTCGCGCTATCTCAAAATCCAATCTATCCTCATAGGACTAGATTTGAATAGGAAGATCAAAAATGCCTCGATCCATGTCTTTGTTCCCTTCCCATTGACTAACTCTACTCTGTAGGTATACTTTAACGACATAGTCTCTAGATGTAATCACTTGACTAGTCAGGAACTAATGACATTATGTGTCGACATAGTGTCAAAGAGTACCTTGACATGCTATCCTGCCATGACTTCCCTCATGACAATGAGTTCTGTGTCAGGAGACTCCTTTCTATGCCACTGGTGACCGCACAACGTCTGGTATAGTCGAGACTTTTTCGTGACTGTCCTAGCCATTATGGGAAATGATACCAGTGATGGGGAATCTCCAAAATCCTCATCATCATTACTCTCGACATGAGTACAATTTATGACTATGGTAGCTGCTATCTTCTTTTTCTTAGGACAATCCTTGAACAGGTGATGCCGTAGACATCCATAGCATAATCCTTCCTTCATTGCCTTCTCTTTCTTCTGAGGGATAAGTATAGACTTATTATAAGACCTCTCAGCTAGACCAAACACTTTTCTCTTACCACTTGCAATTTTCTTGATCATATGCACCCGTTGAGCCTCTCGAGAAGGTTGTGCACTAATCGAACTAGGAGTAGGTGTTAGAAGGATCGATTGACCTTATACCATGAGGACCTCTGACCCTGGAAGCCTATGCCTTATGTCCATCCTCATAGACTAAAGCCATCTTTGCGGCCTGTGCCAAGGAATAACATCTCTCCTTCCTCACCAATGGTCTAATAGTTTCCCTAACTCCTAAGATGAACTTGTGGACCTAGAGAGATTATGGGATAGTATCAGGCACTTTAAGAAGCTCCTCTCTATACCTATCCACGTATTCCTTAACTGTTTGATTCTTTTGACTGATGAAGAACCAGGTGTCTAGCACTCTAGACCTCTCATTCGACAGTATGAAATTATTATAAAACAAGATCTTGAACTGATCCCAAGTTTTGAGCTCATAATCCATCGATATTCTGGAAAAGATACCCAATTTGTAAAGTTGTGCTTATCGAATGATCTAGCGATTATTGAAACCGTAATTGGGGCTTAGTAACCCTTGGGGTTGTTGTGAGAATATCTCTTTTGAAGCCTTATTTGTTCAATAAGTCTATAGAAACAATGGGAATGAGAGACTTATACGCTTAACTACAATTATTGATCACCATTAGAGGAACCAAAATTCATAGTTAAGAATCAAAATAGTAGATGGGAATGAACAACTCAGATGCTTAGCTGCAAATACTCCTCATCTTTAGAAGTGGACAAATTAACATTCTAGCATCATAGAATGGAGATACTCTCGTACACAGTTGTATGTCTCTATTCATCTAGTTATCAAATGTATTTAGGTGAGGTAGCATACACATATTTCTTCCTTTTGTCAGACACTACGGTAGTCATAAGAGAACCACACGTGATCTTTGGAATATATTTATCAACAATAATGCAAAAGTAGTGATTTCTCTCACAAACCTTAGGTTATTCTGAGAGCTATTCTCTTTGCGTCCTAGCTCTTAATATACAAATGAAATGTTGTGTATACCTAGACTTTGAGTTCATTGATATATAATGAAATAATCTTACTACGTTTATATCTATTTAATGCTCAGCAAGACACTTCTAGGACTGATTCAGACCAAAAACGTTATTATATACCTTAATGATACAAGGAATGAGAGACGTAAAGGTGTATAATTTTTCATTCACCTTTTGTCTCCTTTGCCTTTTTGCAACCAAATTCATGCCCATGATGCCAGACATTACCGGATACTTGCTCCTTCATTTGCATTTTTCATCGATGCCATTCTCATAGATCTCGAAAAGGTCAGCCTTGAGGTTCACACAACTTGTGCTCTTTTTAGTTCTACTATCATACTTGTCCGGGCTTGTAGAAGAATAATATCTTTAAAGGGAATTCTCTATCATTGTCCTCTATAGACAACCAATGAGGCACATTGCATTGCACACCATTCAATGAACACTTCTAGAACTGGTATTTTGGTATATTTCTAGCTACTCTGGAGCTACATGAATACCTACCTTCCTCTGGACATTAACTTACAATCAAGTGGTTCAAGAAATTTTATATCCTTTCAAGGAGCCAATCCTAAGATGCAAAGGTGCCCTCTATGTAAGACAAAGAGTTGAATGATGTGTGTGTGAGGCTCTCCTCCCATACATATATACCCTCTTGTATTCTAAACATAGCAATGCTCTGGAATATTCTAGTACTGCATGTGTGCATCATGCAACACTTATTCCCATTACTACCGAATACCTTAGGGTATCCCCGAGCTTGGGACCCAGGCTAGCTGGTCCTTGTCTCTGTCAGGGGAGCACTAGATTGTGCTCTCTGACTACAATAGACAAGATTTCGGAAATACACTTCTGGTTACAAGATCACCCACGAAGGGAAAATAATACAAGAATACGTGACTGATACAAGATGTTCCACAACTCGGGACTGATAGGTATGAATAACTTGACTAGAGATGATACAGGAGATCCCACAACCCGGGATCGTAAGTATGAGACAAGATATCTGAATTACAAGAACTCCCTTCTGGGAGATGAACTAGATACAAGAAAGAACTCGACAAGATCTCGTACTATGAGATTACAAGAGGACAAGACAAGATGTCCTGGATACAAGACTAGACAGGACTGGAACAAGGAACAAGACAAGAACAGGAACTGGAACTTGGAGAGTACTTACTTGGTGGTCACGACTCCTTGAGCTCCTGAGACTGGTATTGGCAAGACTGATTATGAATGTGGCCAAGCCTTCCTTATATAGGTTTTCAAGGGCGGTTCATGAAAGGCGGTTATGAATTGATGATGTCATCAATTCGAAACATGAGCTCTGGATATCCGATTTAGGCAAGTAGACAGTTGATCTTAGGGTTTTGGCATGTTCCGGATGCAATGGAAGCATTGGTTTCTCCTAATTCTGAACCAATCATGAGATACAAGGTTCACATGGAATCTAAGGTTAAGGATGGGTTCCTTTGTCCATGACATCACCTCCCCCTCAAGCGACGAGTTCCACGAGGAGCGGTCATGTTATCTGGTCTTGGCTTCGTTGGATTTCTCTTATGGAATTCTTGAACCTTGATCGGTGCTCTCTGAAGGTTTTCTACAGGTTCCCAAGTACGATCACTGATGTCATACCCTTTCCAATGAATAAGGTATTCCAATCTTCCTCGGGATATTCTAGAATCTAGGACATGCTCAACTTCAAATTCTTCATGATCATCAATCTCGATAGGTGGTGAAGGACTAGGTCTTTCCCCCCTCAATGGTGAAATCTGATATGGTTCCAACATGGATACATGGAAAAATGGATGTATTCTCATAGTACTTGGTAGCTGGAGCTTGAAGGTGACTGGATTAATCTTGGCCAAGATGGTAAAAGGACCAAATCTTTGATGATCTAACTTTGCACAAGGTCTTGAGGTTTGAAAATTGTTTTTGAGTAACCATACTTTATCTTCAATTTGATACGATGGATTTTGGACACGATGTTGACCTGCATAGTACTTATATTGTTCTTGAGCTTTATGGATCTCTTCCTTGAGTTCTTTGTGAATGTCCATGAGGTACTGTCTTGTCTCTAGTAGCTGGGTTCTTGACATGATTTGAGAGTTGTATATCCATCATTGGATGTTGTCCATAATTTGCAAAGAAGGGGGTCTCCTTGGTAGATGCATGAACACTATTGTTATAAGCAAACTTTGCGAAGGGTAAAAGCTCAAACCAATCATTTTGATGATAGTTGCTAGTGCAACGGAGATATTGCTCGAGGACTTGATTCACACGTTGTGTTTGTCCATCAGTCTATGGATGATTTGCTGTAGATAATTTAACTTGAACACCAAGGATCTTGCAAAGACTGTTCCAAAAGCTAGATATGAACTGTGGGCACTAACAATGTCATCAGGAAATCCATGAAGCCTAAATATATACCTGAGAAAAAGTCTAGCAGTGGCTGCACCTGTGATTGCCTTGCTAGTTGGAATGAAGTGTGCCATCTTTGTAAATCTATCCACAATAACAAGAATGGCATCATACTTATCTGACTTTGGTAGATCTGTGATGAAATCCATAGATAATGAAGCCCATGGCCTTTCTGGAATAGGTAGAGGTTGCAAGAGGCCATGAGGTTTATGTCGGGGTACCTTAGATCTATTGCAAGTATCACAGGTTCGAATGTATTCTTTGACTTCCTTACACATCTGAGGCCATCAAAAGTCCCTTGATATGAGTTCTATTGTTTTATTCACTCCAAAATGTCCTGCTGCAAGGTAAACATGGCGTTGTTGAAGTACTTGGATCCTGAGATTTCCTGGAGGGACATACATATAGGTTCTTATAGAGTACCCATCCTTTTCCTGAAATTCGTTTACTTCTTGGAATTTTCCTTCTTGAGCTTTCTTCTTAACGTTACAAAACAATTCATCCTGTGGTAGATTCTCACGGATCAACTGATTCAAGGCTGAATCTTCATGATGGCTTGAAGAGATAGCTGCTAACTGGAGATGCTCAGGCTTGTGTAATACACTCTCTTGTTGATCAAAGGCCTCTTCACCCTTCTTTGGTGCAAGGTAAGATATTCTGGACAAGGCATCTGACTGACATTGTTGATGTCCTGGACGGTATGTGATGACAAAGTCGAATCTGGATAAAAAGTTACTCCATCGAGATTGCCTTCTATTGAGAATCCGGGTGGTCATAAAATATTCTAGGTTCTTGTGATCTGAATACACAATGACTTTATGAGCTGATCCTTCTAGATGGTGACGCCATGTATCAAATGCGTCTACTATGGCAAGATGTTCTTTATCATGAATTTCATAATTAATTTCTGGAGGGGAAAACTTCCTTGAATGATATGCAACTGGATGTAAGCATCCATCATCTCCATTTTGGGAAAGAATGGCCCCTAGAGCAAAGTCTGATGCATCTGTCTCAAGGAAGAAGGGCTTACTGGAATCAGGATGAACTAGAATTGGAGCAGTAGTAAATGCTGATTTCAAGGTCTGAAAGGTGTTTTCTGCTTCTTCGGTCCATGAGAATTTGGAGTTCCCTATAAGCTTGGTAAGAGGTGTCACTATCTTGGAGTAATCTCTGATGAATATCCTGTAGAAATTGGCAAATCCCAAAAAACATTGTACATCTCGAACACATGAAGATGGTTGCCAATCAAGGATTGTCTCAATCTTCTTAGGGTCCATAAAAATTCCTTTATCTGATACAATGTACCCTAAAAATTCCACTTCTGTCTTATGGAAAGAGCACTTCTCCAGTTTCCCATACAATCCTTTTTCTCTTAGTTTCTCTAGGACTATCTTTACATGATATTCATGATCCTCTAGATTTTTGGAAAATATCAAGATATCGTCAAGGTATATTACAACAAAATCATCTAAATATTCTCGAAAGATATCATTCATCATATGTTGGAAGACAGCTGGAGCATTTGTGAGACCAAATGGCATAACTACATATTCAAAATGACCATACCTTGTCCGAAATGTTGTCTTCCATTCGTCTCCTTCTCTGATCCTGACAAGGTTGTAAGCTCCTCGAAGGTCAATCTTCATGAAGAATTTTGCTTTTCCAAGGCGTTCCAAGAGCTCGGATATGAGTGGTAGAGGGTATCTGTTCTTTACAGTGACTTTATTCAATCCGCGATAGTCTACACACATCCGGAGAGTCCCATCCTTCTTCTTTACAAATAAAATAGGAGCTCCTGCTGGAGACTTTGAGTGTTTGATAAACCCCTTCGCTAGATTCTCATCAATGTTTTTGCGTAGTTCTGTAAGTTCCTCTGAGGATAGTCTGTAGATTGGTCCAAAGGGCGGTTGTGCTCCCTCTTGAAGTTCTATGGCACAATCATAGGGTCTATGCTCTGGAAGGATGTCTCCATTCTTCTTTTCAAAAACATCTTCAAAGCCTTTGTACTGATTGGGTAGTTGCAGTGGATCATCTTTCTTGGATTCTTGAGCTGGTATGGCATAGATCATATATGTCGGTTCCTTTCTTACTGCATGTATGAAGGCTTTGGCTCTGACATATGTTGGCTTCTTTTGGATATCTCGAGGGGTGATTTTATTATTCTCCCAATTAATTTCTGGATTATGTTTCTTTAACCACGGCATTCCGATGATAACCATATTTACTTGACTCGATATTACATTGAAACATATGTGTGAATCATGGTCACCAAGGTGTACTCTTAGTGGTATGGTTTCCATGGTTATATTCCTTGATGCTAGAGGCCGCCGATCTACTACTTCAGCTACTACTGGTCTGTTCTTCCGAAGTACTAGAATTCCATGTTTCTTAACGAGTCCTTCATCAATGAAACATGAGGATGCTCCTGAATCTACCAGGGCTATAAGGGAAAGGGTCTTCTTAGACATGATTAACTTGACAGGGGCAAGACATGTTTCTACGGGTATGGATGGAATGATGAGACCCTTTCTTATATCATGGTCGGGCTGTATGGTCTCTTTTACAACTAGACTTCCTCGTTTCCCTGCTCTACAAGGGTGGCTGCGACTTTGGAGTTCGTTCTCTTGTTAGGACAATTAACTGCAATGTGGCCAGGGTTTCCACAATATAGACATAACTTGTTATCCCTCCTTCTTTGTTTCTCTTGTGATGTTAGAGGCTGGAACCTAGTTACATCTATCTGCATAGGTTCGGGCATGGATGTATCTCTAGGAATAGGCTGCAAAGGTTTCCATTGCCGCGGTCTTCCTTCTACTAGTCTTTCTTGTTTCCTTTCAAAAAGGCGGTTATCACATTGAATGGCTTGGTTGATGTATTCATTCAATGTCTTAACATCTGGCATTGTGAGTAGAAGGTCCTTCACATCATCCCTTAAGCCCCATCTAAATTGGCTTATAAAATAATCCTCGTGCCAAGTGAGGTCACATATCAGCTGCCTAAATTCTAATGTGTAGGTAGAGGCAGGGAGGTTACCTTGACGTAGCTTCCGAAGTTTTGTTTCTGCCACTCGACTCGTGTCTGCATCTCCAAATGTGGCGATGAGCTCTCTAAGAAACCCCTCATAGTCATGAAGTACAGCCATATCCTTCTCCAGGATTGGGGCGAACCATGATAATGCTTGACCATAGAGCAAGGTTCCAATAAAACCGACCTTGGATGCATCATCAGGGTATCTATCAGGCTGCATACGGATGTACAATTTGACTTGTTGCAAGAATCCTCGGAACTTTGTGCGCTCACCATCGAACTTTTCTGGCATGCAGATCTTGGGTTCCTTCATAAATGATGTACTAGGCCGTTGATTCACTTGAATACTGCCTTGATTTGCTTGAAGACTCCCGATACGTTCCTGTAATTCTAGGAGGAGTGCACCTACATGCACTGGATGCCCCATCTCGACTTGTGTCTGTTGATGACTGAGGTCGAGACTCTGAAGTGATGCTACAATCTGTTCATAAGCGTTCTCCATGATGTCTAGTCTTGAATAGAAGATAGTCTTGCCAAAATGTCAGGGGAGCACTAGATTGTGCTCTCTGACTACAATAGACAAGATTTTGCAAATACACTTCTGGTTACAAGATCACCCACAAAGGGAAAATAATACAAGAATACGTGACTGATACAAGATGTCCCACAACCCGGGACTGATAGGTATGAATAACTTGACTAGAGATGATACAGAAGATCCCACAACCCGGGATCATAAGTATGAGACAAGATATCTGAATTACAAGAACTCCCTTCTGGGAGATGAACTAGATACAAGAAAGAACTCCACAAGATCTCGTACTATGAGATTACAAGAGGACAAGACAAGATGTCCTGGATACAAGACTAGATAGGGCTGGAACAAGGAACAAGACAAGAACAGGAACTAGAACTTGGAGAGTACTTACTTGGTGGTCACGACTCCTTGAGCTCTCGAGACTGGTATTGGCAAGACTGATTATGAATGTGGCCAAGCCTTCCTTATATAGGTTTTCAAGGGCGGTTCATGAAAGGCGGTTACGAATTGATGATGTCATTGATGATGTCATCAATTCGAAACATGAGCTCTGGATATCCGATTTAGGCAAGTAGACAGTTGATCTTAGGGTTTTGGCACGTTCCGAACGCAATGGAAGCATTGCTTTCTCCTAATTCTGAACCAATCATGAGATACACAGTTCACATGGAATCTAAGGTTCAGGATGGTTTCCTTTGTCCATGACAGTCTCTTACACACATGGGCTGATCCCTATGGACCAATGTCATGATCCCTGTGGATCAATGTCTGACACTCTCTAGCCCTTCTAAAGATCGTTGTCCTCAATAATCAATGAGGGAAAGTACTTGCGAACTAGAGCTTCTAATTCCCAAGTAGAGTTAGTAAATGGTAATCCTCTCTAGTCTATTAGATACTCCTGGATGACACGATTCCTCAATCCCTTCAATCTTTGATCTAGTATTCGGTCTAGAGAATGATCTGTGCTATCACTTTCCTACAAAGAAACAATGCCCTCTATTAGATTATCCTCCCTGGAAATATAATCTCGAAGTTTACTCACATGAAACACTCGATGAACTCTGCAATCTAGAGGAAGCTCTAATGGGTATGCAACTTCACTTATCTTTTTAACTATCTTTCAAGGTCCACAGAACCTTGGTGAAAGCTTATTACACTTCCTTGTGGAGAGTGAACTAGATCTAGCTAGTACCTAAAGAAAGTCTCTATCTCCCTCCTCAAACGATCTAGGACATCTCTTCTTGTCAGCATACTCTTTTGCCCTATCACCCACTTGTTGCATCTTGGCTTTAGCTATTTGTAAATTTGCTTGGAGACTTGCTAAGAACTCCGAAGCACTAGGATATTTATTTTGGCATGCCTATGGTACTGGGAGCATTGGGATTTATGCCATAGTTCATCTCAAAAGAAGACATTCATGTCACCTTGTGAGGCCTATTATTACAAGCAAACTCAACTAGTGGCAAATAACTATCCCAATCCGTCTGTATCTCAGACACATATGCCCTCAATATGTCCTCGAATATTTGGTTGAACCTCTCTGTCTAACCATCTTCCTGCGGATGATCACCACTACACATATTTCATGACACCTTCACTTTGTCGAATACAAACCTCCAAAAGTTTCTTGTGAATCTAATATCCCTACCTTAATCTATGGATGTGGTAACCCATGCAATATGAAGAGATGCTTGATAAACAACTCTACTACCTGTGGAGCTTCTATCATCTCCTGTGTGGGTATGAAGTGAGCCATCTTGCTCAAAATTTCTAACACAACTAGGATAGTATCCCCCTTCCTCTGGGTCCACAGTAACCCGACTTTGAAGTCCATGGATACATTGTCCCAATTATGATCTGGAATCTATAAAGGATGCAAAAGACCTAGTGTCTTTACCCTTTCTGCTTTGTTGACTTGACACATAAAGCATTGTTGAACATAAGTGCGGACATCTCTTGCTAATCTAGGCCACCAAAATGTTCTTCTTTTGAGTTTCTTGTCAACACCAAGATGTCCTACGTAAGGCACATCATGGTTATCATGCATGACTTTTCTTCTCAAATCCCAAGAATTTGATATGCAAACCTTTCCTTTCTGTTTTGCTATTCCGTTCTCCTATGAGAAATTGAAATATGGAATGGACTCATTCACTCTGTAAGGGGAAGAAACAACTAGAACTGTCCCGTCTCCTATAATAGAGTCATCACTAATGACTCTAACAATCTATGTTAAATGTGGATCTTCCACCTGTGCTTCCTTTATCGCTTGAAGCAATGAGCTTTCTAGAACTCTAAATCTCATTTGATACATTATCCATGATAATGCATCAGCAACTATATTCTCTTTGCCTCTTCTATACAAGATTTCCATGTGAAACACCTGCATGAGCTCAGCCCAATGAGGCTCTCTGCCGTGAAGATCTGGTTGACTAAAAGAATACTTAAGTGCATGGTGATCTGTGTATACCTTAAAGTCTGCACCATAAAGATAGTGTCTCCAGACTTTAAGTCCATGCACCACTACATACAACTCCTGTTCATGCACTAGCCAATTGCATTGTGCACGGGTGAATTTCTTACTTTCAATAGCTATTGGCCTAATTTCTTGGCTCAAAACTACCCCTATAGCTATGCCACTAGCATCTGTCTCTAACTCATAGGCTTTCTATGGATCTACCACTTTCACTATAGGAGCTTCTAAAACAACATGTTTTAGAGTATCAAAACTATCTTGCTACTCTTGCTTCCATGCAAATGGAACTTTGCCATGAAGCACGTTTGTCATAGGCACTACTTTCGACAAATAAGAAGAGATGAATTTTCGATAGAAATCAAAAGTCCTAGAAATGATCGTAATTGCCACTCATCCTAAGGAGTAGGCCAAGATAATACAACTGAAACCTTTTTGGGATCCATCTAAACACCATCGGTCGATACCACATGCCCTAGATACTCTATCCTTGCAAGAAACAAATGAGTCTTCTCTGGATTAACATATGTCACTCTAGCACAATGGCAAGTACCAACGTGAGGAGATCCACCTCATAATTTTCAATCCGTGGAGACGTGAGGACCAGTATGAAGACTATGAGCAAGTGAAGGCACAAGTGTGTGAGTGAGAAGCACACTAACATGCACACACATACACACACACGTGCACACAAGGCAAGAACAAGGAGAGGAACAATGGAGTTCTTTGCATTAGTCAAAAAGTCTCTTACATAAGCTTAAGTAACTAACAATCCAACCCCAAAAATGAGCTCTCTAGCTCTTTTTATAGTTTTGACTAGCTTTGGCCTTGTCTAGACCTAGTGTCCGGCCTAGTTAAAAATTAGGTTGTAGAGCCTATTTGAGGGCTCAAATGGAGTCTAAAAATTATGAAAATTGGTATGTAGCTAATTCTAATACTCCTCAAGCTTGAGGACTCCTCGACTTGAACAAAATGGAGTCTCTTCTACCAAAAAATGGGATTTACAATGTTTGTGTAGTGATGAAAATCACTTGAGTTGGAATAGTTCATGGAAAAAATTGATTAGGCCTTGTTACCGGATTGTGCATGACTGCTCCTTTGTGTTGGTATGCTCTTCTTTCTACTTGTATGCCAACATTCCCCCCTTCCTAGCATCTGTGGCCCCTAACAAACCTCTGTTGTGTAGGGTGGTCAATATAGTATTGGATAACATTGGTGGCTAGCTCGTGTTCTCCTATCCGTAATCCTCTTGCTAGATCAGCTTGCAATGCATCCCAATTTATTGCATCTGGGACATCAGGTTGTAGTGTCGTGTAGTACTCGGAGTACATGGCTTGTTCACATGCAAAGATATGAAGCAGGTGTGTGGGCTTCAGTGCGAAGACCTCGGAGTGATACTCCCAGAAACCTGACCTGAACATCTCTTCGAATGTCTGTTTATAGCATGTGGGGAGGTATTTGATGTGTGCATGCCAAGCGTAAGCCACATGAATGATGGGGGTGGTGCTCATGTCATACACCAAATCATAATTTCCATTGGTAAACCCCGGTAGTCGTACTTATGGTGCTTCTACATTCCTAAAAGTTTTGATCACAACTTGCATCATATCCAAAATTTTGAGCATCATTTGGGCTGCCACATTTGGCATGGGCTTCAGTCGAGGCATCCAATGTCGAGTTGTTGCTATCATGTATGCTGTCGATGGGGGTCCCTAGGATGGCGCTATGTATGGATAGTTGAGCCACTCCTTACATTGAGCATTATTCTGTACCTTTATGTTGAATGCTTTCCATGATCTGTGTCATCGAACCGGCCCATAGCATGGATTGTAAAGTAGATGTAAAGGCGCATGGTTCCATGTGCGTAGCATTTCAGGATATGTCTCTAGAAGCTTTTGCCGCCATGTGAGTTGATAGATCTTACCTTTTTGTGCTTCTGGAGGAAGGTCTTTTGGTTGAAACTGTGTTGCGAAGGAAGGAGTCTTTCCTGTGAATCTCAGTATTTCTGAATTGTAATCTGCCAGAATGACATAGTAGGGCCTATCTTGGAGTTTTGATGGTGTGATGAGACGTCTAGATGACAAGTTCTTGAAGTAACTAGATTGTAATATCTCCTAAATTAGTGGATCACTTTTTAGTGAGAGCCAAAGTTGAATTCAAATTCAAATTTTGAATGAAGCATCTATAAAAGATGAATGTAAAATCTCGCGGTTAGATCACTCCAATTTCCAAGCCTTCAATTGATCATATTGTAAGAGAGTGAGGCTCACGAAAGTAAAATTGCCTTATGCCTTGGAAGAGGAATTTCCAAGCCTCACCAAGGAGAAGCCAAACCAGATTGAAGACATCAACTCAGATGATGAGGACATCATCAACCTAGAAGAATTCAAGGCATGGAAGTCCAAAGGCAAAGTCAAGATGAAGAAGTTGGAGGATATACATGAATCATCCAACCAAGCAATCAAAAGATCACAAAGGAAAGCAAGAAGCCAATCAAATATGGGTATGACACTTCTTTAGTTACTAAGCATTCTATTTATCTTGTGAAGGATTTGTCACTTGAAGAGCCATCATTATATGAAGAGGCAAAGACCAAGATAGAATGGAAGCAATGGATTTATAAGATCAAGGGAAATTTTGATGGATCAATAAGTAGGTACAAAGCTAGACTTATTGCTAAGGGTTTTGCACAAACCCAAGGAGTTGATTATGAAGAAACCTTCTCACCTATGGCCAAAATGCCAACCATTAGGGTATTGGTAAGTGTGGCTGCATCAAAGAATTGGAACATGTACCAACTGGATGTAAAAAATGCATTTCTAAATGGCTGGATTTCAGAGGAGGTGTACATGTCTCAACCTCCTCGCTATGAGGACCCAAGCAAGGTAACATATGTGTGTAAACTGAACAAAGCTCTTTATGGATTAAAGCAAGCACCTAGGGCATGGAACCATAGGTTCACTACATACCTTCAAGATCAAGGATTCATCATGAGTGAAGCAGATACTTCTCTGTTTGTCAAGAGGAGTAATTCAGAGGTAATATACCTATGTGTGTATGTTGATGATATCATAATTACAGGTAATGTTTCCAATGGCATCAAGAAAATCAAGAATCAAATGATGCAGGAGTTCAAAATCAGTGATCTAGGGTCACTAAAGTATTTTCTTGGACTTGAGTTAGTCTATACTAACTCTGGCATCTACATTACTCAAAGAAACCATGTATAGGATATGTTGAAGAAATTTCATTTGCAGGATGCCAAGGTAGCAAGCACTCCTATGGAGGTGAACCAAAAATTAAGTACCCATGAAAGTGATGTGCTTGAAAATATTATAGGATATCAAAGCATAGTGGGAAGCTTAAATTATGTTACACTAACAAGGATTGATATTTCTTATGGAGTAAGTGTATTAAGCCAATTTATGCACAAACCTAGAGCACCTCACTTAGAAGTTGCCAAGAGGATTTTGAAGTACCTTAAGGGCACTCAAAATCAAGGATTATACTTTCCTTATACTTTCGGTTTGGACATCAAGATATACTCAGATGCAGATTAGGTAGGTTACAAAGATGATAGAAGGAGTACCTCAAGTTATCTATCTTTTGCACGTGACAAGCCTATATCATGGTCTTCCAAGAAGCAATCTACTATTGCTTTATCTTCAACAGAGGCAGAATATAGAGGATTGGCCAATGCTACTCAGGAGGCCATATGGATTAGATTGCTATATGCAGATTTGGGATTGCATACTATATCTCCATTGATTTTTGGAGATAATACAAGTTCCTTACATCTTGCAGCAAATCCTATTTATCATGCTAGGACCAAGCATATAGAGCTCCACTATCATTATGTGAGAGAGAATCTATTCTTCAAGGAAATTCAATTGGCATATGTATCAACTAATATGCAATGTGTAGACTTATTGACCAAAGCACTTGATGGTACTAAACTTTGCTGCCTTAAATCTATGATTGGATTGCAGATATACAAGAAGATTGATGAAGAAGATCAAGCCCAGATGTTTAGCTTGCGAGGGAGCTATTGGTGCAAGTGCCACGCCTACACACTTGGCTAGGCATGAGAAGACTTCATATGAAATTGATTGAAGACCCATGAGAACCATTTCTATGGATTCTTTACCTTTCAACATTTGTAAAAGTCTATTTGACTTGAAGGAGTATTTGTAAAAGCCACTAAACTCGTGGAGTTAGATGGATAGGAAAGATACGAGTTTCTTAGAGAGAATATCTCCTAAATTAGTGGATCAAATTTTAGTGAGAGGCAAAGTTGAATTCAAATTCAAATTTTAAATAAAGCATCTATAAAAGATGAATGTAAAATCTCGCAGTTAGATCACTCCAATTTTCAAGCCTTCAGTTGATCATATTGTAAGAGAGTGAGGCTCAATTCATAGCCTACACTTATCACCATCATTGGGCATTGATTATCATTCTAATGATCATGTACAACATTGTCATATAATACAATATATAATTGCCTACATCCGTTGATCTCTCTATCATAGTCACTCACAACAGTCATTTTGTATTGCTCATATCTTAGTATTTCCAATGTTCTATGGCTTGTTGAAATCATCTCTAGTTCTACTACATGGTGACAAATTTTGAAGACATTCTATTTAGTGGATTGAAAAGTCAGGGGTAAAGCTATACTTGCTAAATTGATTGCTATGTGTATAGTCAATCATTTTAAGTGATTCCACTTGGAATCATTAGCTTTTTAAGCTAGTTTAATATCTTTAAATAGGAATTGTTCTAATTCCTAATGTACTGGAAGCACTGAGCTTAACAAGCAGCAGGTGTGTGAACCAAAATAAAAGGTTTTCATTGGATTGTGAAGTGGGAGTAGTCTGTTTTGAATTAATCTTTACTTGCATCATTTCCTCAGTACATAGGCACTTGTTTAGTGTCACTGGAAAGCTAGGAGGGCCTACAATGCAACTCTTAAGTTGAAGAGGGCTGGTATAAAGCAGGAATTTGCAGTACCTACTCATTTCTTGAAGTGTCCATCCATCTTTCCCAACAACTGGGAGGAGAAGAGAAGGATGAATCTTATGACAGAAGAATCTGTTATCCTTGAGGACATTCACAGGCTCAATAAGGTGAATTGAGAGCTTTTAAAGAAAGGAGATGGCCATGTAATTGTCAATGCTTTAATGCCATGGGAGGAAGACTTCATTCTTGCCGTTAAGCCTAAAGACAACAAAATGTTGAGGGACTTCAATGTTGAGATCTCTAACAACATTGTTAATATAGGTCTTAGGTATTTTTCAAGCTATAATATGCTCCATTTTATCAATATTTGATCTCCTTGATGCATCTGCTAATGGTTTTATATTGTAGGGTCTTACTTCAGCAATGTGAGGAGTGAGTCTCAAGGAAGGTGTTTATTTTGGATCCCCTTGTGACTCAGTGTATAAATTATACAAACATGGATACGTTTTTCATTTTCACAAGAATTTTAGTGAGGAGATACAATATATAGTTTATCCATAATACTGATAAGTAAGTTTTCATTTCTATTTTTCTTATAAATTCATTCCTTTCTTGGCAGTTTATTAATGAGTATATATCACATTTTCAAGCGTCACCAGAGTCTTATAATTATTGATTATGTTGAATACCAAGCCTTATTCATGAACTCTCTCCAATCACAACATGGTAACTGAGCTATAAGTACACACTTCCATTGCTCTTTTACATTTCTATTGGCATGCATTCTAATATTTATTTAGCCTTGCAATGTTGGCAAACTTTTGAAAATGCACATTGATCAGAAATATCCAAGGAAAGTGAATGAAGAAAAAACGTTTGGTTATATGCAAATTCATGTGCCACTACAGAAAGACAATACATCATGCGGATGGAGAGTAATTTCCAATGCAGTAAGGTTCTTAGAGCACATATTTTACAGTCCTAGTCTTAATCTATTTGACTATCCAGATGCATGGATCCTTTTGGTCAAAGATGCTATCTGTCCTTAAGATCTAGACTATCCTCCACCGCCTCCACCACCACCAAGATATGAGAATACTGAAGATAAGAAGAAAGGACCTCTTGTTCACTCTTGATTGAAGCATGTCCCAAAGAATAAGCAAAGAAGTGAAAGCTCCAAAAAGAAGAAAAACAAGAACAAAGTTGAATTCTCCAAAAATGTATAGGTTTTGTATCTATCTTGATATTTAGCGCATTACTTCCAACATGTTGAAAGATATTTATATGCTCTTTGTTGTAAATAAAATTTTGTCCACAAAATAACCTTGAGAGCATTGAATGTATTAGTAAATGATGCCATTCTATCTTTATCTATAAGATAATTATTGTAAATCATGTTTCTACAAAGATATGGTTTCAACTTATTAGTGTTGGTAGTAGTTTTTCGTAAATATAAACTGTGGTCTACCTTTTTTTCATGACATAAACTAAGATAATAAGTTGTTTATCATTAATTTCTTTAACATTATGCTATAACATGATTTGATGATATTGAATTGAAAAATTGGGCTTGTGAAGGAAAATGGAGAAGATTGGAGGACATGACCAATTCAAATGAATAAGGCACTCTGAAATCCTCTATTGCCCCTAGTAGCTTGAATCAGTCATATCCGCCAATCTTCTCCATATTGTAATCCTTGATGCTCTTAACTATGTTTTTTACCCACACAAAAGGCACGATCGATTCAAGCAAGGAGAGCAGTCCGGGAACTTCAATTGGTCCTTATTGATTGAACGTTCTGCCCTTTCACAACACCCATTAACATAGAAAAAGAAAGACAACCAATTCAAGCGATAAGCACCTTCAGAGACTTCATTGCCTCTTATCATCATTGCCTCTTATCACTTGAATCGGTCCTATCCTCCAAGCTTCCCCCCTTGGTAATATTCGTACCTTATTGCTCTATCTTACTTAGAAGTAACATGGAGAAGTTCTTATTCTCACCTTGACCATTAGAATTCGTTTGGACAAGTAACATGGAGAGCTTCTTATCCTTATCTTGAGCAATAGAAACCTTGCACAACAAAAGTCTTTGCACAGTAGAAACCTTAAAAAGGTGATGATATAAACCAAAACAATGCCAATATCAAAATCATGATTTACATAAAAAAGAGATGTAATTTTGCACAACAATTGCATTTTTGAGACAATGATAAAAGTTTTTGCTCCACGGAGATATTCTTTAACCTATAAAAGTCTTTGCACAATAGAAAACTTAAAAGAGTGATAACATAAACCAAAACAATGCCAATATGAATTAGATGAGTTTAATAAAAAAGAGATGTATTCAATCGAAGAAAAAGGCACATTCTTAAGGGTTGGAACTTGATCACCTTGGGTGGCAGACAAGTTATGCAAGATAGTGTTTTCTCTAATCTAATGTTTACCATTGCACCATCAATTGAGAATCTGAATTCTTGTGAAACCTCATCAAGGAACTCTAGGACATCCCTTACATTTTTGAGTTTCCAATTTGCTGTGAGAATTATTTTCCTAGGTTGAAAATCTGGATGAATCAATAATTCTAGCTCAAATTCTAGATAGATCTCCTCTGAATCCAAGGGTATCCAGAGTCCAAGCTTGTTTTCCACCTTCTGTAATCATATCCTAAAATAATGATTGTCGAGATATCTGATATGAAATTGAAAGAGAATTTGGGCTAATTTTACATAAAATGATATCTCCTAGATTTTGATCTTCTTTTCTATCATATTCTCTACCTAAAACATCATCAATCTCTGATATTCAAATGCTCCTACTCAACCACATTGTTTTTGTTTTCTATAATAACATTTATTTCAAATATGCTATAAACATGCAGAGGAAAAAACCATTGAATCTTTATCCTTCAAGAAATTCGGCTTGCTGACATTGCCCTTTGGACATCATCTTTCATTTTGCATTAAAAAATTGAAATTGTTCAATGATCAGGAGCATCGCAATCTAATGAAGAGATGCAATGAGTAGGTAGATGTACAAGATTTCCATACGCACTCCTCCCTGATGGCACCTGATAATCTGCAAAGTAGACAAATTGTTATCAAGATCTTGTTCATGTGCACACAGAGGTTATGGATGCTCAAAACACACAGAAAAATAGACACGCCAAGAGATGAGACTGAACATAGTATTGGGTGCAATCTCCCCCCATGCACTCTGTTTCGGCAATCCACGAAGTGCATGTATTTATAGGAATTTTTGATTATGTCAAAATAGTGGCTACATGAGAGCGGCTTCAAAAACCACATGTGAAAGTAAAAGTTGGTAACTTTTTCAAAAAGCCTTTGCTTTTAATATAAAAAATTGCATTCTACAATGAGCCTTATTCTAACCAGTACTTTACTAACTGTTTCTAAAAATAGTACCCTCTATGTGGGTTTATTTACAAACTATATAAATTATAAATTGGATCTTTGATGTCCACCCTTTCATACTTTTCACGCTCTCATGAACCTTCAGTTGCCATATCAAAAACACATTAATACATTAATAAATTATCACTCCAATAATTCCTTGTTCAACACATTCCATAATTCATAACATGCCCCTCAGTTGAAGAAGGAACGGACCTCAGCTGAAAAAATAAAAATAAACATTGATGGCCAATCACATGTTCCATCACTGAACAAAAATAAGCATGTTCCATGTAAAAACACATGCATGGAAATGTTCATGGAAGAGTTACATTAATGTGTTTGTGTATGATATGTAGAAATTAAGTGGTCATAATGGGGTGTTAATTGTGTTTTATGTATCCATTGACATTACTAAATATTGATGATATTGAGTACCTATGCATGTAGTAGTGACATCATGATCAATTATTCTCTGAAGAACTAAGATTTCAGATTGTTCTTCAATTAAAGGACGGTCATCAAGAAGTGGAGTGAGTGGTAAAATGGCCTTACGGGTTTAAGTAAACTAATATGAAAAGAGTTATGTAAATTCCAATGAGATGGTATATCTAATTTGAATGAATTATCATTGATTTTTTGTATAATGCTAAATGGTCCATAATAGTGTGGTGCAAGTTTAATTTTAGGATGCTGCATAATATTTTCGAGATGTCTCTTAATCATACACAACCATACAAGATCATTTTCCTTAAATTCCTTGGCTAATACTTTTGTATTGACATTATGTGTGTAACATTCTGACTTTTCCTAATGTGCTCGTGAACGTCATGAAGTATAGAAATGTGACCTTGAGCAATAGAATCAACCATCGGAATGTCAATTTGTAAGTGACATGGGAGTGGGAAGCTTTTTACCATAAACAATTTGAAAAGGTGCACATGCAGTAGTGGTGTGTGTGGTGTTATTATAAGCAAATTGAAGCAATGGCAACTTCTCATCCTAGTTAGTAGGGCAATAAATCAAGAATAGTATTGTTTGTAGCCTCACTTTGTCCATTACTTTTGGGATGAAATGCAGAGCTCAAATCTATTTTAGAACCAAATTGTTGAAATAAAGCAACCCAAAAATGATTACAAAATCTAACATCACGATCAGATAACATTACTTTAGGAAATCCATGATGTGGGAAAATGCATTTAATGAATAATTTTGCAGCCTTAGGTGCAAATAAAGTTTTTCTAGAAGGAATGAAATATGCATATTTACTAAACCTATCAACTATTGTCCAGATCATATCATTATGTGATGAAGTGATAGGAAGACCTATGATAAAATTCATAGAGATTTGTTCCCATGGTTTATTTGGAATGGGACTGGCATTAATAATCCAAATGGTTTACCATGATGATGTTTTATATGCTAACATACAATGCATTGAGAAACATAATGTGCAATATCGTATTCTATGTGTGGCGAAAAAGAAGAAATCTTTGAAAGCACAAATGGTGCTTTGTATTCCTCTATGACCCATGTAAGATGGTTCATGCATTTCTTTGATGAGAAAATCTTTAAAAGCTTCGGTTATACACAATCTATGTTGAAAATATAGTAAACCATGATGAAATGTATAATGTTCATCAAATAAAGATGCACCATTGTTGAGGTCATTCCATGCACATGAAAAATACAAATCATATGCATAAGTAGAAATCATTTCTTGACAAGAATGAATTTGGATGGCAAAAATATTATGCAAAATAATAGAATGTGAAGGAAAACGGTTAAGAACATCAGCTACAACATTAGCTTTACCAGGTTTATTGGATCATGGGTTGGAAATTTTGAATGAATGAAGCCCATTTAAGATGCCAATCAAAGATTAAGGGCTGATTTAATAAATGCTTGATAGCCTATTGATTGGTTTTGATTAAGACCTCAGAGCCCATAAGATAGTGTTTCCAAATTCACAAAGCATGCACGACTCCTAACAATTCTTTATCATATGTACTATAATTGTTTTTTGAGGGTTTACGCTTCCTACCCTCAAATGCAATAGGATGATCATCTTGCATTAAAACAACACCTATTCCTCAACCACTAGCATCAGTAACAGCATGAAGTGCTTGTGAAAAATCAGGTAACTGTAAAACAGGTGCATGTTTGAGTTTTTCAAAGGATTGTTTTTGGGTAAGTACCCATGCAATTTTTATTTTCTTTTTCAATAACAAGGTAAGAGGAAATGCTAAATAAGAGAACTTTCGAACAAACTTCCTATAGAAACTAGCCAACCCAAGAAAAGAACAAACATCATTGACTAATTGTGGTGTAAGCCATTCTACTATCACTTTAATCTTTTTTGGATTCATCTGCACACCTTCACTTGAAATAAGATGTCCTAGATATTCTAGCTTACGTTTAAAGAAGTAACTCTTTTGAGGATTATCGTAAAGTGTGTTCTCTCATAGAAAATAAAAAAATTTTTTAAGATGCTTCTCATGCTCACTATCATGCTTATTGTAAACAAGTATATTGTTGAAGAATACAAGAACAAAAGTTTGGTAATCAAGAAAAATGTTGTTGATCATTCATGCGAATGTAGCAAAGGCATTAATAACTCGAAAGGGAATTACAGTAAATTCATAATGGCCGGTTTGAGTTCTAAATGCGCTCTTAAAAATATCGCTTTGCATCATAAGTATCTGATGGTAATCCGATTTAAGACCAATTTTACTAAAGATAGATCCTCATAACTTATCTAAGAGATTATCTATTCGAGGAATAGGGTATCTATTCTTTATTGTGATCTTGTTAAGGGCTCTATAATCAATGCACATTCGATAAGTTTTATTCTTCTTCTCTACTAAGAGAACTAGTGCTCCAAATGGGGAAGAACTAGGCCTTATAAGTCCTTTGTGGATTAAGTCTTTCACTCGGTTTTCTATTTCCTTTTGATGTAGTGGGCCATGCCTATAAGGTGCTTTATGAGGAGAAGAACTACCAAGAATTAAGTCTATGCTATGGTCAAAGGATCCTCGTGATGGTGGTAGTTTAGAGGGATAAACAGACATAAAATAATCCTTATAAGTAGTCATGAAAGGTTTATGTGCATCGGGAAGTGTATGAGTATAATAATTTATGACATTGATAAAAACAATGCATGAATTGAATCCTTTCCTAAATGCATGTTTTACTTAAGTATGACTAATCAATGGAAATGGCTGGAAATCATGCCATGCTGACAAAGTAATGATTTGACCTTGAAATTCAAAGTTAAAGGTATGTGTATGGTAGTCAATGTGTGGGTTATAATTATGATGACAAAAAGGCGTACCGAGTATAACATTGTAAGATTGCAAAGGTGCAATTAAAAATGTTCGTGCATCTACATATGGGCCTATGCTAATTGTAACATCTTGCACTTCTCATGTTACATTATAAGGACTACCTTGAAATGTAGCTTTTACTTTATAGAAGGAAGGAAATGTTCTAAATTTAATTTCTTGTACTAATAAATGTGAAATGAAATCATGTGAACTACCATCATCATGTGAAATATTAACCAACTTGTTTATTGATACTACCCTGCATGCAAAGTAAAGAATGAATTGAGATATCATTACTCAAGGTACTTAAGTCCTTCTCCAATGCTCCCTCTGTCCAAATAGGAGGAATTTCTTCATTATGGGCCTGCATGTTATGCAATTGAGCTGTAGTTGGTTTCATGTGAAGAGGTCCCAATCGACACTTTATTTTTGTATGTCCAGGTTTACCACAATTCTAGGAGGTGATACATGGTCGCTTCTGTTGGGCATCCACCACTGAAGTTTGTAGGGTAGGGGTTTGGTAGGTTGGAGAGATGAAGCAACAAGTGGAGTTGAGTAATTGGATTGTGGAGGATGAGGAAAACTAGAGTCAGATGGGGCATTAAAATTATACTTCATAAGAAATGTGGGTTTAACCAAAAGTGGTCATTGACGTGGTTGCTGTAGATGGATCAACTTGGTTATGGACTAGAATTCCTTCTCTGGATCATAGGCAAAAGAGATAGCCTCGTTAAGGGGCCATAGGGTGTGAAGCTTAGATTGGATTCCCACTTCCAAGCCATCTTAGTATTTCCGCTGCAAGCTATCCTTTGGTACATCTTCAAGCATTCAGACCAATAATAAATTTTGCCAGAACCGCTCCATATACATAGTGATCATGTCACCCTCCTTCCATGTAAAGGTTGTCCATGCACATCAATCATGTAGATGATATTGAGGAGGAAGAAAAGAGTCCTTCACTTTATCTTGGAAATCCTTCCATGTTGTTGGATGATCTCTACTATGGCGTAGGACATTCCACGAGAGCTAAGCTTTTCCTACTAAATAGTTAGTGGAAAATTTGACTTTTTCACTTTCAACATGTGTTTCATTAGTATAAAAATTGTCAAAATGTGACAACCAAACTAAAGGGCTATCCTTACAACCATCAAACCGTAGAAACTAGTATTTTTTAACACCAATCTTGGAATGCATGCCATTCGATTGGGCAGAGAGAATAGCTTTTACCACCCTCAGAAGGTTATCTTCATCAGATTGCATCTTCTGGAGTACTTCGTCATGTTGTTGGATCTCCTTCGGAGTGCCTCAAAGTTTTTGCCACAGGAGCTAGAGCTCTTGCTCGAGTGTTATCTCGGGTAGAGGTGACTCACCGAAGTCCTCCATGGTGTTTGTAGGGTCCACGAGATATGTGAATAACAATTTTTGAGATTGCTTGAATTAAAGTGTAAAAGGAAGGGTTGTTCTTGGGAATTGAAAAAGTAAGAAAGAAATGAAAGTTGTGTTAAATATAAGAAAAGAGAACTAGAGTCACAACACAAAGAGATAGTGTAGTGGTAAAACACTTCCCTTGTGTGCATGAGGTTGCGGGTTTAGATCCTTCCATCTTGGTGAATATGAACTCCTTATTGCCAATCATAAATTAAAATTGATTCATGTGTAGCCAACAGTTACCAAGGGAGCTTTGGGTGCCAAAGATGCCAAATTGATGCTTTAGTTATGCCTTAGTCCACGCCTTGGAGTAAGCCGATGGAGTAAATGTACGTGTAAACGTAGGTCTAAACATAGGTTCTGCTTTTGAAACTAGAACAAAAATAAAAACCAAAAATAGAAACTGAAAAAGAAACAAAAACTAAAATTGAAACTGAAATAGAAACAAAAATTGGAACTAGAACCAAAATCGAAATCAGAATCGAAATCAGAATTGAAATCGGAATCGAAATCAGAATCGAAATCAGAATCAGAATCAGAATCGGAATCAAAGTCGCAATCCGAATCGGAATCTGATCACGAACAGAGATCAATGGCCAAAACGAACAAAAATAGACCCCTCCATAGTGATGCGCAAAGGGTTGTGATACCATTGTTATCAAGATCTTGCTCACGTGCACACAAAGGTTACGGATGGTGAAAACACACATAAAAATAGAAATGGTAGGAGATGAGACAGAATGCAGTATTGGGTGCGATCTCCCCCCATTCACTCTGTTTCCACAGTCCACAGAGTGCATGTATTTATAGGAATTTTTGATTATGTCGAAATAGTGGTTACATGAGAGTGGCTTCAAAAAGCACGCATGAAAGTAAAAGTTGGTAACTTTTGCAGAAAGCCTTTGCTTTTAATATAAAAAATTGTGGTCTACAACGACCCTTATTCTAACCACTACTTTATTGGGAAAGATGGATGGACACTCCAAGAAATGAGTAGCTAATGCAAATTCCTCCTTTGTACCACCCCTCTTCCACTTCTGAGTTAGGTTATAGGCCCTCTTAGCTTTCCAATGACACTAAACAACTGCCTATGTACTTTGGAAATGATGCAAGTAATGATTAATTCAAAGCACACTACTTCCCACTTCACAATCCAATGAAAACCTTCTATTTTGGTTCACACACCTGTTGCTTGTTAAGCTCAGCGCTTCCAGTACAATAGGAATTAGAAAAATTCCTTTTGAAGATATTAAATTAGCTTAAAGATATAATGATTCCAAGTGGAATCACTTAAAATGACTGACTATACACAGAGCAATCAGTTTAGCAAGTGTAACTTTACCCCCGATTTTTTAGGACCTCTATAGAGAATGAATAGTGACCACTTCAATGAGCTTTTCTTCCAATTCACTGAATGGAATGTCTTCAAATCTTTGGCAACAAGTAGTAGACTTAGAGATGATTCCAACAAGCCATAGAACATTGAAAATGGTGGAGAGATGAGTGAGATATAAGCATTACAAAATGAGTGTTCTGGGTGACTATGATAGAGAGATCAACAAATGTAGGCAATGATATATTGTATTATATGACAATTTTTTGTACATGATCATTGGCATGATAATCAATGCCCAATGATGTTGAGAAGCGTAGGCTATGAAGTGAGCCTCACTCTCTTATAATATGATCAACTAAAAGCTCAGAATTGGAGTGTTCTATCCGCGAGATTTTACATTCATCTTTTATGGATGCTTTATTCAAAATTTGAATTTGAATTCAACTTTGGCTCTCACTAAAAATGTGATCCACTAATCTAGGAGATATTTTCTCTAATAAACTTGTATCTTTCCTATCCAACTAACTCCACGAGTTTAGTGGCTTTTACAAATATTCCTTCAAGTGAAATAGACTTTTACAAATGGTAAAAAGGTAAAGAATCCATAGCAATGGTAATGGTTCTTCAATCAATTTCATATGAAGTCTTCTCATGCCTAGCCAAGTGTGTAGGCTTGGCACTTGCACCAACATACTTTACTAATTGTTTCTAAAAATAGTGCCCTCTATGCGGGTTTATTTACAAACTATATAGACTATAAATTGGATTATTGATGTCCGACCTTTCACGCCTTTCACGTCCTTAGGAACCTTCAACAGCTATATCAAAAACACCAAAACACTTTAATACATTAATAAATTAACACTCCAACAATTCCTTGTTCAACACATTCCACAATTCATAACACAAATAATTGAATGCTATTGAAAAATTGAATAGATTTGTTTGCATATAGAAGTTTTGCATAATCCTTATGGAGGACTTTGAATGTTACTATTAAACATTCAAGAGATTGCCACTCGAGAATATTGGAAGCAAAAATATCTGCAATACAAAAACATTTATCTTGTAATACAAAAACAAATGAAATTGATAAAAGA
>CM035418.1:22333146-22355646 GCA_020310875.1 Ceratopteris richardii | reverse complement strand
TCATTGTGATTTTATGAATACAAGAGGATATATATGGATGGGAGGAGAGACACACACATCATTCAAATCTTTGTCTTATAATTGGTATCAAAGCTTGAAAAATTTTGGGTCTTGGCATATGTTTTCACGTGAGCTTTCTCTATTCATTTTTGTCATGAAGCGTTTGTCGATCATCATCTTGGAGGAGGAGGCGTTTGCAGTTGCTTTTCACTGCCAGGAGCACAAATAAAAAGAAGTATTGGGTGTCCCATAGGACCCTATTCTACATGCTGGACACGTGCATGATGCCCAATCCAACAACGTCGTGTATGGATTGCACATCTGCTTCATGAGCATTCGCATTCTAATGGAAATTTCTCAGTAAAAAAGTTTAGAGTGTTTTGTGTTGACACCAAAGCTTAAAATTTGTCTAAGCTTTTCCAAGTAACACTATATATCTCCACTCTTCTTCCTATATCTTGAGCATCTGACTTCCAAATCTGGAGATTTTTTTTGTATTGGCAAGCTCTTTCAGAGCTCTTTCTAAGAAGTAGTTGCAACACATACTTTGGCTTCACTTTTAATTCTCTTCAGAGCTTGAAGTTTGACCTTTCATCGTCAATGGCCCTCTTTTGAGCATCAACTATCAAGAGAGTTTTGGCAAGCTATTCCGACGAAGGGTGGACCATCTTTAGCACTTGCACACACCTACAAATTATCTTTTGAACCTCCAGATAAGTCTCTTCTTAGATCATATGAGTTTTTTTTTCTTTTTGCATCATATTGCAAATAGGACATGTAATTTTGCATAGTACCTAGACAATACACATAATCTAGAAATAACTAGAATTGTATGGTGCATGTATTCTTCTTTGCAAGGACATGTAAGTATTTTCTTGCAGGTTAGCGAGGAGAGAAATGTAAATTTGTCAGGGTGTGTAATCCCATTTTATTCTATTTATACTTACATTAAGCTTGTCAGCACTCTTATTGCGAAAATTGCTTGTCGATTACTCGATATAATTTCTTTTATTTTCAAATATACGTTGTTATGATACTGAAATTTTTAGAAAATTAGTATGCATATGCATTCGAGAATACAAAACATAATAAATTCTTCTTGTTCTTATTTGAGAAAAGGCTTGTGTTTTGTTTCTTTTTTACTGGTTTACATAGAACATACTGTTGCTTCGAAAATCACAAAAAAATAATATAAAACCATAAAATAGTAGTATGGATTCATGACCATCATCCCCTTATAGGAGGGATACACTCATGGAAGAGAACCCTGTAGATCCCATGCAGACTATGAGTAATAGGATTATCAGTCTAGAAAGCACACTTTTTGATATCTTGGTACATGTTAGTGGGTCCAAAAAAGAGGAAGCTTTGCTAGAACCTAATTTTCCTGGGATGGATGTAGATGCTCTAGATGAGCATCAAACTCTATAAGTTCCTAGAGATAACATCCTAATCAAAGAGTCTAGATGGCAGCTTAAGGATCTTAATCTACCTATATATGGTGGTTCCACTAGTACTTGTGTTGATGACATGATTGCTCCTACTTCATCTACATTTTTATCTGCATGAGTGCATATCCATTTTGTATCCTTTAACCCTGTTTTGCCCTCCCACCCACCCTTTTTCTTGCCATTTTTCACTTGTGGGACTTACTCTTGTGGCAACCGATTCTAATTCTCCCGCTGCTTCTGTAATCCTCTTCCAACTGTGGCTTCTGTGCAGTCCAAGAAACCAACATTCGGCCTCTTCTTTGAGAAAGCACGTGCCTGTATAGAGTGCGACAAGGAGTTCCATTCCTAGAAGGCCCTATTCGTGCACATGCGCTACCATCCCGAGCGGCCATGGCAAGGTATTCAACCCTCTTCTTGAAAATAATACACACTAAGCATTCAAAAGCTCCTTCGCAAGGTTAGAAGCTTGAGGAGCCTACTCCATGCTCTTGGCAAGCTCATTTCTAATCCACATGAGTTTACCCATTTCATTGTCTACTCATTTTGTGTCTCACACATTCTTTGTTTTGTGAGAGTACTTTACTTTTCATTTTGCTTCCGCATGTGTAATCTCTACATGGTAGGATCCTCAAGCTTCTAACCAAGTACAAATGAGGGGAGAGGCCCTCCTTATATAGATTTGGGAGGGGCTCTCAAAATTACATCATATGTGGGATAAGTCTCCTGAAAGGAGAATGAATACAACTGGTAGAAGCACATGGCAAGGTACCCAAATACAAAGGAAATACAATATAAAATGGAAATAGACTAGAAATGGAGTGCCTCCTGGATACAAAATGGAGATGCACTCATGCAGATCCAAATGTAGATGAAGTAGGAGCAATCATGTCGTCAGCACCCCCTCTGCAGCTCCATTTTGGAGCGGCTGAATGCTGCAGAGATCCACCAAGTGCTGAAGCAGAACCGGAGGTAGAGCCTTCATGAACATGTCCACCAGGTTCTCTTGAGAGGTACAATGCTCCAGAGTAATCTCCTGAGATATAAGCTTCTGGCGGATGAAGTGGTACTAGATCTCCATGTGCTTCATCTGAGCGTGGAACATTGGATTCTTGGCGATGGCCAAGGCTGACTCGCTGTCCGTGCGAATGCATGTCAGAGTATCGTGCAAAACACCAATGTCAAATAATAAACGTCGAAGCCAAATGGCCTCACATGCTGCAAAGCTCGATGCTCGGTACTCGGCCTCTACGGATGATAGAGCAACTGTAGGCTACTTCTTACTTGCCCAAGAGATAGGTCCTGAGCCGCAAGAATATATACCCAAAAGTAGACCATCGAGAATCAGGATCACTAGCCTAACCAAAATCTGAATATTTGGCGAGTTCGATGCCCCCTCTATACCAAAGACCATGATGTCGAGTGAGTCTCTGACCAGCATCCCAATGAGTCTGACGAGGCTGATGTGCAAATTGACTGAGTATACCAACTACATAAGCAATATCTGGTCTAGTGTTGGCAAGATAGAGTAATGAGCTAACAAGCTATCGATAGGTATGCACATCCACAAGTGATGATGAGTCCTCTAGCTTAAGCTTATGTGATAGGAATATACCTTCTTTTGTTTGCCAAACTTCCATACCCAAGAAGTAGTGTAGTAATCCAAGATCTATCATAGAGTACTCAAGGTAAAGCTGTGTGATGATAAACTGGATGCGTTCTTCATCTGAGCCTCTCAAGATCAAGTCATCTACATAGAGAATGATGATGGCTACTAAAGACTCCTTTTGATAGATATAGAGATTAGCATAAGCATTGCTTCTGTGAAATCCCTTGTCTTCAAAGAACTTGTGAATCTTTTCATACCAGGCCCTGGGAGCTTGCTTGATTCCATAAAGTGCTTTGTGAAGTTTGTACACTTGATCTTCCTTTCCTTTGAACTTGATGCCTTCAGGTTGTTCAACATATACTTCTTCTTGAAGATCTTCATTGAGGAATACATTTTTTACGTCCAGCTGGTAAAAGGGCCACTTAAAGTGAGCACTTAGTGCTAAGATGATTCTTATGGTTGTGAATCTTGTAGTAGGAGCAAAGGTTTCTTCATAGCCAATGCCATGTTGTTGCTTGTATCCCTTAGCGACTAACCTTGCTTTGTACTTGTCTAATGTACCATCTGACTTGTACTTAACTTTATATACTCCTATGACTTGATGGTTGGTTGGTTTGGGAACTAATGTCCAAGTCTTGTTCTTTCCTATGGCATCCAATTCCTCTTTCATAGCTGCTTCCCACTTTGGTTGGCCTTGAGCTTCTTTGTAGTTGGATGGCTCTGGGATTTGCTGAATTGGTGCATTAGAGCATAATTAACATAATGACTTTGTTCACGTTGTCTCTTATCAAGAAGCCTTTGAGATCGACGTGGTTGTTGTGAAGTACTTGCTTCTGAGTTGGAGTTTAGAAATACTAAGTCCCCCTCTGAAGGGTAGGTAGGTGGACTAAGACTTGTACTTGAATCTTTTCTTCAGTATGTGGAAGCTTCATCAAAGATCACATCCTTCGAAATGGTGATGGAGTGGTTTTCCATATCATATAGATGGTATGCCTTTGATTGGCCACTGTACCCTATGAACATGTGTTTCTTGGACTTTGATTGTAACTTGTTTCTATCTTCTTTTGGTACATGGACAAGAGCTTCACTACCAAAGACTCGAAAGTAATTCACATTTGGTTTTCTTCCATAGTATGCTTCGAAGGGTGTTTTGTTGTGTAATGCACTTGTAAATCCTCGATTAAGAATGTGAACAATAGTATGCACAACTTTGGCCTAGAACTTGTAGGGTAGATCCTTGTGATGAAGCATAGTTCTTGCCATTTCCATCACACTGCGTATCGTTCTTTCAGCTACTCCATTCTGGGATGGAGTATGAGGCTGAGTGACTTTTCTTTTGATCCCTTTTTGGTTGAGAAAGTTATCCAAGTCATGATTGATAAACTCACCACCTCCATCTGATCTGATGGTTTTAACTTTAGTCGAAGCTTCCTTCTCAACTTCCTTGATCCAAGTTTGAAACTAAGAGAATGTGTCTGCCTTTGACTTCAAAAAGTACATCAAAATATAGCAAGAGTGCTCATCTACTAGAAGATAAAAGTAGAGGGATCCACTCAGGGATGGGGTGTTCATGGGTCCACATAAGTCCATGTGGATAAGGGCTAGAGGGTTCCTCGCTCGTGTTGAAGCTTCCTTGGGAACTGGGGCCCTATGCTGCTTACCTTGGGTGCAAGCTTGGTAGACATCAGTAAGTTGCCCTATCTTTGGCAATCCCTTCACAAGTTGGGATGAAGAGATTTTTGATAAGTAATAAGTGTGACCAAATCTTTGGTGCCACAAACTGAGGTTGATTCTTTGGATACAAAGCAAGATAGTTTGTAGAGGACCTTTTCTTCAATACCTTGAGCAATGACATCCTTTTTATGGGGATCAACTACCTTCACTGAGGTGTTATCAAACCATACTTGTTTGTCCTGATCTGTAATGGCCTTGATGGAAAGTAGATTCATACATAAATTTGGAAAAAAAGAACATTGGATAAAGACTTGCATTCCCCCTGATTGTTGGTAATTTGAACCTTCCCTTTTCCTTCGATGGGTAAACTTTTGTTGTTGCCAAGATAGACTTCTCCCGTGTGCTCTTCGAGTTCTTGAAAGGAGTCCTTGTCTTTGCACATATGGGAGGTAGCTCCGCTATCAAAGATCCACTCATGCGGGGAGCTATAAGTAACTAAGGCATTGGCTTCTGCGGAGATGAAGAGTTCCTCACATGAGCAGTGGGATCTATGTTGGGATCCTTTGGATGCTTGCCTAGACATAGAAGCCTTCGATGATTGTTTCTTTTTATAGCAAAACTTCTCTAAGTGTCCTGGTTTTCCACAAAAATTACAGGTGAACTTCTTCGATGAAGTATGCGATCCTTGCTTAGATCCATTGCTAGCATGATGACTTGTGGTTTTGCCCTTATTGAATGGGCCTTTGGCCTTCATGGGAGACTCTTGGGAGGAAGTCGATTTGGCTCGCGAGTCATGAAGGAGCAATAGTCGACGAACCTCTTTCCAAGTTAAGACTTGGCCGTGATTATACAAAGTTGTGACAAATGTCTCGTATGACTTAGGTAACTTGTTAAGAAACCTAATGTCCATGTCTTCACTAGAGATCTACCTACCACATAGTGCTAATTTACGCTGGTAGTCCTCAAATTGGGCTATGACCTTGGTAATTGTGTCGTGTGGCCGAATGGTCAAATAATGAAACTCGGCCTCTAATGCATATATTTTCGAAGGGGTTTTGTCTTCATACAAAGCGGCTAACATATCCCAAGCATCCTTGGATGTCTTACAGGCTCTGATATGTCCTTTCTTCAGTTCGTCACAAGCAAGTAACAACTGACCTAAAGCTCTTTTGTCCTTGACATTCTACACATGCCATTGTCTTAGTTGGTATCCCTATTGGGTTCGAGGTCTGACCCGTCTACTACCTCATGAAGAAGATTCGTGTAGAGATATGCACGCATGACATCTTTCCATAGATTGTAATTTTGTCCATTGAGGCGTTCATCCTTAGGCATAAAAATAGGGGTGAAAGAGGGTAAGAAGTTAGCCATAGATAATGAGCTACCTTCACTTTTGTTCATTACAAAGCTTTGAGGATAAAGTGTTTAGACACACTATCAAAGATACCGCTTCAAAATAATGGCAAAGCTTGAACTGAACAATGTAAGACAATAGTTACGCAATATAACACATGACACTAGCAGAGAAGATAACAGATATAAGAGAATCTCAACAAGTTTTTTACTAACAGCAAGTACAAAGATGATGGCATTGTCCACCCATGCGCTCTCAAGGTAGAGCTTAAATGGTGATCTAGACAACTCTAGATAGGGAGATACAAGGTAGAGGTATACTGGCTCAAGGTGATGTCGCAGGTAGTGCAGAACTCATGTATATATAGGATCATGGGTGGCCTTCCGTGGACGGCTATACATGGGCGGTAGAGCATGGCCCGCCACCGCCCGCGTAATTGTCATACATGGATTAGACCGGTTTAACCGACCTAACAAATATTTTCTGACTCCGACAGGGAGTATTCTATGGAATATTCCCTTTACCGTCGCGTCGGGGGCATTGCCCCCGGACCCCCACCAAGGGGCCCGCTGGCCCCCTAGGACCCCCCCCCCAGGGGGCCCGCTAGCCCCCCACCCCCCAGTCGGGGCTGCTCCCCGCTGCCCCGGACCCCCCAATTAGGGACCCTGGTAACTCCCTTTCCTTACAATACCTTACATGGTCCAATATGACCTTCATCCAACATGCAAGTTGGGACTCCCATCAATTGGGTAATGCACTCTTGGCTTCTCCTCATAACGGGGGCCTTACAAAATGTGCATACAATCATGAGGGGTAGACATTGATCATATACTAACACCCCCCCTCAATGTTTACCGATAAAAAATCAAGTAGGTTTCGGTCCTATGCCCATCTGTTGAAGATGTCTGTTGAGTTGCTCTCTTCCAAGTGCTTTAGTGAATATGTCAGCATAATTTGCCTCTGTTGGGCAATATTCTAGCTCCACAATTTCATCTTCAATTAGCTCACGAATGTAATGGTACTGTACTTCTATGTGCTTGGTGTGGGCGTGAAATACTGGGTTCTTTGCAATAGCCATACAACTTTGATTATCACACTTGAGTACAGTCGCCATATTTGATGGAAATCCTAGATCTACAAGAATTCTCCTTAACCAAACTGCCTCACAAGAAGCAAAACAAGCTGCTTTGTACTCTGCTTCAGTGGAGGAGAGTGCGAGAGTTGGTTGCTTTCTACTTACCAAAGAAAATATTCCTGAACAAAGTGAGAAACAATATCCAGAAACTGATTTTCTAGAATCACAATCTCCAGCCCAATCTGAATCACAATATCCTTGGAGTGTATCACCTGTGGTATAAAAAATACCAATATCCAAGGTTCCTACAATGTACTTTAGAATTCACATTCCAACATTCCAGTGACTCTCCTTAGGTTTGTTGGAAAACTTGCTTAATACTCCAACAGCATAGCAAATGTCTGGTCTAGTGTTGCACAGAAAAATAAGACTTCCAACGAGCTTCCTATACTTCTTAGCATCTACATCAGGCATGTTATCATCCATAGATAGCTTATGATTTACCTCCATAGGTGTGCTAGTTGGCTTGCAGTCCATCATTCCGAATGCCTTGAGAATCTCTTTGGCATATTTTTGTTGTGAGATGAAAATTCCATCCTTTCTTTGCCATACTTCAATTCTTAGACAAAAATGGAGTAGACCTAAGTCTGTCATTTCAAACTCAGTTCCCAAGCTGATCCAAGTTTGATTGATGAGTTCTTGATGATCTCCTGTAATGATCAAATCATCTATATATACAATGACAACAACTAGCTTGCTATCCCTTTTCGTTACATACAAGTTAGCATCAGAAGTACTTCTTTCAAAACCCATATTTTTTTAAAAATGATCTATTCGTTGGTACCAAGCCCGTGGAGCTTGCTTAAGTCCATACAAAGCTTTCTTCAACCTGCAAACTTTATTTTCTGAATTGGGCACCTCAAAACGTGGTGGTTGAGATACATATACCTCCTCCTTGAGGTGACCATTCAAAAATGCAGATTTGACATACATCTGGAAAATAGGCCAGGCCTTTTGTGCAGCTACTGCAAGTACCGTCCGAATAGTTGTCATGCGTGCTGTTGGTGCAAAAGTTTCTTGAACATCAAATCCTTCGATCTGTGAAAAACCCTGTGCAACTAATCTTGCCTTATACTTTTCTAATGTTCCATCTGCTTTATACTTCGCTTTCCAAATCCATTTAGTACCTATTACCTTCTTCTTTGGCGGCAAGTCAACTAGATCCCATGTATCATTTTTGAGTATACTATCATACTCTGAATGCATTGCCACTCTCCAACCTGGATCATCAAGGGCTTGTTCAATGGTGGTAGGTTCCTTTATCGAGCCCATGATATCTGCCATTAGAGCCATGTTAACAATGTGTTCTGAGGCTCTTCTTTGCTCCTCTGTTCTCTTTGATCTTCATAATCCATCCGATGATGATTCTGGTACATCTACATGTGGATTGTGATCATCAAAGAGCTGTTGTGCCCACTTCGGTAGTGGCTTACACTGTGCAACTACAACTGGTTGGCTTTTTATTGAGGAAATTTCTCCATCAGATGTTTCCTCCTCCTCAACTTTAACCTGTCTTTTGATAGGCACAAGGTGAGATATTTCTCTGTTTGATGAGATAGTATATTTACCTTTATCTTCTACTAAGTGTGGTTGTTCATCAAACACCACATCTCGGCTGACAAAAATCTTCCTTGCCTCAGGATCCCACAACCTATATGCTTTAGACTCTTCACTATATCCAAGGAAGACACACTTTTTGCTTTTTGAATCCAACTTTGATCTTGTTGAATCAGGAATATGTGCATAACAGAAACAACCAAAAATTCTGAAATGCAAAACTGAAGGCTTTTTACCAGAATATGCTTCTTGAGGAGTCATCCCCTTCAGAGCTTTTGTGTAGCTTCGATTGAGGATGTAGACTGCTGTATTGACTACTTCTGCCCAGAATGAATCAGGCATGTCTTGAGCCTTTAACATACAACGAGCCATTTCAACTACTGTCCTATTCCTGCGCTCAACAACGCCATTTTGTTGAGGTGTATGAGCTGTGGTAAGTTGCCTTTTCACACCACCCTCCTTACAGTAATTGTTGAATTCTGTTAACAAGAATTCACCTCCTCTATATGTTCTAAATTTCTTCAGTTTCCTTCCTGATTCATTTTCTACATACTTATGCCATGCTTTAAATTTTTCAAAAGCATCAGCCTTCTCTCAAATGAAATAAACCCACATCTTTCTACTATAATCCTCGACTAACAACAAGAAGTAGAAAGATCCTCCTAAAGCAGGTGTAGACATTTTACCGCAGACATCAGCATGTACCAACTCTAGAGGAGCTTGAGATCGATTGTTGGTCTCTCTTGGAAACACCTTTTGTTGTTGCTTGCCCATCATACAAGCTTCACAAGGTTCCTGCAACTCTGAAAATGCAGGCAAATGAGCAACCATCCCTGTTCTTTGCATCTCCTTCAAAACTGCAAATCCGAGATGCCCAAATCGTTAGTGCCATAACCTGCTTACATCTTTATCTTCTGTAGCAGTTAAAGCACTTAACTCATACAAGTTATCCCGTCGTATGCCTTTACCTACAACATTACCTGATGAATCCATGATTTCCGCACCACTCTTATTGAAGTGAACTTCGAGTCCACCATCTGTTATTGCAGAAACTGACAACAAATTTCTTTTGAGTGTAGGTACATAGAGAACATCGGATAACGTTTTCTCAACACCTGGAGAAGTGATAAAAGAGATGGTTCCAGTTCCTTCGGTTGGACACTTGGAGTCATTTCCCACCACTACATTGATGGATTCCCGTAGAGGCACTAGGGAACTATACCAATCCTTTTTACTGGTCATATGGCGAAAAGCTCCACTATCTAAAATCCATGGTTCATCAACACGAGCTTGAGCAGATGAACATACCTCTTCAATAGCTACCCAAAGTTCCAGCTCTGTGTTGTTTGCAGACTCTTTGTTCTTCCATGATGATTTTACAGTCCCATTCCTTTCATCAACTTGCTTCTTTCTGCAATCCTTGATGGCATGGCCTTTCTTTTCACAATATAAGCAACTTCCTGTGAACTTTTTCTTCTTTGGCTTCTTCTTTGATCCCTTGGAAGAGCCTTTACCTTTTGCATTTGCTGAGAATGCAGCATCAGTTGTACTCTATCGATTCTTCAGCCGCATCTCTTCTTCTAAAAGCATCGCACAAAACTCTTCAAATGTAAGAGGAGTTGGCCTTACCTGAGTGTTAAGGGCTGTTACTAATCCATCATACTTTGCTGGAAGAACACGTACAGATCTTCGAGCCAGCTCTTCTGGTGTTATAACAACACCAACTGCAGCCAATTGATCTTGAAGATGCTTTATCCGTTTGATAAAATCTTCATCCTTTTCAGAATCAGAATGCTTTTCATTTGCCAACTGATTTTCTAAATTCTATATCCTAGTGTGGTTCTTGGTCTCATATTGTCGAGCCAATATGCCCCAAGCCTCATGTGCTTTAGTAGTATGTTGAACTAAAGTAAGCACAGAATCACTTACACTAGTGACAATCGCACATAATGCATCAACATTCCGCCTCTTCCAAACTCGTAGAAGATCTGGATCTGGCTGAATCATCAATCTTGAATTTGCTGGATCTTCAACTGGTATAGGCTCTGGATCCAATCCCATCGGTCCCATGACAGTGTCAAGTAATTCATAGGAGTCCAAAATTGCAGAAATTTTGAACTTCCAGAGTGTATAGTTGGTTCCATCCAGCTTCCCTTCAGTGAATGCAGGTGGACAAATTCAAATAGGTGCAGCATTAACATTAGCTGAAGCACTAAGACTAGTGTTCGACGATGAAGCCATCATGTAATCACTCGAATAATCTACTGATATTCTAGTCTGCTAGTAGGCTAAAATAGTGATACTTCTCAAGCTATTCGAACCTTACAACTCTGATAGCATGTAAGACAATAGTTACACAATATAACACAGGAGCACTAGCAGAGAAGATAACAGATATAGGAGAATCTCAACAATTTTTTTACTAACAGCAAGTACAAAGATGATGGCATTGTCCACCCGTGCGCTCTCAAGGTAGAGCTTAAATGGTGATCCAAACAACTCTAGAAAGGGAGATACAAGGTAGAGGTATACTGGCTCAAGGTGATGTCTCAGGTAGTGCAGAACTCATGTATATATAGGATCATGGGTGGCCTTCCGTGGACGGCTATACATGGGTGGTAGAGCGTGGGCGGCCACCGCCCGCGTAATTGTCATACACGGATTAGACCAGTTTAACCGACCTAACAAATATAAATGATTTTTGACTATGACAAGGAATATTCTATGGAATATTCCCTTTACCGTTGCGCCGGGGGCACTATCCCCGGACCCCCACCAGGGGGCCCGCTGGCCCCCTGGGACCCCCCAGTCGGGGCTGCTCCCCGCTGCCCCGGACCCCCCAATTGGGGACCCTGGTAACTCCCTTACAATACCTCACATGGTCCAATATGACCTTCATCCAACATGCAAGTTGGGATTCCCATCAATTGGGTAATGCACGCTTGGCTTCTCCTCATAACGGGGGCCTTACAAAATGTGCATACAATCATGAGGGGTAGACATTGATCATATACTAACAAACAACTGGGCACCTCACTTAAAATTCTTGGGGAGGGGGGGGGCTTAGAGTAGCCCTGCACTTGTACAACACCAAGATAAGCCGACGCAAGAGGAGGGGGCTTAGATTAGCCCATTGTACACCAATGGAGCCTTAGAGTAGGCTTGGGTACGCAAGAAACTTTGTGGGTGGGCTTAAACTAGCCTCCAACCCACACCTGCACACACAAAAGATTCTTCTTCTTATATTCTTGATGTACAAAGATGGGGCACTTAGTGCCAAAGTGTATGGTAAATGATGTTGGGAGATAGGTTTAAGGCTCCTCTGAATTACAAAAAACTTTTAATGAGGGTATTGAGTTGTGGCGATAGGAAGGGTTAAACCCTTGGGAAAAGTGTAGGCATACCCTTCGATGAGGGTCAAGTTGGATGCTAAATGATGTGCCAAAACCTTTGGATATATGAAAACTTAAATGTACCCTTAAAAGATAATAAGGAACAACACTATTAGGACTTAGAGTGCAAAGCCAAAAGTTATGCTACGCAAATGTGTGTGAGAACGCTTTGAGGGTCTTGACATTGGTTAATGCTGTCTTTGAGTGGAAAAAATAAGCCAAACCCAATGAATCCACGTGATTGTAGTTAATGAGTCTATCCCCAAATAGCGCTCCTGAATCGGCTCAAATTTCAATCCAATAAGGCGCTCGAAGACCAAGACATCATATATCATGTCACAACTCCGCTATGACCTGAAGACGGGGCCAAAACACATGGTGATTGACACGGACTGCAGCATAATTTTTCATGCCCTCTCTCTCTCAGAGTGTCAAGTCTTGTGCGCAGAGGGTATCTCCACCTTCTCTGTAGAGAACGACCAGCAACAAGATGGCTCTATTTTGCCATTGCTTTGAGCGATCACATGTGCATGCACAAACGCATGTGTATGCGCAACTCAGTTCCCAAGTATTTTCTTGTACGCTACAGGTCAGTTTCATCGACAAAGTTCATCAGGTCTACAAAAACATCTTGCGATTGATGTTGAGGAAGGAGATCAATTTTCCACAGATAAAACACCCAGAAAATGCATCTGTGTGTAGTTTCCACGATGGTAATGAGAATGGAGTCGCTTAGCTGTGCACACAGAGGTTGAGGGTGTGACGTCCGGATGATGCACTTCACAATACACTTGGTTGACTCGCTTCTATCCTTGCAAAGGAGCTTTTGAATGAAACAAGCTACAATCAATGTCCAAGAAACACATATTCATAGGATACAGTGACCAATCAAAGGCATAATGTCTATATGATATGGAAAACCACTCCATCACCATTTCGAAGGATGTGATCTTCAATGAAGCTTCCACATACTCAAGAAAAGATTCAAGTACAAGTCTTAGTCCACCTATCTACACTTCAGGGGGGGGCTCAATATTTCCAAACTCTAACTTAGAAGCTAGTACTTCACAACAACCACGCCGATATCAAAGGCTTCTTGGTAAGAGACAACACGAACAAAGTCATTATGTTAATTATGCTCTAATGCACCAAATTCAGCAAATTCCAGAGCCTTCCAACTACAAAGAAGCTCAAGGACAACCAGTGTGGGAAATAGCTATGAAAGAGGAATTGGATGCAATAGCAAAGAACAAGACTTGGACATTAGTTCCCAAACCAACCAACCATCAAGTCATAGGAGTCAAGTGGATATACAAAGTCAAATACAAGTCTGATGGCACTCTAGATAAATATAAGGCAAGATTAGTCACTAAGGGATACAAGCAACAAGATGGCATTGACTACGAAGAAACCTTTGCTCCTACTCCGAGATTCACAACCATAAGAAGCATTGATCCTCCAAATTGGTAAAGGTTTTGAGTTATTCTTGATGTAGAGGTGCTCTGACTTCAAGGATAACTTGTTCTTTTGGAGATTAACACTCTCCATCAGTGGTATCAGAGCAAGAATCATCAAAATTGAAGAAAGGAGGACCCCTACTATTGCAGATATAAAGAATCAACATTTGAAGTTTCAAAAGGTGAAAGCTTGAGAGAAAAGCTTGAGAAGGAGGCTAGAAGATATCAAAAAGATGAGAAGGAACTTCATTCAAAGTAAAGGTACACTTATTCCTTATAAAGGTTGAAGAATTTAATACACAGGTGAAGAAAGGATGGGAGATTCTCTTCAGATAGAGAAATTGGATAGAGAAAACTATCCAACATGGTCAATGAGGATGGAAGCTCATCTCATGATCAAAGACCTGATAGGTTACATTACAAGTGAAGAAAAAAAGCCACAATTCAGAGATCCTAGTGTTCCAACTAGGGATGAACTATCAAATTTGAAGACTTGGATGAAAAGAGATGCTCAAGCAAGGAGCATTATCTACATGGGAGTTAATGACTACTTGCTACCTCACATTAGAGGTCTTGAGAGTGCAAGTGATATATGGAATGCTTTGGAGGACCATTTCCAAAACACTACAAAGTCAAGGAAGGCATCTTTATGGGTAGAGTTTACCACATTCAAGAAGAAGGCCTCTCAATCCATTTCTGATTATGTAACAAGGATGAAGGACATTGCACATGCATTAGGAGCAGTTGATGAAGATATTGAGGAGGATAAATTGGTAAGGCAAATCCTCGCAGGTTTGAGAGGTGATGAGAAATGGAAGCCGTTCATTTTGTCTACTCAATTATTTTACTCGTGATTTAAATGAGTTGCTAGGACACATGCTAACCTTTGAGCAGGATGTCAAAGGTGAAAATGATAAGAGTGCCGGTCAAGCAATGTACTCAAAGGATAAGAAGAAGAATAGCAAAGGGAAGCAACAAGCAAATGAAGATGAAGGTACAACTAGCCAAGCTAACTTCCTAAGAGGAAGAGGAGGTGGCAAAGGTAGAGGAAGAGGTAGAAGTAATAAAGATGGAGCCAAAGCTTGCTGGATTTGTGGTAAGACAAATCACTTAGCTCATGATTGTTGGCATAATACTCAGAACAATGGTGGATATAATCAGAACTTTAATTCAAGAGGAAGAGGTGGCAGAAATCAAAGAGGTAATTTCAGAGGTAGAGGTAGTAGAGGTTACTTTGGAAGAAATGCAGGTAGAGGATTCCAAAGCCAATCCTACAACAATACCTACTACAATCATGCTTCAGATCAGAATGAGGATTCAACCTTGATCATGAATGCAACTTGTGAAAGGCAAAGTGAAGATCGAAGAGTCTTCTACATTGACTCAGGTTGTAGCAATCACCTGAGTGGCAACATAGCCTTGATGAGTCATGTAGTTCAAACAGGTGACAATACAAAGCATAATGTGAAGTCAATTGGATCAGTGAATGCCAAGGATGGAAGTACTCTCTTGAGTAAGGTCTTGTATGTTCCTAAAATTCCAAAGAATTTGATAATTGTAGGGCAAATTGTTGAAAAAGATTATGAAGTAAGGTTCACTAATGAAGGAGTTTTTTTGGAAGATCCTAGCAATGGGTATAAACAAATTGTTTCAGGGAAGAAAGAAGGAAGAATCTTCACATTGAAGATTCAAGGTAATGTTGGTCATGCCTTGTTTACTTATGGAGGACATAAGATCTCTGAGTTAGATCTTTGGCACAAAAGGCTTGGACATTTTAATGAAAGAGGTATTAAAGATATGGTTAACAATGGTTCAATACTTGGATTGCCTAATGTTGCAGGTCAACATATGACATACAAATGTGAGGCATGTCAATTAGGTAAGGCTCACAAGCAACCTTATTCCAAGCATGGTTTCATGTATTCAGAGAAGCTTGAGTTGGTACACAGAGATGTGGGGGGACCATCAAAGGATTTCAATATCAATGGTTCAAAATATTATGTGATTTATGTTGATGATGCTACCAGATGGATCACTATCGATGTGATCAAAGATAAATCAGAGGTATTTAATACATTCAAGCATTATCATGTGTATGCAGAAAGAATCACATGTCAAAAGTTGAAGAGACTAAGGTCAGATGAAGGGGGAGAGTATTTCTCAAATGAATTTAGTGATTACTTATGGAATGCAGGTATAAAAAGGGAAGTTACTTGTAGGTACTCTCCTCAACAAAATGGTGTAGCAGAAAGGAGAAATAGAACTCTTGTTGAGTTTGCAAGATCCATGATGAAGGAGAAAAATTGCCCAAATTATTTGTGGGTTGAGGCTATAAATACATCTACATATTTGGTCAATAGGTTACCATGTAAAGCTTTGCAGGGTATGACACCATATGAGGCATGGTGGGGTTAGTTACCTGGTATGTAGGGACAATCAATATTCATGCAGGTGATGAAGAAGTTGTGCATCAGAAAAAAGGTAAATCAAAGGTTCAAATATTTGATGAAGAAGAGAATGACGAAGTATAGGTTGAAGTTGAAGAAGTGCCAAGGTTTGATCCAGAAAATGATGAACCAAAAACCTCAAGAACTGGAGAACTCAGAATGTCATCAAGACACAAATGGCAACCTACAAGGTATAGCTATGACACTTCTTTTTTGGCTACTAAAGATTATGCTTATATGGTAAAAGCAGATGAAGACCCTTTACATATGAAGAGGCAAAAGGTAAGGAAAATTGGGAGAGAGCTATGCAAGAAGAGTATGATGCATTGATGGAGAATGAAACATGGGATTTGGTTCCTAAACCAAATAGTGAGAAGATCATTGGATGCAAATGGGTCTAAGACAAAGAGGTATGCAGATGGAAGTGTGTCTAGGTATAAAGCTAGACTTGTTGTGAAAGGGTTTGCTCAGACATATGGTATATATTATGATGAGACTTATAGTCCTGTGGCAAAGATGACAACCATCAAGACACTCATAGTTGTTGCTACATGTAAAGGTTGGAAATTATGTCACTTAGGTGTGAAGCATGATTTTCTAAATGGTTATATTTCAGATGATGTTTTCATGGAGCAACCACAAGGATTCAGAGATGAAAGATATCCAGATCATGTATGTAAGCTCAAGAGAGCTTTGTATGGTTTGAACCAGGCCCCATGGGCATGGAATTATAGACTTGTGAAGTTCTTGAAGGAACTTGGTTTTCAAGCATCTAAAGCAGATAGTAGTTTGCTTGTCAAAGCAAGTGATGATGGGTTCATTTACATGTGCATATATGTTGATGGCATAATTCTTACAGGTAAAGATGAGAAAGGCATTCAAAGCCTAAAGAAGCAAATGGAGAAAGAGTTCAAGATTAGTGACTCGGGAGACTTGTCATATTTCTTGGGCATGGAGATTTCATACACTCAACATGGAGTGTATGTAACTCAAGAAAGGTATTTGAAGAATTTGTTGATCAAGTTTAAAATGGAAGATTGCATGGTGGCACCTACTCCAATGGAAGTGAAGCACAAATTGAGCAGATATGGAGGAGAAGAATTCAAGGATATGAAGTTGTATCAAAGTCTGTCTTATCTATGCTACATTAACTAGGCCTGATTTGTCATATGCAGTTGGAGTTTTATCTCAATTCATGCATTGTCCTAGGAAAGAACATTGGGTTGCAGGACAAAGGGTGTTGAGGTACATAAAGGGTACACTCAAAGAAGGTTTGTATTATGGTTTTACATCATTTACAAACATCAAGATATATAGTGACACAGATTGGGCAGGTAATCTTGATGATAGGAGATCAACTTATGGGTATTTGTGTTATGTGGGAGATAAGCTAATCTCTTGGTGTTCTAAGAAGCAACACACAATTGCTTTATCATCTACAGAGGCAGAGTAAAAAGGTATAGTTGAAGCTGCAAAGGAAGTCATATGGCTAAAGACTCTTATGAAGAGTTTTGACATCATTCAGAGTACACCCACTATTCATGGAGATAACATGAGTTCATTGTATCTAGCTGCTAACCCTATTTTCATGCCAGGACTAAACATATTGAGATTTAGTATCACTTCCTAAGAAATAAGGTGATGGATATGGAGATTGAAGTCATACATAGTTCAACAAAAGATCAGATAGCTGATATGTTAACCAAAAGCTTGGATGGACCAAAGCTACAGAGATTCAAAGACATGGCAGGTATAAAGAAGATAGAGAAAACCTCAATTGATGATTGAGGGGGAGTTCTTGGTGCAAATCAATCACTAATTGAAGATTTGATGAAGGAATGAAGTCAAGGATTGAAGAAAAGATCAGTTTATGAAGCATGAAGAAAGTACATGCTCAAAAGATGAAGACTTGTATGTTGAAGAATCACTCACAAATTTCACATATAGACAGATATAAAGACGAAGAAAGACAAAGAGAAGCAGAAATAAATCATTCAGAAAATCAAGTCTTAGTGAAGGGACAAATTCACGTCTGTAATATACAGCGTAGAAATTTCCAGAATTACGAGTTTGTTGAAACCCGGATCAAAAATTGTATATAAAAGAGCTGAGATTTAGAAGAAAAAAAGAGTGTGTAGAACCGGAATAGAATAGTGCATATAGAATTGAGATGAGAGATATAGAAGACACTAGAGATTGCGTATGAAAAGATGAATAATAGAACTTGAACTGTCGGGTATTCATCTGAGAGAGATGGTAAGGAATAACTACTGAGAGTAGGAGAGTTTTCCATAGTTATGAGCAAAGTGAGGCCAAGCTATTTTTGTACACATCTTCTCTAATAGAAAACACATGTTCATGTGGAAGTTGAGCGCGTTCTTTGTATGTGAAGAAATCTGAGTAATTTCATGTTACTGTGAAAGTTAGTTAACAGTTACAGTTTTCTCAGTAAACAGTTTCCGGTACTTCTGAGAGTTAGATCTCATAACATAGCATAAAGGTTTTCATGAGTGATAGCTCATCTTGAAGCTAGTAGTTTCAACTATAAGTTGATCAAAAGAGTTTTGTGAAATGGGACAAGTACACAGTACTATGTCTGACCGTAAAAAGGCATCCTGAACTGGTGAAGTTTTTTCTTAAACTTCAGAAAGAGTTCATTTACTGAAGGAAGCTCAGGTATTACTTCCTTACTTTGTCAACAATCATTTGAAGTAATTACAAACAGAATTGCAGTTGATTCCGATAAGATTCTGGTAAGATTACGGTGACAGTCCGGTAACAGTCTGATGAAGTTTCGATGAAGTTCTGGTGAAATTTCTGTGAGTTCAAAACATAGTTTCGACACAGTTAAGTAACGGAAAGATTATTTAACTGTAAGCAAACACAGTAGTGTAAATTTTGGAGTAAATCAGTTCAGAATTAAAGCTTGAAGAAAATGCAAAGCTTTCTGTAAAGTGATTTTTCGAAGTTCACTAAAACAATAGTAAAGTTTCGGGTTGCTAAGCTACTGATGATTATAGAGGTGTTCTAATATCACTTTAGCTTAGTTCTAGCTGAGGCATGGCAATTTTTTGCAGTCTTGTTAGTGAACAAGCTTTTGTCACGAAGTCAACAGTGGTATTAGAGTAGAAAGGTTCTGAAGAGTAGAAAAGGTTTCTAAGAAGAAGAAACAGAAAGAGAGTTTGAAGAATTCTCATAAAGAAAGGTGAAAGCTGAAGAGATTGATAGCAAATGACATCAAGAAGTATTCCGAAGGCATTCTCAAGGTAAAGGTTTACAAAAGGTAAAATCCTTTAACGTTACACTCACCGAAAGTAACAGAATCAAGAAGATTATGGCAGATCATATCTCTATTGAAAAATTGGACAGAGATAATTATCCGGCATGGGTAATGCACATGGAAGCCTTACTTATGAGTAAGGACTTAATGATATATGTGACAAGAGAAGAAAAGAAGTCGACTTTTGAAGATGATAGTCAACGGAAGAAAGAATAATTAGAAGCCTTGAAGCTGTGGCAGAAGAAAGATGCAATGGTAAGAGCTTATATCTACAATACAATTAGAGATCATCTACTACCGCACATTAGAGGTATGGAGAAAGCAGAAGATATATGGAGTGCATTGGAAGATCATTTCCAAAATAGGACGAAAGCTAGGAAGGCTAGCTTATGGTCAGAGTTTACAACATTCAAGAAAAAACAAAGTCAAAGCATTAGTGATTATGTCACTAAGATGAAAGACTTGGCGGATAGTCTTGGATCTATTGATGAAGATATCAAAGATCACAGGTTGATAGCACAAGTGCTTGTAGGATTGAGAGGAGATGAAAGGTGGAAACCTTTCGTACTCTCAACTGAACTTTCTTTAAATCATTTTGTACCAGATTTAAATCAGTTGCTTGGACTAATGTTAACGTTTGAGCAAGATTTGAAGACAGACGGAGATAAAGGACATAGTTCTGCTATGTACGCAAAGAGTAAGAAGAAAGGTGATAAAGGTAAAGAAAAAGATGAAGAAGAGATGACTGCTCAAGCAAATTATGCAAGAGGAAGAGGTAATGTCAAAAAGAGAGGTAATACAAAAGGTAGAGGTAATCAGAAGAAGGCTTGCTGGATCTACGGATTAAGCAATCATTTGGCTCATGATTACTGGCATAATTCACAAGGATCAAACCAGAATCAGAACAATATCAGTAGAGGCAGAAGCGGAAGATATCAAAGAGGAAGACAAAGCCAAAGAGGCAGATATGGTAGAGGTGCAGCAAGAAGTTGGGGACAGAATCAGTCTCACAACACTACCTACTACAACTATGCGAATGATACGTAGAATGATGGTCATACAACATTAATGATGAACTCAATAAGTGTGTCAGAGAATGAAGACCTCAAGGTATTTTATATTGACTCTGGTTGTTCAAATCATTTGTGAGGAAATATAGAATTATTATCAGAACTTGAAGGAGGTATTTCAAATCATATAGTACAGACAGGTGATAACACAAAACATAATGTAAGGTCAATTGGAAAAGTAAAGTGTAAGAATGGAGCTGACCTACTAACAAATGTTTTGTATGTTCCAACAATCCCGAAGAATCTGATCAGCGTGGGTCAAATAGTAGAAAAAGGTTTTCAAGTCAGATTTACAAATGAAGGATTATTTGTTGAAGATCCAGAGAATGGATACAATCAGATTGTCCATGGTAAAAAAGAAGGTAGACTTGTTACTCTTAAAGTGCAAGGGAATGTTGGTGAAAGAGAAATCAGAAGTATTTGAAGCTTTCAGGCATTTTCATGCATATGCTGAAAGACTTACAGGATAGAAACTCAAAAGACTAAGGTCTGATGGAGGAGGAGAATATTTTTCTCGAGAGTTCAATGATTATTTGTGGAATGCAGGTATCAAAAGAGAAATAACTTGCAGGTATACACCGCAACAAAATGGAGTAGCAGAAAGAAGAAACGGAACTCTAATTGAGTTTGCAAGAGCAATGCTAAAGGAGAAGAATTGTTCAAATTATCTTTGGGTTGAAGCTGTAAATACAGCTACATACCTGGTAAACAGATTACCATGTACATCTTTAAATGGGATGACACCTTATGAAGCCTGGTGGGGTAAGAAACCAACACTTGATCATTGTAAAGTGTTTGGATTAGTTGCTTATGCTTATGTACCGTCACAATTGAGACATAAGCTTGAACCAAAAGCTGGAAAATAAGAGTTCATCGGATATGATGAAAAGCAGATGGGTTATAGGTTATGGAGTCCTTTAACCAAACAGTTTACTGTTTCCAGAGATGTGACATTTGATGAAGGAAAGAGTTGGTATACAGATAAAGAGCATAGTGTTGAAACACTTGAAGAAGAGGTAAGAAGAATTGAAAAAGGTAAATCACATATGCAGGTGAATGGAGATGAAGATCATATGCAGGCAAGTACGTCCAGGATCGGATCAGGTATGAGAAATGCAGATGGATCAAGATTTGATGAAGATGTGTATTCAGATACACATGAAGAATTTGAACCAAGAAGGTCAAACAGAGTAAGGAAACAACCGACAAGGTATTCCTATGATACTTCTTATTTGACTTAGAAAAACTATGCTTACTTAGTAAAGGAAGATGAAGAACCTCAGAATTACAGTGAAGCAAAAGGTAAGAAACAATGGGAAGAAGCAATGAAGGAGGAGTTCAATGCTCTTGAGGAGAACAAGACTTGGGAACTTGTTCCGAAACCAATTGGTAAGAAAGTGATTGGAAATAAATGGGTTTACAAAGTTAAGAAACTTGCAGATGGAAGGATAGCCAGATACAAAGCTAGACTGGTGGTCAAAGGCTATGCTTAGACGCATGGCATAGATTATGATGAGACGTTTAGTCCGGTGGCAAAGATGTCAACCGTAAGGACATTGATTGCTATAGCAGCATCAAAAGGATGGAAGCTAAGTCAGTTGGATATAAAGAATGCATTTCTGAATGGATATATATCAGATGAGGTTTACATGTAACAACCTGAAGGGTTTGTACGTTCCAGTTACCTAGATCACGTTCGCAGATTAAGAAGAGCTCTCTATGGATTGAAGCAAGCTCCAAGAGCTTGGAATTATAGACTTGTGAAGTATCTCAATGATCTTGGATACCAAAGCTGAAAGGCTGATGCAAGTCTACTCGTTAAGAAAACAGATGAAGGTATGATCTACATTTGTATTTATGTAGATGACATAATAATCACAGGAACCTCAGATGAAGGAATCAAGGAGGTAAAGAGACTGCTTGAAAAGAAGTTCAAGATCAGTGATCTAGGAAAGTTATCATACTTTCTTGGAATGGAAGTTACATATACAGATCATGGCATATATGTTTTGCAAGAAATGTATCTCCTAAACTTACTGAAGAAGTTTAACATGGAGAATTGCAGAGAAGCTTCAAC
>CM035418.1:22310646-22313146 GCA_020310875.1 Ceratopteris richardii | reverse complement strand
GACACTTAAGTGTCCTTTTTTGAGAATTTTCCTAAAAATCACACACCTTCTACAAAGAGAATTTTAGAAAATCCTTTAACACACATTCTAAATATCATTCAAAGGTTAATGTAAAATTATATAACACAATAAATCATGTTTTGTGTTCATGTAAATAGCCTCTCAAGATGATATGGTAGTGAACAGGATGAAAATTCCTAATCAAATGTATTTTTATCAAAAGAAAAAAATTCATCATATGAAGGAAAAAATTATACACATTCCTTGAAACATAGATCACATAGTATGAACCTCAAAATCACTTAGAAAAATCATTTCAACTCAAATAAAATCAAATATTTTGACTTTGTACTCAAAAACAGCAACTAATTCTAAACATGGTTCAAAAAAACGTATGGGAATCCATAGAAGTGTAGAAATATTCCAACAATCAAACAAGATATGAAGACAAAAACCAAGCTATACACATATGAAATCAATTGCTATGACTCCAGCCACCAAAAACAAAAAACTAAAGCCTACACATATGACTCAAAAGAATTTATGGACATCATCCAAGGTGTATACATTCAAGTTAGCAAGAAATGTGTGACATAATAAACCAAAGCTTAGATATACCAAGCTAAATAATTTATTGAGATCCACCGAAATTTTCATGTCTTTGGACACAACCAGGAACTTCTGTTGTGTGGGCATCAACCAAATTCTACAGATACAATCATGAATAGTTTGTGGACACATAAAAAAGCATGTACAATTATGGAAGAGATCCAATTTCTTCACATGAAGGAAGAAAATAAGACATCAAACAAGGTTATACACATAAGGGAACTACCAATATGTAAAACCCAACCAAGTTTTAAGATCTATGTACAACAAACAAAGTAGATATATGTGTGGACACCAACCAACATATCCACATACAAATATTAAAATCCAATTGAAGTAATGCCAAATTACAAACACTTAGCTTGATATCCAAGAAAATAAACTAGTTCCTAGCAAGAAACAAGAGTCACGTACATATAGGATCAAAAGAATATATAATTTTAACATATTTAGTAAAAATATTTTTTTGATAGTTGTTATATGCATAAACACACAATCCCTTTCACACATCAACACATACTAAAAATAATACTAAAAAAACTTTGATATAATCTTCAACATCATAAAATGATAAGAATCATTTGAAAACATTTCATTATTTCCATCATGCATGCCATCTTCTTTTTGTCAAATGAAATATGTATGCCATTTTTTTTCATTCTTATCACAATCACCATTGCAGATCACATATTATTTTACGAGATTAAGAATGAAACATAGCATGAAAGCATATTTTGGAAGGTTTAATACTTAGAATAGTATTTAAATAATTATTATTTTTTCATCATAATTTTTTATTCCACCTTTCAAGCTATGTTCTTTTCATGAACATAGAAATATATGCTTTGCCAATTCAGCATGAAAGTCAGCACCAAATGCAATGGCTACTAGTTCAAAGTGGAGTCCCTCTAACTTTGAATAAAAATATGCATTCAATTAGTATGAAGGTTATCCATTGGTAACTTGGCAATTCTCAACAATTTCGATTACGTATAAATTATAGTGAGCCATTCTTTAAAAGGTGTGATAAATGGTAGTGCTCTAGAGAAGACACGTTTTGAGTCCGTGTTTATCACTTATGGAAGTGTTCAACCTTCTCCAGAGATCTCTAGACACTTGCTTTACACCACCAAAGTCCATGAATAGCTTTCCATTTCCTAAAACATATCCAATTTGTCAAAATGTTTGAATTGTGTTATTTTTTCAGTTATGCTAAAAGTTTAGTTTTTAAAAATTCCCATTCTCTTCTTCATTTAATAACCCATGTGAAGTTGTAAAATGTTAAAGGTTATATTTTTCTCTAAAAATACATGATGTGGGCTATCAAATCCAAGTGACTATGCCATCAAAGCTGCAAGGGTGTTATCAAGAAAAATCAATCAATTTGGTGTAAACGCAGGACACTTAAGTGTCCAAGGACACTCAAGTGTCCTAGTAAAGAACTAGTGTTAACCATAGACTCATTAACTATGGAATTAGACACCTACAAAAGGATTCTTGAAATGATCAAGCGCACAAGGAGAACACACAGAAATATCGGGTGCAACTTTTCTTCATTCTTGAAAAGTTTTACATATGGATGAGAGAGCTATCTTACTCACTTTACAAGTGTCTAATGACTTCTAATTCTCATCAAATCTTGTTCTCCCACACTCTCTCATATTTTCCTTGACATTTTTACTTGTATATATAGGCAAATATGTACAAGCTCATAACCATACAAAAGTATAAGTGAGCTAACTCTAAGTTAATGTACATATGTATACATATCTTCATTCTCTAAACATATACTTTCTTCATGCTTCATATCTTTATCTTTTCTTCAGTCCTTGACTTCAAACATTCATCAAAACTTCAATTGTTGATTGTCTTGCACCAACAGACCACTGAG
>CM035418.1:22273146-22283146 GCA_020310875.1 Ceratopteris richardii | reverse complement strand
ATCATGTATGTAAGCTCAAGAGAGCTTTGTATGGTTTGAAGCAGGCCCCAAGGGCATGGAATTATAGACTTGTAAAGTTCTTGAAGGAACTTGGTTTTCAAGTATCTAAAGCAGATAGTAGTTTGCTTGTCAAAGCAAGTGATGATGGGTTCATTTACATGTGCATATATGTTGATGATATAATTCTTATAGGCACAGATGAGAAAGGAATTCAAAGGTTAAAGAAGCAAATGGAGAAAGAGTTCAAGCTTAGTGACATGGGAGATTTGTCATATTTCTTGGGCATGGAGATCTCATACACTCAACATGGAGTGTATGTAACTCAAGAAAGGTATTTGAAAAACTTGTTGATCAAGTTTAAAATGGATGATTGCAGGGTAGCACCTACTCGAATGGAGGTGAATCAAACATTGAGCAGATATGGAGGAGAAGATTCAAGGACATGAAGCTATATCAAAGCTTGGTTGGTAGTCTCATTTATGCTACATTAACTAGGCCTGATTTGTCATATGCAGTTGGAGTATTATCTCAATTCATGCATTGTCCTAGGAAAGAACATTGGGTTGAAGGACAAAGAGTGTTGAGATACATTAAAGGTACACTCAAAAAAGGTTTGTCTTATGGTTTTACATCAGATACAAACATCAAGATATATCGTGATACAGATTGGGCAGGTAATCTTGATGATAGGAGATCAACTTATGGATACTTTTGTTATGTGGAAGATAAGTTAATTTCATGGTGTTCAAAGAAGCAACACATAGTTGCTTTATCATCCAGAGAGGCTGAGTACAAAGGTATGAATGAATCTGCAAAGGAAGTGATATGGCTTAAGACTCTTATGAAGAGTTTTGACATCATTCAGAGTACACCCACTATTCATGGAGATAACATGAGTTCATTGTATTTAGCTGCTAATCCTGTTTTTCATGCGAGGACTAAACACATTGAGATTCAGTATCATTTTCTAAGAGCGAAGGTGATGGATAAAGAGATTGAAGTTATACATACTTCAACAAAAGATCAGATAGCTGATATGCTAACCAAAAGCTTGGATGGACCAAAGCTACAGAGATTCAAAGACATGGCATGTATAAAGAAGTTAGAGAAAACCTCAATTGATGATTGAGGGGGAGGTGTTGGTGCAAGACAATCAACAATTGAAGTTTTGATGAATGTTTGAAGTCAAGGACTGAAGAAAACATCAAGACATGAATCATGAAGAAAGTTTATGTTCAGAGAATGAAGATATGTATACATATGTACATTAAGTTAGAGTTAGCTCACTTATACTTTTGTATGGTTATGAGCTTGCACATATTTGCCTATATATACAAGTAAAAATGTCAGGGCAAATATGAGAGAGTGTGGGAGAACAAGATTTGATGAGAATTAGAAGTCATTAGACACTTGTAAAGTGAGTAAGATAGCTCTCTCATCCAGATGTAAAACTTTTCAAGAATCAAGAAAAGTTCCACCCGATATTTCTGTGTGTTCTCCTTCTGTGCTTGATCATTTTAAGAATCCTTTTGTAGGTGTCTAATTCCATAGTTAATGAGTCTATGGTTAAAGTTTGAGAGCCTCATTGTAAAGAGGTTGTGAGAATTATGAGTAGGAACATTCATATGTGAGGAATTGTTGAGTGTCTTTTGAAACAGGTGCAATCCCGACGGTCAAAGAAATGGTCAGTTCTCAGTGCAGAGTGTAAAGTTTTGCACAAATGAGGAGTCATAATCTAAGTTGGAAGGTAAGCCATCTATGGCTAAAAGAATTTGTATAAACGGATTCTAGTTTGGGGGAAGCAAGCTTTAGAAGTTACACGTGTCAAAGTCTACTGTTAAGAACTATAGTTCTAGAAATAGGTGACTTGTTGAGATCATTTCTCAAGATCTACTGAGTCTTTTGGAATGATTTAACTTGGAGAAGATGTGAAAACTATAGGTAGCACCTTATACAAAGTTTTATGAAAAACTTTACACATTTGATAAGTCAATGAACGAGTTATGTGCAGCAGACTTTCTGTGTAGACATCTTCTTCACAATTTGTTCAGGATTTTGGTAGTTGAGTATTGATCCTCCAAATTGGTGAAGGTTTTAAGTTATTCTTGATATAGAGGTGCTCTAACTTCAAGGATAACTTGTTCTTTTGGAGATTAACACTCTCCATCATGGTCAATGTAGGAAATGTTAAGACCTCTATGGAAATAGAAATCTATTGAGCAGAGTTCTATATGTACCTACAATTACCAAGAATTTAATGAGTGTTGGACAAATTGTGGAAAAGGGTTTGCAAGTCAAGTTCAGCAAATACGGAGCATTTGTGGAGGATCCCCAACATCGATAAATGTGGTGCTTGTTAGTTTGGAAAGTCTCACAGGTTACCCTTCTCAAAGAAAGGCTACATGCATGAGGAATACTTAGAGTTTGTCCATATAGATGTATGGGGACCAACTAAGGATCCATCAATTTTTGGATCAAGGTATTATGTATCTTTCATTGATGATTTCAGTAGGTGGACTATCTTATATTTTATGAAGCACAAAGATGAAATATTCAGTTGCTTTAAGAAGTATCTTGCACTTGTTGAAAACCAAATAGGAAAAATCCTAAAGAGACTAAGGTCAGGTGGAGGAGGTGAGTACTTGTCAAATGATTTTGACGCATTCTTGTAAGATAGAGGAATCAAAAGGGAAATCCCAACAAGGTATACCCCTGAGCAAAATGGGGTGACAGAGAGAAAAAATAGATTATTTTTTGAAACAGCTAGGCTAACATTAAATGAGAAAAAATTACCTAATTATTTGTAGGCAGAGAGTGTATCTACTGCCACTTATCTTGTTAACAGGTTTCCATCAAAATCTCTTGATGGGATGACCCCATATGAAGCATGGCATGGTAGAAGACCTTCACTTGATCATTGCAAGATCTTTGGATGTGTTGCTTATGTGCATATCCCATCTCAAAAAAGAGGTAAGCTAGACCCTAAGGCAGAGAAGTGCATCTTCATAGGGTATGACTTGAATCAAAAAGGATACAGGTTCTATAATCCTTCCAACAAAGGATTCATGATCAATAGAGATATTGTCTTTGATGAAAATGATTCTTGGTTTGAAAGTGAATGCAGGAAAGTAAAGTTGCCTTATGACTTAGAAGAGGAATTTCTAAGCCTCACCAAGGAGGAGCCAAATCAGATTGAAGACACCAACTTAGATGATGAGGACATCATCAACCTAGAGGAATTCAAGGCATGGAAATCCAAAGGCAAAGCCAAGGTGAAGAAGTTGGAGGATATAGTTGAGTCATCTAACCAAGCAATCAGAAGATCACTAAGGGAGAGCAAAAAGCCAATTAGATATGGGTATGACACTTCTTTATTTACTAAGCATTCTATTTATCTTGCCAAAGATTTATCACTTGAAGAGCCATCATCATATGAAGAGGCAAAGACCAAGGCAGAATGGAAGAAAGCTATCGATGAGGAAATTGAAGCACTCAAGGAGAATGATACTTGGTAGCTAGTGCCAAAGAAGGAGTCTATGAAGGTAATTGGCTCTAGATGGATCTACAAGATTAAGAGAAATTCTGATGGATCAATAAGCAGGTACAAAGCTAGACTTGTGGCTAAGGGTTTTGCACAAACCCAAGGAGTTGATTATGAAGAAACCTTCTCACCTGTGGCCAAAATGCCAACCATCATGGTATTGGTAAGTGTGGCTGCATCAAAGAATTGAAACACGTATGAATTGGATGTAAAAAATCCATTCCTTAATATCTCGATTTCAGAGGAAGTGTACATGTCTCAACCTCCTGGCTATGAGGACTCGAGCAAGGTAAATCATGTGTCTAAACTGAAAAAAGCTCTTTCTGGATTGAAGCAGGCACCTAGGGCATGGAACCATAGGTTGACTACATACCTTCAGGATCAAGGATTCATCATGAGTAGAGCAGATACTTCTCTGTTTGTTAAGAGAAGTAATTCAGAGGTGATATATGTATGTGTGTATGTTGATGATATCATACTTATAGGTAATGATGCTAATGGCATCCAACAGATCAAGAATCAAATGATGCAGGAGTTCAAAATCAGTGATCTAGGATCACTAAAGTATTTACTTGGACTTGAGTTAGTCTATACTAACTCTTGAATTTATATTACCCAAAGGAAGTATGTACAGGACATGTTGAAGAAATTTCATTTGCATGATGCCAAGGTAGCAAACACTCCTATGGAGGTAAACCAAAAATTAAGTGCTCATGAAGGTGATGTGCTTGAAAATATTGCAGGATACCAAAACATTGGGAAGCCTAAACTATGCTACATTGACAAGAATTGATATTGCTTATGGAGTAAGTGTCTTAAGTCAATTTATGCACAAACCTAGGGCACCTCATTTGGAAGCTGCCAAGAGGATTTTTAAAGTACCTTAAGGGCACTAAGAATCAGGGTTTATACTTTCCTTATACTTCAGATTTGGACATCAAGATATACTCAGATGCAGATTGGGCAGGTTTCAAAGATGATAGAAGAAGTACCTCAGGTTATCTATCTTTTGCACGTGACAAACCTATATCATGGTCTTCCAAGAAGCAACCTATTGTTGCTTTATCTTCCATAGAGGTAGAGTATAGAGGACTGGCCAATGCTACTCAAGAGGCCATATGGATCAGATTGCTATATGCAGATTTAGGATTGCATACTATATCTCCAATGAGTTTTGGAGACAATACAAGTTCCTTACATCTTGTAGCAAATCCTATTTATCATGCTAGGACCCAGCATATAGAGGTCCACTATCATTATGTGAGAGAGAAGCTATTGAGCAAGGAAATTCAGTTGGCATATATATCAAATAATATACATTGTGCAAACTTATTTACCAAAGCACTTGATGGAACTAAACTTTGTAGATTTAAAGCTATGATTGGATTACAGGATATTCAAGAGGATTGATGAAGAAGACCAAGCCAAGATGTTTGTCTTGAGGGGGAGCTGTTGGTGCAAGTGTCGAGCCTACACACTTCACTAGGCATGAGAAGAACTTATGTGGAATAATTGAAGTCTCATGAGAAACATTGCTATGGATAGTTTACCTTTTACCATTTGTAAAAGTCAAATTGACTTAAAGGAATATTTGTAAAAGCCACTAAACTTGCGGAGTTATTTGGATTGATGAGCCACGAGTTCTTAGAGAGAATATCACCTAGATTAGTGGATCACTTTTTAGTGAGAGCCAAAGTTGAATTTAAATTCTAATTTTGAATGAATCATCTATAAAAGATAAATGTAAAACTTGCGGGTTAGATCACTTCAATTCTGAGTCTTTGTTGATCATATTGTAAGAGAGTGAGGTCCACTTCATGTGAAGAGATGGAGAGGTATGTGCTTGAAGATGAAGAGGTGTTGCAAAATCCTTGATTTACACCAGCCAAATGAACTCCAGGAGTATATGGTGGGCCCTTTTAGCTTGCCAATGGATGTATTAGACACCCTATGTACCTTGGAAGATCACTCTCAAAAAGATAGATCAAAATAGATAAGTTGGAGTTAGCTCAGAGGTGAAAAACTTGCTATTTTGGTTCATACACATGTCTAGTGTTTTGCATAATTCTCTAAGCACAGTAGTAAATTAGCTTAATTCCTATTGGGGAAGTTTAGTTAACTTAAAGATATAACTTTCAAGAGTAATCTCATAAAAAATAATGAACCACACACTAATAATGATGTTTAGCAAGTGATTACATCATCCCGATTTTCACGAGCTGCTACAGTAATGAGACTAGTGAGCAGAAAAATGCATATAACTCTAATAAAGTCCTTCATTTATGGTTCCTTTGAGATACTTGAGAATCCTTTTGGCAGCATCCATGTGTGGTTTCCTTGGTGTGTGCATAAATTGACTTAGCACACTCACACTGTAACATATATCTACTCTTGTCAATGTGGCATAGTTGAGACTACCCACTAGACTTTGATATGATGTGATGTCCTCTATGAGTTCACCTTCATGTGAGCTCAATTTGTGATTGAACTCCATTGGAGTACCTGCAATCTTACAATCTTGCATCTTGAATTTTGCCAACATGTCCTTAATGTACTTTCTTTGAGTGAGAAGCAAACCATGATCTTTGTAGACAACTTCCAAACCTAGGAAGTAGGTAAGTGAACCCAAATCACTTATCTTGAACTCTTCTCTCATCTGATCTTTGATCTTCTTCATACCATCTACATCATTTCCTATCAATATAATATCATCTACATATACACATAAGTAGATGACCTCAGAATTACTCTTTTTGATAAAGAGTGAAGGATTTGCCTTGCTTGGTTGAAAGCCTTTGTCCTGCAAGAATGAAAAAAGCCTAAAATTCCAAGCTCTTGGAGCTTGCTTGAGACCATACAATGCTTTGTTAAGTTTACACACATAACCAGGATAAACTTGATTCTCAAAACTAGGTGGTTGTGCCATATATACCTCTTCTGTTATCCAACCATTCAAGAATGCATTGTTTACATCTAGTTGAAGTATCTTCCAATTCTTGGAAGAGGCAATACTAAGAAAAACCCTAATAGTAGGCATCTTTGCCACAGGAGAGAAGGTCTCCTCATAATCAATTCCTTGAGTTTGTGCAAAGCCTTTTCTAACAAGTCTTGCCTTATCCCTGTTAATGGAACCATCAGAATTCTTCTTGAGTTTATAGACCCATCTTGAGCCTATTACCTTCATGGATGAAGTCTTGGGCACCAAATCCCAAGTGTTGTTTTCCTCAAGTGCTTCAATCTCTTCCTTCATTGCATGCTTCCATTCTGATTTTGCTTTTGCCTCTTCAAAGGATGATGGCTCCTCTCCGTTTATGTCCTGTGCTATGTAGATATAATGTTTAGTTACTAATGAGGTGTCAAACCCATACCTTTCTAGTTTTCTCTTTTCCCTCATAGATCTTCTTAGGCCATGATGTGATGATTCTGCCTCATGTCCAAGTTCCTGCAATTTTGCTTTACCTTTAGACTTCCATGCTTTGATCTTTTCCATATGAGATTCTTCATCATCCTCTGAGGTGTCTTGTTCTTCAATCTTCGGTTGTTCTCTACCAAGCTTTGGAAAATCTTCTTCAAGATCATATGGTAAATTGACCTTCCTGCATGAATCTTCATACCATGAATTGTTTTCATCAAAATCTACATCTCCGCTTACCAAGACTCCTTTGTTGGTAGGGTTGTATAATCTGTAACCCTTTTGATTGTTGTCATATCCAATAAATACACACCTTTTTGCCTTTGGATCCATCTTACCTCTAATCTGTGAAGGAACATGAGCAAAAGCAATACATCCAAAAATTTTACAATGATCTAAGCTTGGTCTTCTTCCATTCCAAGCCTCATATGGAGTCATCCCATCAAGGGATTTTGAAGGCAACCTGTTAATCAAGTAACTGGCTGTAGATACAGCCTCAGCCCATAGATAATTAGGCAAATGATTTTCATTTAACATGGATCTTGCAGCTTCAACAATTGTCCTATTCCTCCTTTCTGCCACTCCATTTTGCTCAGGATTGTACCTTGTAGTTACCTCTCTTTTGAGTCCTCTTTCTTGAAGAAAAGAATCAAACTCAAGGGAGAAGTATTCTCCCCCTCCATCTGACCTTAGCCTTTTTAGTGATTTACCTGTTTGATTCTCCACAAGAGCCAAATATCTTTTGAAACATGAAAAAACTTCATCTTTGTGTTTCATAAAGAATAGGATAGTCCATCTGCTGCAATCATCAATAAAGGAGACATAATACCTTGATCTAGATATTGAAGCTTCCTTGCTAGGCCCCCATACATCTGTATGAACCAACTCCAAGAGATCTCCATGCATATAACCTTTCTTCATGAATGGTAACCTGTGAGACTTTCCAAATTGACATGCACTACACTTATAAATCATATGTTGTTTTGACAAATTAGAGAGTCCAAGTACACTTTGGTCCCTGCAAATTTGCTTTAATGACCTTTCACAAATTTGTGCTAACCTTTTGTGCCATACTTCCAATTCTGTGAGTATCTGACTACCATAATTAAAGAGAGCAATGTTTCTAGTGTCTTGTAATTCAAATGTGAACAATCTACCTGTCTTTTCACCTTTTGCAATTCTTATGAATCCTTGACTTGGATCTTCAACAAATGCTCCTGCTTTTGTGAGCCTGACTTGCAACCCTTTCTCTACTATCTGCCCAACACTTATCAAATTCTTTGTAATGGTAGGGACATAGAGTACCTTACTGAGTAGGTTGATGTTTCCATCAACTGCTTTGACATTGCCTATTTTCTCCACAGGATGTTTCGTGTCATCTCCTGTTTGTACCTCATGCTTGTTCCTTGGATCTTCTAAATCTAATAGGAGTGCCACATTTCCTGCCACATGATTTGAACAACCTAAATCTATGTAGAAAACATGCTCATCAGATTTACCTTGTGGCATAGCCATGTTCATGATCAATAATGAATCCTCTTTGTTTGAGTCTTCTGTGTAGTTATTGAAGTCTCTCCTTCCTTTGTAGCCTCCTTGATAGTTTGAATGATTGTAGTTGTTGTAGTTGCCATGATAATTATTGAACCTTCCTCTTGAGTAGCCATAACTTCCTCTATTGTATCCTCTACCTCTTTGATTCCTGGAATTCCTAAAGCAATTTTCAGTTGTATGATTAGTTAATCCACAAATAGAACATGGGTTGGAGACTTGGGATCTCCCCCTGCCTTGTCTACCTCCTCTTCCTCTACCTCTGCCATGTCTTCCTCTACCTGCATAGTTAGCTTGATATGTACCTACTTCATCATCCACTTTCTTTGCCTTTCCTTTATTATCTTTGGACTTGCTTTTATCAGTGTATAAAGCTGAAGATTGATTACCTTTAGAGCTTTCTCCATTTTTGATAAGCTTTGCCTCTTGAGTAAGTAGTTGTCCAATGAGTATATTGAAATCAGGTACATGCATGTCCATGTACAAATCCATAGCTGTGGTGAATGTTTCCCACTTGTCATCTGCCTTCAAGCCATTGATGACCTGCCTTACAATTTGCTCTTCATCTATTACCTCTCCAATGCTTCCCAACTGATCTGCTATGTCCTTGAGCTTTGTGACAAAATTAGTCACATTTTGTTTGAGAGCCTTCTTGAGAGTTGTGAAATCCAGCCATAGTTGATGCTTCCTAGCTTTAGTACTTGAAGAGAAGAAGGCTTCAAGTGCATCCCACACTTATTGAGATGTCTTACAACTTCTAATGTGAGGCAACAAAAAATCTGAGATAGAGTTGAGGAGATAAGACCTTGCAAGTGCATCCTTGGAGCACCATGTAATCAATCTTTCTTGCGCTTCTTGTGTTGGTTGACTTTTGTTCTTGAAACTTGGCATAACTTCATCTCCAGCCACATAACCATATAAACTTCTACCTTGGAGATAAGCTTCCATTCTTAATGACCAAGCTGAGTAGTTACCTCTATTCAATTTTTCAATTGATGAAGGAAATCCATCTACCATGTTGTCCAACATTGCTCTGATACCACTGTGAAGAGATGGATAGGTATGTGCTTGAAGATGAAGAGGTGTTGCAAAATCCTTGATCTACACCAGCCAAATGAACTCCAAGAGTATATGGTGGGCCCTTTTAGCTTGCCAATGGATGTATTAGACACCCTATGTACCTTGGAAGATCACTCTCAAAAAGATAGATCAAAATAGATAAGTTGGAGTTAGCTCAGAGGTGAAAAACTTGCTATTTTGGTTCATACACATGTCCAGTGTTTTGCATAATTCTCTGAGCACAACAGTAATTAGCTTAATTCCTCTTGGGGAAGTTTATTTAACTTAAAGATCTAGTTTTCAAGAGTAATCTCATAAAAAATAATGAACCACACACTGAGAATGATGTTTAGCAAGTGATGACATCATCCCGATTTTCACGAGCTGCTATAGTAATGAGAGCAGTGATAAAGAAAATGCACATAACTGAAGATTTATGA
>CM035418.1:22240646-22268146 GCA_020310875.1 Ceratopteris richardii | reverse complement strand
ATGTGAAGCCAATTGCATCAGTGAAGGCTAAGGATGGTAGCACCCTCTTGGGTAAGGTCTTGTATGTTCCTACAATTCCTAAGAATCTGATAAGTGTAGGACAAATTGTTGAAAAAGGTTATGAAGTGAGATTCACTCATGAAGGAGTATTTGTGGAAGACCTTAGCAATGGGTATAAACAGATTGTTTCAGGGAAGAAAGAAGGAAGATTGTTCACATTGAAGATTCAAGGTAATGTTGGTCATGCCTTGTTCACTTATGGAGGACATAAGATTTTTGAGTTAGATCTTTGGCACAAGAGGCTTGGACACTTCAATGAAAGAGGTATCAAAGATATGATTAACAGTGGTTCACTGCTTGGATTGCCTAATGTTATAGGGTCAACATATGACATACAGATGTGAGGCATGTCAATTAGGTAAGGCTCATAAGCAATCTTACTCCAAGCATGGTTTTATGTATTCAAAGAAGCTTGAGTTGGTACACACAGATGTGTGGGGACCATCAAAGGATTTCAGTATCAATGGTTCAAGGTACTATCTGATTTATGTTGATGATGCTACCAGATGGATTACTATCTATGTGATCAAAGATAAGTCAGAACTATTTAGTACATTCAAACATTATCATGTGTATGCAGAGAGAATTACAGGTCATAAGTTGAAGAGATTAAGGTCAGATGGAGGGGGAGAGTATTTCTCTAATGAGTTCAGTGATTACTTGTGGAATGCAGGTATAAAAAGGGAAATCACTTGCAGGTACTCCCCTCAACAAAATGGTGTAGTAGAGAGGAGGAATAGAACTCTTGTTGAGTTTGCAAGATCCATGATGAAGGAGAAAAATTGCCCAAATTATTTGTGGGTTGAGGCTGTAAATACAGCTACTTATTTGGTCAATAGGTTGCCATGTAAAGCCTTGCAGGGTATGACACCATATGAGGCATGGTGGGGTAAGAGACCTACATTAGACCATTGCAAAGTATTTGGATGTTTGGCATATGCATATGTGCCATCACAATTAAGACACAAATTAGAACCTAAAGCTGAAAAGTATGTATTCATTTGTAGCTCAATGATGAGTAGCACCTCCTTTAATGTCAATCCGGGAAGACGTGAGGATGGTATGGAGACCTCGAGCAAGTGGCGGCACAAGTGCGTGAGTGAGAAGCACACTAGCATGCACACACATACACACACACGCGCACACACGGCAAGACAAAGAGTGAGAATCAATGGAGTTCTTTAGTTACTTTCAAAATGCTCTTACAAGTTCGTTTCAATTACAATCTAACCCCAAAAATGAGCTCTCTAGCTCCTTTTATAGTTTTTGACTAGCTTTGGCCCTGTCCAGACCTAGTGTCCGGCCTAGTTAAAAATTAGGTTCCAGGGCTTATTTGAGGGCTCAAACGAGATCTAAAAAATATGAAAATTGGCAGGTAGATACTTCTAAAGCTCCTCAAGCTCAAGGACTCCTTGGCTTGCACAAAATGGAGCTACAAAAAGATGAATTGGTATTTACAATGGTGTTTAGTGATGAAAATCACTTTAAATGGGTGTAAAGGATTTGAAAATTAAAAGGTTGCCTTAGTGCTAGATCTGCGTTGAGTGCTCGTACTTGCTTCTTCATGAGGAAAATTACTGGCCTATTTGCCAGATCTTCGTTGACTCCCTTGTCTGCTGCTAACACCCCCCCCCTCTCTCTCGCGTCTGTCGTCCCTGACAGACCCTTGTTGAGAGGGTTCTGGATGTAGTACTCGACGACGTCCTGCGCTAAATGATGTTCAACAATTTGCAACCCCTTGGCCAAGTCTGTCAGAAGAGCATCCCAGTCTACCGGCCCAGGAACCTCTGGATGTGGCATGCGTAGCTTTTCGGAGTGGAGAGCTTGTTCTACTGCAAACAACTGCAAGAGATGGGATGGTCTGGGAATGAATATCTCGGAGTGATATTCCCAGAATCCCGTGACAAACATCTCTTCGAACGTTTGCTTGAAGCAGGCCGGTAGATATTTGATGCGAGCGTGCCATGCATACACCACATTGATCGATGGAGTTGTGCTCATGTCGTATACAAGGTCCTGGTTCCCTTCATTAAATCCTAGTGCTGAGAGATGCGGTTCCTTGACATTTTTGAAGGTCCTGAAGGTGACCAGCATAAGTTCGAAAATTTTCAGGCACATCTGAGTCATGATATCAGGAACATTCTTGAAACGGACCCCCCAATGTCGGATCGTTGAGATCATATAGCCAATTGTAGGTGCGCCTTTGGGGGTGCGAAGTACACGTAATTTAGCCACTTCTCACATCCTTTAATCGTCAGCACTGTATGTGTGTACTCCGGCCAGGATCTCCTTCGAAACACAGGGCAATAACATGGATTATATTTGATGTCCAATGGCATGTTGTTCCATGTTCTTACCATTTCCGGGTAGGTTTCGAGCAGCCGAATTCTCCACGTTGGTTGGCGGATATGTCCTTGCTTGGCACTTTCTGGGATGTCATCGGGTGCAAATTGGGTGGCAGAGGTGGGTTCCCTTGAGGTGTGGCGCTTGATCTCCGCATTATAATCCGCCATTAGCACGCAAAAAGGTACATACAGATCATCCGATGGGCCGATCCACCTATGGTGTGAAAGATTCTGAAAATAATCAGATTTTATTACCACCTCTTCCAATTTTGACATCAATGCGATTTGGACGGCCACCCTGTCATCATGCGTCGTGGCTACTTTCTCTAACTTTTGCATCCATTCCGGTGCCTCGATCTCAATTGTGTCCATGCCCTGTTCTGTGCGCTTACCGCCGGGTGTTGGCATTGGTACATAGGGATCCTCGAATGTTTCTTCTACTTCAATTGGCACCAGATTGTCAGGCTCGGGGTCGACCAGAGGGGAGGGCTGACGCTCATATTGCATAACCTTGCTGCGTAATTCCTCAAGTTCGGCCCGGAGTTTAGTGACCTCTTCAGCTGTTTCTTCTGCGGTTATGCTCTGGCTGGGTTCTGTCTGTCGGGTGGCCAACTGTCTTCGTAACTCATCTCTTTCTTTTTCTAAAGCGGCATGGGCCTCCATTAGATCTGCATGAGTTTCTAACACCACCTGCATATTCTCAGAGGGAATTGCCTTGAATCGTTCTGGGTCAATCTCTTGTGGGGAACCCTCCATGGCCGCCTCCAGATTTTCTTCGTTCTGTTTCTGTAATCTTTTATTCTCCTCTAGCGCTGTAGACATATGCTTGCGGAGGAGGCCCAAGTTCCGTCGAAGCTTCAGGTTTTCCGTAATCTGAGAATGTAGCAGCTCGTCCATGTGTCGTCGTTCTTCATCATCTGCTTGGGGTGGGTTGGCTTCTAATTGTGCGTATTGCTCCTGTAATGTCACGTGCTGCTGTTTGAGTAGCTGCTTCTGCTCTTCAAGATTCCTACATCGTGCTTGGAGATCTTCGTGGCTTCGGAAGAGCATTGTATGTTGGTTGTCCAGGTGTTGGTAGTGTTGCTGAAGTTGGGCCATGCATTGATGCATATTATTAAATAAGTTACTGAGAGGAATAGTGTTGAATGCAGAGGGGTAGGGGAAGGGAAAGGGGATTGTGGATGCAGTACTGGGGACGGGTGAGGGGGAGGTGGGGGAATGGGAGATTGTGGGTACATGGGGGATGGGAGAGGTGCAGAGGTGGGTGACACCTCCATGAAAGTGGGGATCGTGGTGGGAGTGACTGTGAACATGGGGATTGTGGTAGCGGTGAGGGTTGTGAATGTGTATAGAGGTGTGTGTAATTGTGAACTTCTAGGAAGTGTGCTCGGGGTAGTGAGGTGTACCGTGGCTGTAGTTAGACTCGTATTTCTAGTGGAAGTAGAGTGTGGGGGTTGGCTGATGGTTTGTGTGTTGGTGTGTGTAGTGGTTTCAGAGGTGGTGACAGTGGAGGTTACAGTGGTAGAGGGAGGTGAGTGAGGTCGATGTGGGGGAGAAGGTGGCAAGGGAGGTGATGGGGGTGCACTCGATGTGTGGGCTTCCTCGGTGTCGTGAACTGTGTGTGCTGTGCCAGTGGTTGTGGGGGTGCCTTGTGGTCCTGAACCTAATACATTCATTCGTTTTCCTGTTCGTGGGGGGCGTCTTCCATATCTTCTTTCTGTCCTTCGTGATTGCGCTAGTGCGGTATGCACTGTTTCCGGTACTACTCCCAAAGCATCTGATATCATTTCCAAGGTGGCACGGTATTGCTCGTCCACACCTTCCTCCTCCAGAATCTGGTTCATGAGAGCTTTACCTGCAGCTAATGAGAGCATGTGTTGCTCTTGAACTCGGTTCATTGTTTCGTAAAGCTTCTTTAATGCGCTAGTGTAGGCGGGGGCACCTTCCAGTACTTGTAGGGCTTCTGGATCATACTCTTGTTCTTCCGCTTCTGAATGTCCGCCCTGTGTCTCCCCATGAGCTTCTTCTTCATCGTCCACGTTGACTACGTCTGGTTGGCCAGGCTGTGCTTGGTCTGGGGCAGTTTGCTGTCCACCGGCTTGCTCTTCTTCAACTTCTGCATTTACAGCTTCGATGATTCTTGCAACTTCTTCGTCCGTTAAATCCTCCAGAGTGAACCCATGCGGGAATTCCAGATCAGTCGGTACTGGTGGAAAGACAAGATTAGGGCCATCAGTGCTGTGCTTGGGTAACCTGATAGTAAATGGTTGCACTCTTCGTGGAAGTCTTGGGGTTGTCTCAGGCGTCAGGGTTGCCCCGCGAGCTTGTGCACAAGGCATCTGGACGGTGCCTCGCATCTTCTTTGAGGGAGGCCCTACGGCTGACAATCTGCGTTGAAATTCCTGTGCTCTGGACCAGATCAGAGCCCTTTGCACCGGTACATCATAGGCGAGACATCTGTATACAATTCGTGTGAGTGCACAGCAACCATACAATACAGATTTTTGCTTCTTATACCATCTCTGATGAGCCATATGAATCTGGTCGATAATCCAGTGGGGCATATTGATGGTCAACTCAAAAGCATCCGCCACGTAGAGGCTAAACCAGATCTTTTTGGGAGGCATTGTGAACCTCTCCTGTGCGGGGAAGGCAAAATGTTGCATGACCATACGTAAGTGGATGGCGATCGTGGGTGTCATTGCAACCATGTCCTTCAACTTCGTCAGATTCCTATTCTTCATGTTGTCTGGAACCATTGTCTCTTTCTCTGTTGGAATGTGCATACCCTGCATGTCGAGTGCTTCTCTTACCAGATTGATAGTTAAGCGGAAACGCTTCAGCTCGTTGCCCCTTGTGAGTGATGGGAGCACAAAGGAGCTGTATCCTTTCTTGTCTTTGCTGGGGGTGAGGGTACCAATTAGATATGAGCATCTTAGGAAATCTGGCTTTGGCAGTTGGGATTTGAAGTAGTCATATAGCCCTGCCTTCTTCCAGATCGGCTTCAGTCCTTCGTTATTCTGTAGCCTTTCAAACTCCCTGGTAAAGAAATGGTATCTGCCCCATCGTCCGTTGAATTCGACCTCGGACTCCCACATATACGTGCCTTCACCCAGAGGTCCAGCAACGTCACTGAACCAATGTGAGGTTTTGCCCACCGGCATTGTGTGACCCTGCGGAGGATTCTGAATTGGTATGGCGTGCAATGCCCGTAATGCCGCTGGTCTTTCCTTTAACTCCTCCTCGACTGGAAGACTTTCGATGTCCACCACTTGTGGGCTGGAGCCTGCCTGGGAGCTAGTTCCTACTGTATCTGCCATTTTACTTCTTGCTGTCTGTCTCTGTGAGAATATACAAACAGGTATTAATATTGTACAGGACAAGGGAGGACCGTTGTTGTTCCCATCACAATATTAACATGAGGGTCGGGAGCGAATAATGGGTTAGTAAGTGCCGGTGCACGTGTGTGTAGTTAATGCTTGGGTAGTCCTAGGAGACTAATGAAGTTAGTAAGTGGGGATGAATTTACAAATTGGGGTCGGGGGGTTTATTACAGGTCTTAGGCTTCCAAATGGAGTGGATGGGCTTTGCTTTCGGTTTCGTAGAGACTCTAGAGAGCTTTCTCGGTGTCGCGGTTTGAAAATGAGGCTTTTTAGGGACCCATTTACAATTGATTACATGCGCGCTCTTGGGTCTTGGGGTGTTCTTGAGCGTTGAGAACGAGTGAATACTGGCAGTATGCGTAGCTGCGTTATGCTGTTTAGGTTGTGGCCTCGGCGTAGCTACTTGTGCCCTCAAGCAAGCCTTAGGCACCCAAATTTGTCTTGATTGTGGGCTAGCCTTCATCGACTTCTTGGGCACTCAAATAGATTTCACGTTAGCAGGAGAATTTCTGCAAGACTTCTTATTAATGTCATGTTGTTGGTTATTAATAAGAAACTTCGCCCGTGTAGTTGACGGTGGTGGAACCAGTTGTTCGCCTTTCCGCACCCACACATGGTTTATTTTCTGGGACATTCTGCTGTGCAGGTACTTTTGATCTCGGACATAGGTAGTACTCTGCTTCTTCTGCCTTTGATCCACCTTTTGTTGCTGCCTCCTTCTGGCCTTTGGAAAAGAAGGGAGTTCCGTTGCATCCTTGACTCCTTTTTTGCAAATATCATTCCTCTGCAACACATGGTTTTGAACAAGAACAGCATGGTCATCTTCATGTGTACCCCTGGAAGGACCAGGAGTCTATGCCTTTCCTAGTTCCTTGAGTGCTCCATTGTCTAATTCTACTGTAACTCGACTATGATTGACCCAAACCTGAAGAAGTCCACTTCTTAAGTTTAAGTTGACTGCTTGGTCATAGATCCAATCTTGACCCAAGACAAGAGGTTCAGTGAGATCCTCATCTTGACACACCAGTACTTTAACAGTCATTTCCTCATCATGAATGTAGAGGGGAAGTTCCACCTCGCCCATGCAAGGGGTTTCCACGCCTCCCAATCCTATGAGATATGCTTCCACAGGATTGACAGTTAACTGTAACTCTTGACAGTAAGACACTCTAACAGCACTAGTGGCTGCACCTGAGTCAATCAAGGCTCTTACGTTCCTTGCACTCTTTCCTTGTCCTATATCTAGGGTTATGAAAGGACGTCTATCAATTATCATATGCGAGCTTGTTCCTGCAACTTCACACATGGCCATGGGATATCCTTGATCTGCATAGTCATTCGCTCTAGGCTGATCTCTACCTTGCCTTTGTAACTTCATCTTTCTGATGCGTTCTAAAGCTTCTGCTTGAGCTTCTTCTCGAACTCGCTTTTCTTCCTCTTTGCGTTTCTTAGCAGTGTTGAGTCGGCTGAGCATTTCCTCCGTGAGGGGTTCCTGATACAACTTGACTCTGCAACCGCTAATATAGTTTGGGAGAACATCACCCTCTAATGTGGCCAATTGTACTGCTCCACTCGTGGAGATCCTATTGATGATCATAGGTCCGTAGCTTCTCTTTTCTAGCTTCCTTGCGTGTTGTTTCAGTGTATAGACTAAAACTAGATCTCCTGCTTTCAAACCTTTATCCTTCACATGGGCATCGAAGTATGCTTTCTGCCTCTTCTTGGCTGCATATATTCCTGCAGCGGCTCTCAGTCTTGTTTCTCCTAATCGTTCAAGGTCAAAGATCCTAGAGGAGAGCTCATGACCTGTCCATTCGTGCTCTTGTGCTACTTTCAACGTAGGTATTAAGAAGTCCAAAGGTAGCACAGCGTTTTGGCCAAATACCATCTGAAAGGGGGTGGCTTGGAGTACCGTTTTGTAGGCAACTCGATATGCCCAAACAGCATGGTGTAGCTGTTTGTCCCAATCAGAGCGTTTAGTGTTCACTAATTTTGTCAGTACATTGCATAAGATCTTATTAGTGCTCTCAGCTTGTCCATTAGCTTGAGGGTGATAGGGGGCAGACTTCTTGTGTATTACCAAGAATTCTTGGAGTAGATTTTCAATCACTTCGTTCAAGAAATGAGTGCCTCTATCACTTACAAGCTCTATAGGTAGCCCATATCTCGTGAATACATTCTCAAACAAGAATTTAGCAGTTGTTTGAGCATCGTTCTTTGTCGTAGCCTTTACCTCCACCCACTTGGTGAGATAATCTGTAGCAACAATGATGTATTCCGCATGAGAACCCTTAGCTGGGGGATTAATAGGACCTACAAAGTCTATTCCCCACTTAGAGAATGCACGTCCACCCATCATAGGTTTCAGTGGCATCTCATCTTTGCGTATAGGATACTGAGTCCTCTGACATACATCACACCGTTTCACATAGGTATGTGCATCCATGTGAAGGGTAGGCCACCAGAAGCCCGCAAATAGAATTGCCTTGATCACCCGATCTGGTCCAAAATGTCCTCCTGCTACACCTTGGTGAGCAGTTTCTAAGATCTTAAGATACTCACTCTCATGGACACACAGTCTTAGGTAACCATCTTTGCCGCGTTTGTATAGATTCTCACCAATGAGTGAGTAATCTAGGGCTTCTTGTTCTAAACTCTTTTTCCTAGCCAGAGTCATGTCTGGAGGGAATGTGTTTGTCCTCAGGAAGGATACTAGAGGTTCACTCCAATCTGGCACAATGGATACTTGATAAAGAGTGGTGTGTTCCACAGGTGGCTTAGTGCAACAGATTGGGCATTCCTTACACAACTTTTGGACATCAGCTTCCATAGTTGGCCAATGTACTCCGAGTCTCTTGAGGGTCTGTAAAGTTCGCTGCTTTGAGTAGTGTTGCTCTAACGCACCTACATGTGCTAATTGCAACCATTTAGCGTACTCATCCTCTTCTACGCAACAAGCCAAGATCCCTTGATCTGTGTGCTTGTACATGCTTCCTGCCATGATGTGGTACTTTTGGGCTTTTACAACCTCTCTATTCCGTGTGTTTACCACTGGATGGTTAGGCCCGTACGTCAATACTGGGACCAATGGCTTAGCCCACTGCGGTATAACTTCCAAATTAAACAAGTAAGCATCAGGAAGATCATCTGACACTCCTTGTGGGGCTTCTCCCGATGTGAGCCTAGAGAGATGATCAGCTCTCAAATGAGTCCTACCTTTCCTTACCACAACTTCAAAGTCATATTCCATGAGCAAGAGAAACCATCTTACTAATCTTCCTGTATTGCATGGCTTGTTTACAAGATATAACAATGCCTGATGATCAGTAAAAAATTTAAACTTATTTGCAAGCAAATAGTGTCTAAATTTCTTAACAGCATATACCATGCCTAAGCCTTCTCGCTCTGTAGTGGTGTAATTCCGTTCAGCCGCATTCAATTGTCTACTGGCATAGGCAATTGGAAGATCCATATTACCTTCACCAGTAGGTTGTGCAAGCACACATCCAATGGCATAATTGGATGCATCCACGTGAACATGGAATGGTTTATTCCAATCTGGTGTGGTCAAGATTGGTGCTGAACATAATCTTCGTTTAAGCTCTTGGAAGGAATTCTCACATTCATCCGTCCACTCAAAGTTAGTCAGAAGTCCATACATGGGCTTTGCAATGACCGCATACATGTGTATAAATCGTCTGTAATAGCCACAATGTCCCATGAAAGCTTGTACTTCCTTGACATTCTTTGGCCTAGGTAGCTCTGCTATGGCTCTCACCTTTTCTTCGTCGGTAGATATGCCATTCTTTGACACTATGTGTCCTAGAATCTTGCCTTGCCTGACCATAAAAACACACTTTTCTGGGTTCAGGCAGACTTGATATTCTCTACATTTGTCAAAGATTTGTCTGAGTTCAGGAATATGGGTTTGTCTCATATTGGAATGAGCACAAAGATCATCAACATAGACTTCTAAGCTTTTCCTCAGGAACTCCTTAAACACATGGCACATCAGCCTCTGGAAGGTCGCGGGTGCATTGGTAAGCCCAAATGGCATTACTCTAAAAGCAAAAATGCCCCATTCTGTGGCAAAGGCTGTCTTATGCTGATCCTCTAGAGCTATGGCTACTTGATTGTAGCCCGAAAATCCATCAAGGAAGCTGTACACTTCCTTGCCTGCCACTCTTTCTAAGAGATGTTCTGTGATGGGAAGCGGATAGTTATCTCGAATCGTGGCGACATTAACCTTTTTCAAGTTAATGCACACACGCAGCTTGCCATTCTTCTTGGGCACCACTACGATGGGGGATACCCATTCAGTGTGCTCAATTTCATAGATAAATCCAGCTTCGACCAGTCTATCTATCTCTTCCTTGATCTTAGCAGCGTAATTATCATTATATGTGTAGGGCTTTTGCTTAGAGGGTTTGGCATCTGAGGTCATGGGAATGGTGTGTGAGCATATGTCAGGGTCAACACCTTTCAAATCCTTGTAACTCCAAGCGAATACATCTCTGTATTCTCTTAGCAAGGCAATCAATTCGTGCTCTTCTTCTTCTGTCAGGTCATGGCCTATGTACGTGCATCTCTCCTCTCCTTCTTCTAGGGCCACTACTATTTTCTTGGTGGTTTCTTTGTTATCATAGGCCTCTCCTGATTGTGCCTCTCGTTTAGGCATTCTTATCATGACTCTTCTGTCATCTATCTCATACTTCTTAAAATTTTCTAGGACCTCAAACAAAGATTCTTCCTCTTCTGGTGAGGCTTCTCTCTTCTTTCGTTTCTTTCCTTCTTCCTTCGGGGTCACATGTGTTGCTAATCTTACATCATTTGTAACTTCTCCATGCCTCTGGGGTTGAAATTCTACTCCATGGAAGTATTCTTCATCTGATGCAAATGGTGGGTCCATAATGATTGACTCTAGATCAGAGTCACTTGCATCCTCAAATGCATCAGGGCTAGGTTCGCATTCTTCTAAAACTGCCTCTCCCATGATTGGCTCTATGGAGAAGACTGAAATGTCATAGCCATCCTCATCACAGTGAGGTGTCCATTGTTCTTCATTGATGGCTACGTCCATGGTTGCTAAAATTTCCGCCCAGCCATGGGGTTCAAATTCCTCGTCAGGAAAGACTACAAGTGCATAGGCTGGGTCTTGAATGGATCTATGAGTTTCGTTTGCACCTATTTCTCTGGCCTTTTCTCTCTTCTCTTCCTCTACTGCTACCTTGCACATCCATAAGTGAGTGTCTTCATGCATCCATGAGGATCCAGACCCTATGGAATGCACCGATTCTGTATCATCTTTGGCTCTATGGATGGGATTCCATTGGATAGGAGGGACATCTCTATGAGAATAATCCTTGAGATTGACTTTGGTCGTAACACCCAAGTGTTGCAAATACAAGGAGTTGGTTCCCCAATCGTGTACCACTTGCAACTGTCTCATAAATGGTCTTCCCAAAATCATCTCATAGGCATGATTTTTGCTGAAGTCACATATAGCAAAGCTATGCTCAAACTCAACACCACAAGTGGTGAGAGTTATTCCTTCTAGCAATCCTAAGGGTCTCTCTATGTGACCATCGGCCATCTGCAATTTCATTCTCGTTGGCCTGAGTGCCGGCTTGCCCCAACGCTTCCATAGGGAAGTAGTGGCAATTGCAACTCCTGCACCTGAGTCCAAAATTGCCTTGGTGGTGTACTCCTGATAGGTGATGGGAAGATAGGTGTTCCCTTCTTCACCTTCACACATATCTCCTATCTTATCCAAGGGAATTTCTGGCACTGTCCTAAGGGATCCTACCCTGGAACGAGGTTTTGCAGCTTCAGTTACTTGACTGGCTACATATTCCCGCGCTTTTGGTCTATTCTTAGGCAGTTCTTCCAAAGTGAGATCGCGCTGCACCTTGGTGTTCTTTACTACCTCCGTGTTCCTTGATATGACTGAGTCGTTGTTCCTTACCATGACTGTGGGTGCTCTCATACACGTGGACTTTGCTTCCCATGGGCCTGTGAAGTGAGGTAGCTCTTGTATGGAATTAGACTCAAAGTCCAATCTCTCGTGAGACTGAGTACTCTCATGTTCCCCGTAAATAGATGGGATGTCTTGTGGGAATTGGTCGTGTGCATCATCCACAAGTTCAAATGGAGGGGCAACTTCACTTTCATTATCCCATTTGTCTTCTTGAATCTCTCGTAGGAAGTCTGGTGCAAACCGATTCATAGAAGAAGAAGTGTCTGGCTCCGTAGAATTAGGCGCATAAGCAACCTGGGAAGGAGGGCTTATTCTATCATTGGCTCTCTCCTCGTTCTCATAGATGGCTGGAGCACAAGCTTCCTGGGGAGGATTACTTATTCTATTATTCTTCCGATTAGGCTCATACGCTCCCTGAGAAGGAATGTAGGCAACCTGAGGAGGTACGTAAGCTTTCACGGGAGGCTCATCTGCCTTTCGGGGGGGAAGATAAGCTTCTTGAGGAGGCACATGGGCTTCCTGAAGAGGCTGGCTTATCCGTTCTCTCGCCCTTTCCTTTCTTTGAGGGGCAGGTTCCTTCTCTGATTGTGCAATTAGCCTCTCTATTCTTTCTAGCAGTCCATCAAAATGTAACTGCGTCTTAGCTGAGCTAGAGATATTAAAGAGGCGGCTAGCTTCGAACATGGCTTGGGCCAGTTCCACCATCTTTGCGCAAATTTTTGTTCGTTCAAGCTCTAGCTCGGCTCTAGGGTAGCATTTTTCATGATCGGTTATGGTTGGCCCTTCTTGGATTCTGGCCTGATATGCTTTCAGCATCATATTTAGGTCTTCGGGAGTGGGATCAGCTAAGACTGATCCTACTCTAGGGGGTGGTGGGATTTGATGAGGCGGTGGGGGAGGTGGTGGGTCGGATGGAGATGGGAGTGGTGATGGTAGAGTAGTGTGAGAGGGAGTTTGAGTTGTGAGTTCGGTTATCCTGGCTCTTGTTTCCCTTACGCTTTCCTCGAGTTCACTCATCTTTTTAGCCCATTGTCTTTTCATTCTTTCCCTACTATCTTTCCAAGCTCTAGTCCTTTTCTTGGTTATGCTCTCAGTTTCACTCGCCTCTGGGCCCTTTTCCTGGCTCGCCTCTTGGTTTTGCTGCAATGCCTGAGCTCTAGTGACTACCTGTACTGGTGCAGTGGAAGTGACACTTCTTGAGGAGTCTACCACTAACCCAACAACGTTGATAGGGGTGATTTTTGGCATGTTATTGGGGTTCTTTGGGCAATCTCGTAAGAGATGCTCTTTTCCACAGTCTTGGCAAAAGCCTTGAATCGTCACGAGCTGAGTTTGTGTAGGTGGAGGTAAGGGACAATCACGAATGAAGTGATCTCCCTGACATCGGTAGCATGGTCCTCTAGGAAATGGTGGTCGTACCTGCCTAGGTTGAGGCCTAGGGTTGGGGTTTGCATACATGACGTTTGTGTAGTCCGACTCCCAACTAGGTTCACTCGGTTCTTCACTATAGTAGGACTCACCATGTTCTGGAGACTGCATGTAGTAAGCCTGGGGACTATCAACATGTGTAGAATCAAAGCTATGGTCACTCGGGTCACTTTCTAAGATCAATGGGGTTACTGGTACTATGGCCCTATTCAGGTTTTCTTCTGCAGTAGTATACTTTACCGGGATCACATTAGCTGGGTTTGGAGGCTGTTGAACTAGCACTGGTTGGGGTCTCTGTTGGTTTTGGTATGGTTGCGGATAGGGTTGCTGTTGCCTGCCATATGGCTGTGGAGGGTACTGGTTCTGGTATCTTCCCTGTTGAGGGTATGGCTGAGGGTAGGGTTGCCTAACCACCTGCCTGTTGTATGGGCAATCTTGCGCAGTGTGATTGGTGTACTTCCGTTCTATGGTGCAGTACTGGCTACTAGGATTAACTTGAGGTTGAGCCATAATGGGACAGACGTTTGCCATGTGGTCGCCACCACAAGTATAGCATCTTTTCACAGGGGCAAACCTCGGAATTTGTTTGCTAGAGACGCCTAGTTTTTGTGCCACTTTCTCTACGAGTTCCTCAATTGATGTGGATTGCGTGGAAGAGTGACTAGAAGCACTATCTGAATCTTTGTAGATTTTGGAAAGCTCTAGTTCTTCCCCTAGGTTATCTTCAATGTCAATGCACATGCGTACACACTCTTCTATAGTCCTAGGGTCCTTCAGATACACATAGGATCTCAATTTCGTACTCAGCAATCCATCAAGGAATAAGGCTACTTGTTTAGCAGATGTGGGTAGCTCCGAAACAGGGCACCTTTCAAGATATTGTCTAAATCTTCTTCCGGCCAATCTGACAGTCTCTTGGGGGGTCTGTTTGAAGCTGTGAATTAATGAGGAGGTATTGTGTCTTATGCCGCTCTTAGAGAACTCTACAATGAAAGCCTCTAGGAGTTGGTCTATGCTCCTGAACTGCCGCTCATCCAATGGCTGAAACCATGTAAGTGCTGTGTTCTTAAGGGTTAGACCGAAGGCATTGTACTGTGTGAACAAATCCTCCACTTGTTCAGCTCTCAAGACTTGCTTGAACTCCACCACATGATCATAGGGATCTCCTGTGCCATCAAAGTAATTCTTCATGGACTTAACTAGCTGGGTCGGTCTCAGGGTTCTTGTGTGCTCTCTAGGTCTCGGCAGCGGAAATCCATCCACGTTTCTTTGGTTCCTGTGAGCTCTAAGCATCTCAGGTTCTCCCCTATTCGTTTCCGTCCTCGTTCTTTCTCTGCCCACTGGGTTAGCAAAGCTTACTTCTGGTCTATCTCTGCTTCTGTCTCTTTGCATTCCCTGAGCTTGTGATGTTCCAGCTCCAGGGTGACCATACGACACCTTCGCTCTTGGTTGGGGGAAAACGAATTCACCCTTCCAAGTGTAAGCATGCCTATCATTTTCCGTAACCACAAAGATCCGTTCTGAAGTGTGATCTAAGTAGGTCACTCTACCTGGGCTATCCGGATCCTTAAACTCATAGATCATGATATTTCCTATATCAGTTGGCTGATTGGATTTATACCTCCAAAAGGCTTCATCAGTTTCTCGATTGAGGAGCAACTCTATGCTCTTGTTGTCTTGGGGAACCCACTCAGGCGTGATAATCCTAGTGAGAACAGATTTGCCTCGGGGGGTTCTAGGTTCTGCACCGATGTTTCCTTGTTCCACGTCACCTAAGTCCGCTTCTGAGATTACATTTCCAAATTCATCCGTCCTATCTGGGTGACTGGTGACTACGTATATGGTTCCTTCTTTGTCCAGGTATGCACCGTTTTCAAACTTGACTGCTGGGTGCTCTAGTCCTATGGATTGATCAGGATTCTTAATCTGTACCACAGATCTTCCTAAGCCGTCCTCATAGATGGTGGCACCTAATCGGTTGGTCCTAAGGTATTCCAGCTGCGTTTTGTAAGGGCCTTCTACCCTGTACAGGTAAGGCACTCCTAAACTTCCCGTAGGTCTGTCCATGCCTTGAGACATCTCTGACTCACTGGTCTCAGAGCTAGGGTAGTACGAGTGGTGGCTCAACTGCTGGGCCCAGGACCTAGCAGTGTGGTTAACACTAGCCTCTGAAGATCTGAGGCTTTGTCTCTCTCTTACTAGGTGTCGTCCTGATCTAAGGTTCATATGCCTAACTGATTAGCCCAATTTTTTGCCCAGAGTACAACCTCGTTGCCGATCAATTGGTATCAGTCACTTGATTCTTTTTAGTTATTTCTCGTGTTTAAGGTCTTGTCTGATATTACGTCGTCAGGAATACTTGAATGTTCTTCGTGCTTTCAGGTTGATCGTTCCACGTTAGGTTCTTTTCCTTTATGTTATCGACAGTACAGAGATTAAGTTTTTAGCTTGAACTTGAGTTTTTAGGTAGTCTTCAACTTGATAACTGCCTATCGTCGCCCTGACTTACTCCTACCTCTAGTCGTTCTTAGCCTAGGCTATGAATTGACAGAGGGGGTTAAAAGTTTCCAACCTTTGGTTTCCTGCTCGGTTGCCCTTGAGTGCCCATGAAATGTGTTCCCAAGCTCGCACTTACACTTGCTTAGAACGCCTTTCGATGCCCTCAATAGATCTGTAAGAGTTCCAAAGTTAGCTTGAAGATTTAAATTCTAAAGACAGAACCACTGATTTTCATTCCTGTAGCACAAACACAAACTTGCATAGTGATTTTCAAGAAAACAATCCTAAGGACCCCTGACTTTGATCCCCCTGGATATGGGCAACTTCAAAATACTCTATCTGAAAATCAACGTATTATCTTTATAAAAAACAGTTGAGGGCTTGTAGTATAGGCCACGAGCTTTCCAACAAGCCCTAGAACTCAAAAGATTGATTTCGTATGAAGAAGTTATGACTGTTCAGGGTTTAAGAGGTTAAATCATGATTCAATCTGGCCTACAGATCCTAGGATTTTCTCCAAATCACAAGTGTAGGAACCTCGCAAAAATGCTAATTGATTGACTATTTTGCCCCAAAATTATCCCAAAAATCAAACCCTAATTTTTGGCCGAAAAGCCTGTCAATCGCGATCGACAGGTCTGTCAATCGCGATTGACAGAGGTGTCCGTCGGGGCTGTCAGTCGCGATCGACAGTGTCAATCGCGATCGACAGAGTCGATCGTGGCTGTCAATCGCGATCGATAGTATCAATCGCGATCGACACGTTTTCCGGATTTTTCGCCGAGATTTCAGTCAATCGGGGGCCTATCAGTCGCGGTGGACACGTGGCTACGCGCAAAAGTCAATCAATCATGGAATTTCAGTCAATCGCGATCGACGGTGTCAATCGCGATTGACAGAGGTGTCGGTCGTGGCTGTCGATCGCGATCGACGGTATCAATCGCGATTGACAGGGTCCTACGTGGCAGTCAGTCGATCGTGGAGGTCTGTCGATCGCGATTGACAGGGTCTGTCGGTCGCGATTGACAGGGTCTGTCGGTCGCGATTGACAGGGTCTGTCGGTCGCGATTGACAGAGGCTGTCGGTCGCGATTGACAGAGGCTGTCGGTCGCGATTGACAGAAAACCTCGGAATTTTTCTACTGTTTTTAATGTTTTAGGATGTGCTCCTTGTGCTTGTACTAGTGGTGCACTCACTTTTGTGAAAAGCCAAAAATTTCTGTCAGTCGCGATCGACAGAACCCTGCGACCGCGAGATAGTTTCTTCGAATTTCGTACCTGCGCAGGAAGCTGGGGATGATGATACAGCAAGAACCTGCAATGAAACTCAAGAAACATGCAAAATACGCACACACAATATTGCTCTCTCGCTCTCTCTCACAAGTGAAATGAGGGAAATGAGGTGGGGAAGGTGATATGATCAAAAAAACAGAAATTTTCGCGATGATGGAGATGGAGGTGGGAGATGGTGATGATGATGATGGAAATGAAGATGGAGAAGAAAGTAAAAGAAAATCGATGAGAGTGAAGAAAATACCTACAACTCCAACGCGTCAACTCTACGTCTTACCATCACACGCTCGTCCTCAAAGCTCGATCCCCGGCAACGACGCCAAAATTTGGTGTAGCTCAATGATGAGTAGCACCTCCTTTAAAGTCAATCCGGGAAGACGTGAGGATGGTATGGAGGCCTCGAGCAAGTGGCGGCACAAGTGCGTGAGTGGGAAGCACACTAGCATGCACACACATACACACACACGCGCACACACGGCAAGACAAAGAGTGAGAATCAATGGAGTTCTTTAGTTACTTTCAAAATGCTCTTACAAGTTCGTTTCAATTACAATCTAACCCCAAAAATGAGCTCTCTAGCTCCTTTTATAGTTTTTGACTAGCTTTGGCCCTGTCCAGACCTAGTGTCCGGCCTAGTTAAAAATTAGGTTCCAGGGCTTATTTGAGGGCTCAAACGAGATCTAAAAAATATGAAAATTGGCAGGTAGATACTTCTAAAGCTCCTCAAGCTCAAGGACTCCTTGGCTTGCACAAAATGGAGCTACAAAAAGATGAATTGGTATTTACAATGGTGTTTAGTGATGAAAATCACTTTAAATGGGTGTAAAGGATTTGAAAATTAAAAGGTTGCCTTAGTGCTAGATCTGCGTTGAGTGCTCGTACTTGCTTCTTCATGAGGAAAATTACTGGCCTATTTGCCAGATCTTCGTTTGACTCCCTTGTCTGCTGCTAACATCATTGGTTATGATGACAAGCAGATGGGTTATAGATTGTGGAGTCCATCCACAAAGCAATTTATTGTGTCTAAGGATGTTACATTTGATGAGCAAGGTACTTGGTATGCAGGTACTATCAATATTAATATAGATGATGAAGAAATTGTGAGTCAAAAGAAAGGTAAATCAAAGGTTCAGATATTTGATGAACAAGAGAATAATGAAGTGCAGGTTGAAGTTGAAGAAATGCCAAGATTTGATCCTGAGTGTGAAGAACCAGAAACCTCAAGGAGTGGAGAACTCAGAAGGTCATCAAGACACAAGTGGCAACGTACAAGGTATAGCTATGAAACTTCTTTTTTGGCTACAAAAGATTATGCTTATATGATTAAAGCAGATGAAGACCCTTCTACATATGAAGAGGCAAAAGGTAAGGAAAATTGGGAGAAAGCTATGCAAGAAGAATATGATGCATTATTGGAGAATCAGACATGGGATTTGGTTCCTAAACCAAATAGCCAGAAGATAATTGGATGCAAGTGGGTTTACAAAACAAAGAGATATGCAGATGGAAGTGTGTCTAGGTATAAAGCTAGACTTGTTGTGAAAGGGTTTGCTCAAACATATGGTATTGATTATGATGAGACCTATAGTCCCGTGGCAAAGATGACAACCATCAGGACACTCATAGCCATTGCTGCATGTAAAGGTTGGAAATTATGTCAATTAGATGTGAAAAATGCTTTTTTAAATGGTTACATTTCTGATGATGTTTTCATGGAGCAACCTCAAGGATTTAGAGATGGGAGGTATCCAGACCATGTGTGTAAGCTCAAGAGAGCTTTGTATGGGTTGAAGCAGGCCCTAAGGGCATGGAATTATAGACTTGTGAAGTTCTTGAAAGAAGTTGGATTTCAAGTATCTAAGGCAGATAGTAGTTTGCTTGTGAAAGCAAGTGATGATGGGTTTATTTACATGTGCATATATGTTGATGATATAATTCTTACAGGTACAGATGAGAAAGGGATTCAAAGCCTAAAGAAGCAAATGGAGAAAGAATTCAAAATCAGTGATTTGGGAGATTTGTCATATTTCTTGGGCATGGAGATTTCATATACTCAACATGGAGTGTATGTGACTCAAGAAAGGTATTTGAAGAACTTGTTAATCAAGTTTAAAATGAATGATTGCAGGGTAGCACCTACTCCAATGGAGGTGAATCACAAATTGAGCAGATATGGTGGAGAAGAATTCAAGGATATGAAGTTATATCAGAGTTTCGTTGGTAGTCTTATCTATGCTACATTAACTAGGCCTGATTTATCATATGCAATTGGGGTTTTGTCTCAATTCATGCATTGTCCTAGAAAAGAACATTGGATTGCAGGTCAAAGAGTGTTGAGGTACATTAAGGGTACACTCAAAGAGGGTTTGTATTATGGTTTTACATCAGATACAAATATCAAAATATATAGTGATGCAGATTGGGCAGGTAATCCTGATGATAGAAGGTCAACCTATGGATACATGTGTTATGTGGGAGATAAGTTAATCTCTTGGTGTTCAAAGAAGCAACACACAGTTGCTTTATCATCTACAGAAGCTTAGTACAAAGGCATGGTTGAAGATGCAAAGGAAGTGATATGGCTCAAGACTCTGATGAAGAGTTTTGATATCATTCAAAGTACTCCGACTATTCGTGGAGATAACATGACTTCATTGTATCTAGATGCTAACCCTGTTTTTCATGCCAGGACCGAACACATTGAGATTCAGTATCACTTTCTAAGAGAGAAGGTGATGGACAAAGAGATTGAAGTCATACATACTTCAACTAAAGATCAGATAGCTGATATGCTTACCAAAAGCTTGGATGGACCAAAGCTACAGAGATTCAAAGACATGGAAGGCATAAAGAAAATAGAGAAAATCAATTGATGATTGAGGGGGAGCTGTTGGTGCAGAGCAATCAACAATTGAAGTTTTGGAAGTCAAAGAATGAAGACAATATCAAGTTTTGAAGCATGGAAGAAGTTTACATTCAGGAGTTGAAAGAAATATACACATATGTACATTAGTTCAGATATAGGCCACTTATACTTTTGATTAGTCATAAGTTTGTAAATATTTGCCTATAAATACTATGGAAAATGTTGGGACAAGTATGAGAGAGGATGAGAATAGAGTAATTGAGAGTTTTAAGAGTCATTAGACATCTTAGAAGTTAGTTGAATCCTCTCTCATCATTCAGTTGTAAACTCCTTCAGAAATGAAAGAAATTTGCACCCGATGTTTCTGAGTTTTCTCCTTCTGTGTTAGATCTTTTGTGAAATGCTTTTGTACAAGTCTAAGTCTATAGGTGATTGACCTCTGTACAAATTTTTAGCTTCCAATTGTGATCAGGCTAAGAGAATTATGTGTAGGAACATTTGTATGTGAAGAAGCGTTTACTGGTTCCTGAAACAGGCGCAAAATTCAAAGTCAAAGTTTTGATCAGTTCTCCTTGCACAGTTTAAAGTTTTGAGCAAGTAAGCACTTAATCTTTAAGTTGGAAGGTAAGCTACTTGTGGCTAAAAGCATTTGCTTAAACGGGTTCTATTCTTGGAGAACCATGTCTTAGAAGTTATAGGTGTCTAAATCGACTTCTGAGAAGTACAGTTTTAGACATAGGTGACTTGTCAAGTTGATTTCTCAAAATATACTGAATCTTTTGGAGTGATTTGACTTGGAGGAGGTGCGCAATCTTTAGGCGACACCTTGTGCAAAGTTTTATAAAAAACTTTACACATTTGATAAGTCAATGAGAAAGATATGTGCAGCAGACTTTCTGTAGAATCATCCTTTTCACAGATTTTCCAGAATCCTTATAATTGAATGTTGATCCTCCAAATTGGTAAAGGTTTTGACTTACTTTTGATATTGAGGTGCTCTAATTTCAAGAGTAGGTTGTTCTTTTGGAGATTAACACTCTCCATCATAAACTATGCTACATTGACAAGAATTTATATTGCTTATGGAGTAACTGTCTTAAGTCAATTTATGCACAAACCTAGGGCACCTCATTTCGAAGCTGCCAAGAGAATTTTAAAGTACCTTAAGGGCACTAAGAATTAGGGTTTATACTTTCCTTTTAGATTTGGACATCAAGATATACTCAGATGCAGATTGGGCAGGTTTCAAAGATGATAGAAGTACCTCAGGTTATCTATCTTTTGCACATGACAAACCTATATCATGGTCTTCCAAGAAGCAACCTATTGTTGCTTTGTCTTCCACAGAGGCAGAGTATAGAGGATTGGCCATGATGGAGAGTGTTAATCTCCAAAAGAACAACTTATTCTTGTGATTAGAGCACCTCTATACCAAGAATAAGTCAAAACCTTTCACTCTTTAGAGGATCAACTTCTAATTATCAAAAGATGAACAAATCTGTGAAGAAGATGAAACACAGAAAAGTCTGCTGCACTATTTTTCCACATTGACCTATCAAATGTGTAAAGTTTTTGATGAAACTTTGTACGAAGTATCTCCTAGAGATTGCGCATCTACTCCAAGTTGAATCACTTCAAAAGATTAAGTATAACTTGAGAAATTGATTTCACAAATTACCTATGTCAGAAACTGTCATTCAAAACAGTCGACTTTACACCTGTAACTTTTAAGACTTGGTTCTCCTTGAATAGAACCCGTTTTACAAAATGCTTCTAGACATAAGTAGCTTATCTTCCAACTTAAAGATTAAGCCCTCACTCATGCAAAACTTTAAACTGTGCTGGGAGAAATGACCAAAACATTGACTTCGAAATATGCGCCTGTTTTAGGAACCTGTGAATACACTTCACATATGAATGTTCCTACACTTAATTCACTCAGCCTGATTACAATTGGAAGCTGAAACTTTGCACAGAGGTCAAGCAACTCTCAACTTAGACTTGTACAAAAGCATTCCACAATTGATCTACTGTAGAAGGAGAACAAGCAGAAACATCGGGCGCAAAACTTTTCATTTACTCAGAGAAAATACAACTGAGTGATGAGAGCTAACTCAAATTTACTTTCCTCTATCTCATGACTTCTATCTCCCTCATTCTTGACTTCTAACTATTGTCACATAAGCTCTCATACATGCCCCGACTTTTCTCAAGGTATTTATAGATAATTTGTACATAATTCTTACTGAACAAAAGATCTAAGTCATCTATGACTATGCTAATGTACATATGTGTACACTTCTCTTGTCCTCTGATTGTAATCTTCTTCCACACTTTAGGAATTGATTCTTCCTTCATCATTTGATCTTCCAAGCCTTCAATTGGTGATTGGTCTGCACCAACAGCTCCCCCTCAATCATCAATTGAGGTCTTCTCTGTCTTCTTGATACTTGCCATGTCTTTGAACCTTTGTAACTTAGGTCCATCCAAACTCTTTGTCATCATATCTGCCACTTGTTCTTTTGTTGGAGTGTACATCACTTCAATCTCTTTATCAAGTACCTTTTCCCTCAAGAAATGATACTGAATCTCTATATGCTTAGTCCTGGCATGAAAAACAGGGTTAGCTGCCAAATACAAAGAACTCATATTGTCTCCAAAAATTATTGGAGTACTATGATCAAACTCAAAACTCTTCATCAAGGTCTTCAACCATATCACTTCTTTTGCAGCTTCTACCATTCCCTTATACTCAGCTTCTGTAGATGATAAAGCAACTGTATGTTGCTTCTTTGAACACCAAGAAACTAACTTGTCTCCAACATAACATAGATATCCATGAGTAGACCTTCTATCATCTGAGTCACCTGCCCAATCTGCATCACTAAACACTTTGATTCTTGTGTCAGAAGTGAAACCATAATACAAACCTTCACTTAGGGTTCCCTTGATATATCTGAGTACCCTTTGGGCTGCAATCCAATGAGTCTTCTTTGGACAATGCATGAATTGTGACAACACACCTACTGCATATGATAGATCTGGCCTTGTCAAGGTAGCATAGATTAGACTACCTACCAAACTCTGATATTTCTTCATGTCATTGAATTCTTCACCTCCATATCTGCTTAATTTATGATTTACCTCCAATGGTGTAGTTGAGGTCTTGCAATCTTCCATGTTAAACTTGACTAGAAGATTCTTCAAGTATCTCTCTTGTGAAACATATACTCCATGTTGAGTATACACAATCTGCATTCCTAAAAAATAAGATAAGTTTCCCAAGTCACTTATCTTAAACTCCTTCTCTATTTGCTTCTTGAGTTCATTGATTCCTTGAGCATCTGTTCCTGTAACAATAATATCATCAACATAAATACACATGTAAATGTATCCATTTTCACTTGCCTTCACTAGCAAGCTACTATCTGCCTTTGATGCTTGAAAACCACATTCATTCAAGAACTTGACCAATCTGTAATTCCAAGCTCTTGGGGCTTGCTTCAACCCATATAAAGCTCTCTTGAGCTTACACACATAATCTGATCCAATTGATTCCATGAAGCCTTCTGGTTGCTCCATATATACTTCATCTGCAATGTAACCATTAAGAAATGCATTCTTCACATCCAATTGTGATAATTTCCATCCCTTGCAAGTAGCAATAGCAATCAATGTCCTAATTGTAGACATCTTAGCAACAGGACTAAAGGTTTCATCATAATCTACCCCATAAGTTTGGGCATAACCTTTAACCACAAGTCTAGCCTTATATCTAGACACCTTACCATCTGCAAACCTCTTTGTTTTATATACCCACTTGCATCCAATGACTTTCTGATTCTTTGGTCTTGGTACTAATTCCCAAGTTTCATTTTCAAGTAGAGCATCATACTCTTCTTGCATTGCCTTCTCCCAATTCTGTTTACCTTTGGCTTCTTCATAAGTGGTTGGATCTTCTTCTGTTTTCACAATGTAGGCATAATCTTTTGTTGTTAGGAAAGATGTATCATAACTATACCTTATAGGCTCTTTCCTTTCTCTTGTAGATCTCCTGATTTCTGCACTTCTTGAAGTTTCAGCCTCATTTGATTCTGGATCAAATCTTGGCCCTTCTTCTACATGATCCTGCATTCTACATCTAGAGTCAACTTCATCAACAATTTCTTCACATACTTTTACCTTTGCCTTTCCTTTCCTTTGAATTTCTTCAACACCTGTATACTCATTTGGTGATCCTGAATACCACACATTTTGCTCATCAAATGTCACATCTTTAGTAACAAGAAATTGCTTTGTGGATGGACTCCACAACCTGTAACCCATTTGTCTATCATCATATCCAATAAACACATACTTCTCTGCTTTTGGTTCTAGCTTATGTCTTAATTGTGAAGGAACATAAGCATATGCAATACATCCAAATATTTTGCAATGATCAAGACTAGGCTTCTTACCCCACCATGCTTCATAAGGGGTTCCTCCATCCAAAGCTTTGCAAGGCAACCTATTCACAAGGTATGTTGGAGTGTTAATGGCTTCTGCCCATAAGTAATTTGGACAATTCTTTTCCTTCATCATGGCTCTTGCAAACTCTACAAGAGTCCTATTCCTCCTTTCTGCTACTCCATTCTGTTGAGGGGAGTACCTGCAAGTTACTTCTCTTTTGATACCTGCATTCCACAAATAATCATCAAACTCTTTTGAGAAATACTCTCCCCCTCCATCTGATCTTAACCTCTTTAGCTTTTGTCCTGTGATCCTTTCTGCATAAGCATGGAAATGTTTGAATGTCTTAAAGACTTCTGATTTATCCTTGATTACATACAAAGTAATCCACCTGGTTGCATCATCAACAAACAACACATAATATCTGGATCCATTTATGCTATAGTCCCTTGAGGGACCCCATACATCTGTATGAACCAATTCAAGCATGTTTGAATACTTATACCCTGATTTGTTATAAGAACTTTTATGTGCTTTACCTAATTGACAAGCTTCACACTTGTACACCATATGTTGCCCTTCAATGTTTGGCAATCCAAGTACCACCTGATTCTTTGACATCTCCTTTATAGCTCTCTCATTGAAATGACCTAGCCTCTTATGCCATAGGTCTAATTCAGACACCTTTTGACCTCCATAGGTAAACAATGCATGTCCCACATTACCTTGGACTTTGAGAGTGAACAATCTTCCTTCCTTTTTACCTGCAATTATGGTTCTATATCCCTGATTTGGATCTTGTACATAAACACCATCATTTGTGAATCTTACCTCATATCCTTTCTCCACAATTTGCCCTACACTTATCAAATTTTTAGGAATAGTAGGAACATAAAGTACCTTACTCAGAAGTGTACTTCCACTCTTTGTCTTCACTGATCCAATGCTCTCCACTTTATGTTTGGTATTGTCACCTGTTTGAACTGTATGTCCATTCACCCTTGCTTCCATATCAGTCATCAAGGATAGATTCCCACTCAGATGGTTGCTGCACCCTGAGTCAATATAAAACACTCTTTGATCTTCTCCCATTGATTCATGAGTTGCATTCAGGATAAGAGTCATGTCATCCTTCTGATCTGATGCATAATTGTAATAATTATTGTTGTAGGACTGAGATTGGAAGTTTCTTCCACCTCCTCTACCATATGATGTCCTACCACCTCTTCCTCTGAAATTGCCTCTTTGGTTTCTGCCTCCTCTACCTCTTTGACTATAATTCTGATTGTTGTATCCTCCATTTTGATTATTATACCAACAATCATTTGCCAAATGATTTGTTCTGCCACAAATCCAACAAGCTTTAGCATTATCTTTGTTCTTACCTCCTCTTCCTTTACCTCTGAAATTTGTCTTCCCTTTTGTGAAGTTGGCTTGATTTGAATTCCCTTCATCATCATTTGATTGCTTTCCTTTGCCATTCTTTTTCTTGTCTTTGGAGTACATAGCTTGACTTGTACTTCTATCATTGTCTCCTTTAAGATCCTGCTCAAAGGTTAGCATGTGTCCTAGCAATTGATTAAGGTCAGGAGTAAAGTGATCAAGTGACAATTCTATGGACAAGATGAAAGGCTTCCACTTCTCATCTCCTCTCAAACCTGTAAGTATTTGTCTTACCAACTTTTCCTCTTCAATGTCTTCATCCACTGCTCCCAAGCTATCTGCAATATCTTTCATCTTTGCCACATAATCTGAGATTGATTGTGAGCTCTTCTTCTTGAAGGTTGTGAACTCAGCCCATAGTGAAGACTTCCTTGACTTAGTTGTATTTTGGAAATGCTCTTCCAAGGCATTCCAAACATCTGTAGCACTTTCTAAACCTCTGATGTGAGGTAGAAGGTAATCATTTACAGCCATGTAGATGATACTCCTTGCTTGAGCATCCTTTCTCATCCAAGTCTTCAACATTGCAAGTTCTTCCCTAGTAGGAATACTTGGATCTGCAAATTCTGGTTTTTCTTCATCTCCTGTAATAAATGATATAAGATCTTTGCTCATGAGGTGTGCTTCCATCCTCATGGACCATGCTGGATAGTTCTCCCTATCTAGCTTATCAATCTGCAAGCTTTCTCCCATCTTGTATCCACCTGTGTATTGAAACTTTACAAACAATGTATATACCTTTACTTCGAATTGAAACTTCAAGCTTTACAAACAATGTATATACCTTTACTTCGAATTGAACTCCTTTTGCCTTTCTTGATGTCAATTTGTCTTCTCCCCAAGCTTTGACTCCAAGCTTTCACTTCTTAATCCTTCAAGTGTTGAATCTCTTGAATCTGCAGCAGTCGAGATCTTTCTTTCTTCAAATTTCTTCAGATTGATGTTTCCTGCTCTGATACCACTGATGGAGAGTGTTAATCTCCAAAAGAACAACTTATTCTTGTGATTAGAGCACCTCTATACCAAGAATAAGTCAAAACCTTTCACTCTTTAGAGGATCAACTTCTAATTATCAAAAGATGAACAAATCTGTGAAGAAGATGAAACACAGAAAAGTCTGCTGCACTATTTTTCCACATTGACCTATCAAATGTGTAAAGTTTTTGATGAAACTTTGTACGAAGTATCTCCTAGAGATTGCGCATCTACTCCAAGTTGAATCACTTCAAAAGATTAAGTATAACTTGAGAAATTGATTTCACAAATTACCTATGTCAGAAACTGTCATTCAAAACAGTCGACTTTACACCTGTAACTTTTAAGACTTGGTTCTCCTTGAATAGAACCCGTTTTACAAAATGCTTCTAGACATAAGTAGCTTATCTTCCAACTTAAAGATTAAGCCCTCACTCATGCAAAACTTTAAACTGTGCTGGGAGAAATGACCAAAACATTGACTTCGAAATATGCGCCTGTTTTAGGAACCTGTGAATACACTTCACATATGAATGTTCCTACACTTAATTCACTCAGCCTGATTACAATTGGAAGCTGAAACTTTGCACAGAGGTCAAGCAACTCTCAACTTAGACTTGTACAAAAGCATTCCACAATTGATCTACTGTAGAAGGAGAACACGCAGAAACATCGGGCGCAAAACTTTTCATTTACTCAGAGAAAATACAACTGAGTGATGAGAGCTAACTCAAATTTACTTTCCTCTATCTCATGACTTCTATCTCCCTCATTCTTGACTTC
>CM035418.1:22213146-22225646 GCA_020310875.1 Ceratopteris richardii | reverse complement strand
TCACTTACCAAGAATCTACTTTCACTTGGAGCCATGACTAAGAAGGGACTCAAAATAGAGTTTGAAGGCCAGCAATGCCTCATTAAAGATCCAAAGAATTCCTACAAAGTGGTTGCTAGAGGAAGAAAGCAAGGAAAGCTTTTCAAGTTAGAAGGAGAAGTCTCAGCATTTTTAGCAATGGGAAATGACAAAGCAGCCCCCATTATGCCTACCGAGTTATGGCACAAGAGGTATGGTCACTTGAACTTCAATAATATGTGTATGTTGAAGGAGAAAGGCATGGTCATTGGAATTCCAGCCTCACAAAGGATTGGAAAAGTGTGTGAAGCATGTTGCCTTGGAAAGCATGCTAGGAGTATGTTCTCAAAGAGCAGCTCAAGGGCACGTGATATACTTGATGTGGTGCATGTTGACGTATGTGATTCAACCCACACTCCCTCACTCGGAGGGAATATTTATTTTGTTACCTTCACGGATGATTTCTCTAGATATACTTGGGTTTATTTTATGAAGTCGAAGGCTGATGTGGTTTAGATTTTCAAACACTTTCATGCTATGGTGGAAAAGATGACAGGACGAAGACTAAAGAGTCTACGGTATGACAATGGAGGAGAACTCTTGTTGAAGTATTTCAGCCATTATCTACTTGAGAATGGCATTCAAAGGCAACTTACTTGCAGCTACACTCCACAACAAAATGGAGTGGCAGAGAGGAAGAATAGGACATTATTTGAAGCAGCAAGATGCATGCTCAAAGACAAAGGTCTGAGCAACATCTTTTGGGCTGACGCAATCAGCACTTCATGCTATTTGATGAATAGGTCTCCTACCGAAGTCTTGAAGGGAATTACCCCCTATGAAGCTCTTCACAACATCTAGCCTAAGGTACATCATTTAAGAGTTTTTGGTTGCCTCCCATTTTTTCACATTCCAGATGAAAAGAGGAAGAAGCTGGATGACAAGTCAAGGAAATGCATCTTTGTTGGATATAGTGATGTAAGCAAAGCTTACAAACTTTATGATCCATGTAAGAAGCAGACATTCCTATCAAGGGATGTGATTTTTGATGAGAATGCAAGCTTCAGTTCAGCATCAATTTTAGATTTGGATAAAAGCTCTTCAACAACAGTTAAAGCTGAAGTTCCCTCTTCTACACATGAGGAAACCATTGAAGAATTAGAGGAAGAAGATGAAGATCACTGTGCAACTCTTAGAAGGTCTTCAAGGATCAAAACACAACCTCAAAGACTTACATATCAACGAGGTAATTCGTCAAGTTTTGAGCAAAGTAATGTTGCTTTGCTTAGCTCTATTTTACAACATGACGAACCGTCAACATATAAGGCTGCTAGTACTCAAAAAAGAATGGCAAGAAGCTATGGACAAAGAGATGGCTGCTCTTCATCAAAATGGGACATGGGAGTTATGTCCATTACCTCCCAACAAGAAAGCAATCCGATGCAAATGGATCTACAAGTTGAAATTCAACAAGGAAGGGAAGATAGATAGACACAAAGCAAGGTTAGTAGCTAAAGGATATTCTCAACATTATGGATTGGATTAAGATGAAACATATGCTCCAGTAGCAAAGATGAGTTCAATTAGGTTATTACTTTCCCTTTCCTCCATATTCAAGTGGAAGGTGAAGCAAATGGATGTCAACAATGCCCTCCTCAATGGCATACTTGAGGAAGAGATCTACATGCAACAACCGGAAGGATACATTGTCAAAGGTAAAGAACACATGGTATGCAAACTTCTCAAAAGTTTGTATGGTTTGAAGCAAGCTCTCCGAGCTTGGTATGCAAGGATTTATGAGCATCTTTGCTCTCAAGGCTTTCAAAGAAGCAATGTTGATCATAGTTTGTATTATAAATTCAAGGGAAAAGATATTGTTATTGTTCTTCTATATGTGGATGATCTCATGTTGACAGGAAGCAATGAAGCAATGATTGAAGATGGTCAAAGAGAACTATCTAAAGAGTTTGAAATGAAAGATCTTGGTGACTTACACTACATTCTTGGCATTGAAGTCTCTCGACTAGAGAAGGAAGATATATTTGTCTCTCAACAAAAGTACCTTTTTTCCATTCTCGATAGGTTTGACATGTCTCACTCTAAGCCAGCCTCTACACCTATGGAGTCAACTCTCAAACTCACGAAGGACGAGAATGGTGTTCTATATGATGAAACACTATATAGACAACTCATAGGATCTCTCCTCTATTTGACCATCACAAGACCTAATATTTGTTTTGCAGTGAACTCTCTCTCCATATATCTACAAGCTCCCAAAGTATCTCATTGGAATTCAACCAAGAGGATACTAAGATATTTGAAAGGTACTTCTTCACTTGGAATTCTCTATGGAGGAGATACATTCAATCTTCATGGATTTAGTGATTCAAATCATGCAGCAAACTTGGTTGATAGAAAGAGCATAAGTGGAAATGCCTTCTTCCTAGGCAATGAAGCTATTTCATGGAGTTCCAAAAAGCAAAGTATGATCAGCTTATCCTCTATAGAAGCTGAATACAAAGCTCTCACAACCTCAGCTTGTGAAGCTATTTGGCTGAGAAGATACTTGGTTGAGATTGGTTTCGGTGAAAACCAACCTACCACCATTCATTTTGATAATGTCTCAGCTGAATCTCTGACAAAGAATCCAGTCATGCATCAACACACCAAGCACATTGAAGTGAGGGAGCACTCCATCAGAGAAAAGATACAAAGTGGTGATATCATCTTACACCATTGCAACACAAAGGAAAATGTGGCTGACCTCTTCACTAAAGCTCTCGGCAAGGAGTTGTTCATCAAGCATAGATCATCACTTGGCATGATGGAGCTCCCCTTAAGGGAAGAAGTCATGAGTAAGGGAAGGCTCATCATGCATCTTCAACAAATAAGGGAAGGCTCATCCTCATATGCCTTCAACAAGCATTTTATTTCAAGTTCTTATTATTTTGATGATGTTGGACTTGAGGGAAGGTGTTGGAATATGCAAGTCCACACCATCTTTTCAAAGTATTATTATAGGTTGAACTCTTTATTAAAGTTCATTATATTCTTAGAGTGATTTATTATGTTTTTCACATCAGCCATAGTCATGAATAAGTCATATTTGAAGTCAATGCCAAGTTGGAAAAGTGTTCCTATAATTTAGGAAAAATTTCAAGACAGCAGCACACCTTTTCTGAAGGCCATTTTGCACGGATCATATCTCGCTAATTGTGCATCCTTTTTGCTTGATTTAAAACCTAAAATGTTCTTCATAATATCAGGTATCAGCTCACCAAAAATCTCCCACAAAATCGTCTCCAAACTCACGTTATGCTGGCCGCAAGTTGGTAGGTAGAGAATTGGCAGATTGCTGAAAATGGCGAGTAGGCCAACTTTGGAAGCTTGTATCTTGAGCTACGTGCATCATCTCAAAATGCTTTCTTCAGCAAAGTTGTTTCGCATATCATGGAGAATCCCCATCTAAAATAGTTTCACCAAACTCCCACGCATTAGAGAGTTATGCCTATTTAAATAGGAGCTTCTGAGCATTTTTACAGACAGACAGAGGGCTGGAGTTGAGAGACAGTCGACTCATTTCTTGTAGTTGTGGAGTGCATCCTAGGGAGTCAAGTGGAGTGGTGTATACCACACACTCTTGACCATTATAAATTGGCTTCATTTGTATCATTGAGCTCATTTGATAGTGTTATTAGCCTTGTTCTTTTCAAGTAGTTTGAGCTTGAGTTAGCTTCTACTACTGAACTTTGTATTCTTGTTGGTTTAAGGATTGCTCACTTATTTGTCTCTCATATCTCATCTCATATATTCTTTGAGAGTGTGTTTAAGCTCATCTCCTCATTTTTCTCAAAATATATAGACAAATAGATAGATAGATAGATAGATAGATAGATAGATAGATAGATAGATAGATATATAGATAGATAGATAGATAGATAGATAGACAAAATCTAGGTAGATAGATAGGTAGGTAGATGGATAGATACATACATAAATAGATAGATAGATGGATAGATAGAGAGATAGATAGATAGATAGATAGATAGATAGATAGATAGATAGATAGATAGATAGATAGATAGATAGATAGATAGATAGATAGATAGATAGATAGATAGATAGATAGATAGATAGATGGATAGATAGATACATTAGGGCAAAAAATGGGCCAAAAAGGGCTGTGTAAGGATTTCAATTAGTTGTGCTTAACCTGGATTAAAGTTGTCAAATCCTTTAAGAAATTCTGTGTAAGTTCATTTAAACATATCTTATGCAAATTTTGAAGAGGGAGAAACTCGTGTGATAATCATGAAAATTTTGTGTGATATCTTATGCCTCGAAGTTTGTGCTCATCAGGCATTGATCAAAATTCAAACTTTCCTCTTGTTCAGGGACCTATATAATGTGTGTTGATGATGTTTTGTGCTTTTTTACTCTACTTTTCATAGTAGGCCTGTTTCTCTCTTTCACATCATTTTAGACACTTATCGGTCACTTTTCATAGCAGACCATGGAGAACCTTAACCCAAATACTCTCGCTGAGCATTCAAACAACCAAAATCATTGTGATAAGTTCCATATCAACATTGTAGTTAGTCATGAGTATGCAACGACAAGAAAAGTATTCCGAAGGGCTCTTCATCCTCCTGAAGTGGATGGATTGTGAAAGGAAGGCAAGAAACATATCAACATATGGACATATGGATCTGTTTATCCAATTGATCCACAAACTGGAAGGTATCCCCCTTTTCATAATCTTCATGATCTCATTAGATTTGTAGGAGATGGTGAGGATGGTTTATGAGGCTATTGTTCAAGGCTCTATGAGATTTCAAGGAATTATGTACAATACATAACTATCTACAAAACACACTACATCAGAATGATTTACATATGAGGGAGCTAGAAAACAAATTATCCACTTTATCTTCTCACTTTGAGTGTTTTAAAAAAATGAAAGAAACTCCTATAGGTTTGAGAATGCGATCAAAACGAGTAAAAAAGTTTTTAGATTTGACTGAAAAATTTGGCCAGAAAAAGAAAAGAATGAAAATTGTAAGAGATCATGTGACAAATATGCTAGGTTTCAATATGTTGAGCAGTTTTGAGCGCATACATTTTTGTAATGAAATTATGAGTCAAAATGATGTTTTAAGACTATTGAAACTGAATGAAAATACATGCTTGAAACGATTTGTTTTCCAAAAACTCATGATAGAAATGAATCTATTACTAGAACCATCTCAAATTCAGAAGATTTTGTGATAGCGTCGGAGTGAGTAGGAAAGGTTATAGAGCAATTTCAAAATTTTGGTGCGAATTTTTAAAATTTAACAAAGTTAAAAGTTTTGGATTGCCTAGACCCCATCATGCAGGAAAGTTTCGGCTCCGCTTGAATAAAAAGATCACATCAATATTTGGTGAATATAAACATATTCACGGTAACATGCCTTATGAAGTAGGAAAACAAAAGTTACATTTCAATTACAATGCATTTAACAACGTATGGATAGATATTATAAAACTTCAAACATACATTGTTCAGTTCTATAATATAAAAGAACATGAATGTTCTGGTTTGTTGAAATTTATAATCAAACTTGATGAAGTTGAGCTTAAAAAACATCAAAAGATGGAGAGAATAAGTATTGCACTGATGAACAAAGCTTTGAACTATAGCCTTGGGAAATTGGATACTCCATCTCTCAAAGTACAATAAAAAATGGAGTTATGGTGGGTTGGTTGTGCTCAAGTTCCATATGAGAGCCATAAAACACGTAAATGGTTATTCTCAGAGACAAACATTCCAAATGTTATCCAAAGGCATCATGCAGGAGAATTGTTGAATGTCAAAGACTATGATAACTTTAAAGTTGAGTGGCATTTGAGTGGAGACCTAAAGATGCTCAAATGCATGTTTGGTATAAGTGGAGGGGCAAATTCTAAGTACCCTTGCTTGTACTACATGCAAAGTCCAGGCACAAGAGCATGGATTGCTAGAGCTGAGGAAGAGGAGGCTCCTTCCAGACAAAATGTTATTCTTCATAACTACTCATCTTCTGCCATGATTTGGGATCCCATACTTCCAATAGCATTGACAAATGTACACATATGTACACTACATGTAGAGTTAAGGATCATTGACAAGTTGGTCCGACTTCACTTGGATTATGCATATTCTATCAAGCCCAAAACTCTTGCAGATGAGTGCATAAAAAAATGTGAATGTCCACTTTCTGAAATGGGATTTCATGGTGGTGATGTTCATCTAAGAAAAGATCCAAAGCTTTCACAAAATACAGGTGATGTACTACAGGATGTCTCAATGGGAGGTGCAAAAGCAAGGAGATTCTTCAACAACCATGATGACAAGCAACTAAATGCCATGTGGAATTGTTGGAAAGAACTTTGTGAGATCACAACTAATGAAAAAAGAAAACCAGAAATAGCAAAAAAGAGGATGGAGGTGTGGGTCAAACTAGATAATTTTTTTAAGATCATGAGGCAGTAGGTAACATCAAATAGTTATGAGACAGATTTCAGAAAGGCGACCATAGAGCTTATAGAAACCATCATAGAGGCATGGAGTGCCAAGACATAACATACTACTTAGTAAGTTCCAAAGATAATTTATTCAATTTATTTTTTTTACTTGAAATAAAGATCTCATGAAACTCTTCTATTCTTCTAGCATATTCTTCTTGTGCATGGTGCATTTTTTGCAGAAAAAGAACCACTTGCCATATGGAACACCCAAGGCATGGAAAAATCTCATTATCAAGCAAGGAAAATGTTCTTTAGGTGCAGAAGGAAAGGAGGAGGAGTAACAAAGAGCAATGCCTTCAAAGAGTTTTTTGATTAGTTCTTTAGAAGACAATTACAAAGGACCTCATGCCAAATATTATCAAAAGAATATGACTATCACCAGACAAAATCATCATGTATCAATATCACAAAATGAAAAAGACTACATTTCAAATAGAGCTTTAATATTTGCAATGTCTTTTATTTCTTTGAGAAATAAAGATGTCATGTATGTACATTTCATGATGTATTAAGCTTTGAAAAGAAACATGTCTATTACCATCAGATGACTTTGACCAGAGAACAGATCATGGATCAATAACAATTAGTATTAGGACATGGATGAGTTACACAAAAAAAAATTGCAATGTCTTATATCCCATTGGGCAATTTGTGTATATGTACATTTGATGAGTAATAGAGTTTGAAAAAAATGAAGTCATTCCTTGAGTCTTTTAATGAGCTTGGCTCTGGAAAATCACCTCTGTATCTGAGGAACTCTTTTCTCCAGTATCCAACAATGCTTTTTACATCTGACACCCTTGCAGCCATTGCATAGTTTGAATAACAAAGAAAGTACCCTACCCTTGAAGCATTGAGTCTTGGGGCATATGCAGAAATTTTGAATGCAGCTGCTCTTTCAAGCATCAAAACTCTGAAAGCATTAAAGGGTATTGGAGTAAAACCCATGTATTTTGATAGAGTCCTCAAGAAGATCAATGCAAAGTCTAGCTCTTCACTATAGTGCTTGTGAATAACACAAAAAGAGTCTGGGTTCAATTTTGGAAGATAGTGCATAATTGAATGAATATCCACCTTTGTTTTTCCTTTCTTTTCTATGGTTTTTCTTGTTCCCTTCCCCCTGCCAAGGTAGTTGTCTTCATCCAATACAGTTAATTGTGGTAAAAATATAAAAACAAGGTCAGATAAACAAGGTCCGATGAAGTGCACGTGCACTTAAGGAGTCATGAAAAGTAACTTGAAACAAATAGAAAAAAAAAACAAGAGACCCGAATGATGTAAGCGATTAGGGTCTTTAGAGAAATTTGGATGGTCCTAATTGCTTGCATCAGTCGTTATCAATATCTCTTTGTAAATTAGCAAGAAACATGAAATTTTTGCTGAAGAAGGTGAATTCTTACATAGCCAGATGTCTATTATCAATGTTGCATGCAACTCCTAGACACGACCGATACAAGCGATAAGGCCCATCGGGAAATATCCGATGGGCCTAATTGCTTGCATCGGTCGGGTTCGATTTCTCACTCTACATTCTCTAGGAACATAAATTGTACGTAGAAAAAGGTGTTTTTCACATGATAAAATGTAACCTATCATTGCAACATGCAAGTCCAAGACACAACGGATGCAAGCGATAAGGCCCAATTGAAAATATCCGATGAGCCTTATCGCTTGCATCGGACTTGTTCGATTTCTCACTTTATAAATGGAGGTCTTTGGACATGACTGATACAAGCTAAAGATGTTGCATCGTCGCATCTCATTTCCTCACCCTAAAATTCATGAGAATATATTAAACTACATACCTTGACCTCATCTTCCTCCTCAATGAACTCTTTTGAGTCAATACATATGTGTTCCTTTGTCCTCAACAACATCCAAGAATGAATAGCTGCGCCCAAACGAGTATATTCCAAGTTGCTTTTGATGCTCATCAAACTTTTCATTAGCAAGTGTTGGCTTCTCTGAGATAGCTTTCTCAAAGAATTTTGAAAGAGCTTGTGATGAATCTTTGAATTCTTCATTTGACAAATCCAAATCAAGACGCAAAAAATATTCTTTTCTTTTTCCCTTCTTATTGATGAATCTCCTTGCAACTTCTTCCGACTCAGGTATAGCTACAAGGCACTAGTCCTCCCTAAGGTCGAAAAGTTCCTTAATATAAAATAGAGGGATAGACTCCTTTTCAAAGATAAAGTAAAATGGTAGATTTGGGAGAAGTAGGGACTTCTCAGACACTTGAACTTCTTCAGTTGGCTCCCTTATTGAAGTCTTTGCTTTAAAATTAGCCACATCAAAACCTTTGACCTACTCTTCTTCTACTTGGAGATTGATCTCCTCAACAATCTCCATGACACCTTTCATACTTTTTGAGCTTCCCTCAAGTGTCAACTCTAAGAACGGCTCCTCTACAACATGAACACTTTCCTCCTTTTCAATTGAGATGTGATCAAGCCATATCAAGAAAGAAATGTTTAAGGGAAGCAAGGAAAGTAATCTACAGTTAAACCCTCTTGAACCCATGAAATCAAGAAGTTTCTCTGATGGAGAGAAACTAAGGATCTCATTCATTCCCTCCATCTAAGCAACAGCTTCTCTAGTATGTCCTAGTGGAGAACACGACCGATGCAAGCGACTCAAGCTAGTCAACATGGTTCAAATGGGTATAATCGCTTGTATCGATCGTATCGGGGATGAAAGAAAATAATGCACGGTAATGAGACAAATTCTATGAAGGTTGAAAATTTGAAATGGTGAAGGGAGTTGCTATTTATAGGCGAGGAGGGAGGGAGTAATGATCAAATGATGTGGACCAATCAATGAGTGCCATGTGGCAAAGGTATATTAGCAATCCCAATAGATAGATGATGTGGCCCACTCAAATCATGCCACATGGCAAAGAACGTTGGAATTCATAATGACTAGATGATGTGGACCAATCATGGTGTGCCATGTGGCACCAATGGTCAACTTAGTTTTGAGACCAATTTAAGCTTCCCTATTCACTTTCTCTCATTTTTTTCCTCAACACTTTCCAAGCGTCGAGTTGCCATCGCCTCCAAGTTTTTTAGCTGCTTCTTAAGAATTTCTATAGAGAACGCTTTCTGTGTGAGGTAATATGGACATGACCGATCCAAGCGATAAGGGACATTTATCGCTTGGGTGGGTCATGATTGTGAAACCGTATCATAGCTTTAAAATAATGTTTCCTTTAATTTTTAGCTATAATGGAAATAGAATTGATTGATATTGCATCATGAGTAAAAGGACGACCAATCCAAGCGATAGGGTACATCTGGGATTTGTGGATAACCGTAACTGCTTGGATCGATCGGTTTCTTAAATGGCATCGAGTCCTTGATCATATTTGCTAAGTGAAGTTTGAGCTATTATGCATTGTAAGATATATTCGAAATAGTATTGATTGATATTTCATAATGATTACAAGGACGATCGATGCAAGCGATTAGGGACATCCGGGAATTTTCGGATGACCCTTATTGCTTGGATCGGTCGTGCTTCTTAAATGGCATCCTTGATCATAGCTTTGAAGTAAAGTTTTATTTGGTTAAGTATTAGATGTAATGCATTCCAAGGGAAATGGAATTCATTGATATTTCATGACGACTAGAAGCACGACCGATGCAAGCAATTAGGGACATCCGGGCATTTCCGGATGACTCTTATCGCTTGGATTGGTGGTGTTTCTGACAGTGGATAGAGTCCTTGATCAAAGCTTTTGAGAGTAAGTTGCCTTGCCTTTCCACTTCCATGCCTTAAAACTCTCACTTTGTGTAGGTTATGGCTAGGACAAAAACGATAGCAAGGAAGTTGTATCTTGAGGGTCAGTAACAAAATGCCCTAGAACAAAATGCCTAGGAGCAAAATTCCCAGAAGAGTCAAGGCAATGCATCAGAGAAGTCTTCAAAGAAAAGGGTCAAGTACCATGTAAAGTCCTTGAGGGAAATAAGAAGAGCTCAAAAGTCTGTGGGACTGCTGATCCCTAGACTTCCATTTATGAGAGTTGTCAAGCAGATCACAACCAATCTCTATTCTTTGATGAAGAGCACATCCTTTATCAATGTGAGGTGGCAAGCTCAAGCACTGTTATGCCTGCAAGAAGCTACAGAGGACTTTGCTATTGAGTTTATGAATGATGCTTATTTATGTGCTGCTCATTCTCATAAGGTGACACTAATGGCAAAGGATTATGTTATTATATCAAGAATAAGATATAAATTTGACAAATCTCTTGTTCCTATTGATCACCATGATAAAAAATTCTTCGATATTCTGAATATACCTCCAGCCCGAGCACCCTAAACAATAGTTATTGAAGAGGTCAACCCTCAGGTCACTCATGATCATGAAACTAGAAATGTAGCAAATAGTGAGGAGGAGAGGAAAAAGAAGGGATTATTTACAGAGGAAAGTGTCATCTTAAACTAGATTCAGAAGTTACAGAAGGAAAATAAAGAGCTCCTTAAGAAAGGAGATGGGCAGATAATAGTTAATGTTGCAATGGCATGGCAAGATGAATGTTTCCTTGACATAAGACCAAAAGACAACAAAATGTTGAGGGAGTTTCATGTTGAAATATGAGATAGTGTAGTCAACATTTCACTTTGGTATTATCTACAGGCCATAAAGTGCTCTTGTATTTCTTAATTTTATAGTTCCTTAACTGAATTTTTATTTCTTGATTTGTAGGGTTCTTCTTCAACAATGTGAGGAAGCAGTTCAAAGAAAAGTATTTATCATAGATCCTCTTGTGACATAGTGTCTTTTGTATAAACATGGAGATGCCAAATCCTTTCTAGAGAATTTTTACAGAAGAGGTAAAATGTGTTATCTACCCATATATTGAAAAGTAAGTATTCATCTTCATTTGTTTCATTAAGAAAGTATATTTACATGCAACTCATTGACAGGGGCCATTGGAGTCTTATTATTGTTGACTTCAATGCATATCAAGCTCTTTTCCTGAATTCTCTTAAATCACAACATGGCTATTGCAAAGTGTAAGTTGCCAACATTTTGTTGTTCTCTATTTAAGAGCAATGCCATCCATTCTGATTTTCACTTTACAATGCAGTGCTGCAAAGCTTCTCAAGATGCATATTGATCAGAATTTTCTTGGAATTTCTAAATTCAATGAACAAAAGCAATTTGGATACATACAAATTCATGTGCCATTGCAGAAAGACGCAACGTCATGTGGCTGGAGAGTGATTGCAAATGCTATAAGATTCTTGGAAAGAAGTTTTTACAGTCCTGAACTGAATTTATCAAACTACCCAGATGCATGGATCATCTTGATCACAGAGAGAGAAATAAATGACATTATGAAACATGCAATCTGCCCCAATGATCCAGCCTCACCTCCACCCCCTCCACCTCCACCCCCAATGGGACAAAGAAAAAGAGTCAAGGTGAAAGCTCCAAAAAGGGCCACAAGCATCACCCTTGGTGGCAGGCAAGTTAAGCAAGATAATGTTTTCTCTGATCTTATGTTAACTATTGAATCATCAATTGAGAATCTAAATTGTGATGATACCTCATCAAGGTATTCTAGGAGCTCCCTTGCATTTTTGAGATTCCAATTTGCAGTGACAATTATTTTCCTTGATTGAAAATCTGGATGAATCAATACTTCTAACTCAAATTCTAGACAGCTCTCCTCTGAGTCCAAGGCTATCCAAAGTCCAAGCTTTTTTTTCTACCTTCTATAGTCATATCCTAAAACCAGAGATTGTCGACATATCTGATATCAGATTAAAAGAGAATTTGGACCAACTTTACATAAAATAATGTCACCTAGCTTTTGAACTCCTTTGTTATCCCATTCCCTACCTAGAACATCATCAATCTCTGAAAAGGAGACTCTCCTATTCAACCACATTGTTTTTGTTTTCTGTAATAACATGTTTTTA
>CM035418.1:22151271-22161271 GCA_020310875.1 Ceratopteris richardii | reverse complement strand
CTAAGAATCAAGCCTCTACTTCCGGACCCCATCTCCAAATGATCTCTGTATTCAAGGAGGAAACATTACCTCAGGTGAATGAACCCTCACCATCTACCAGAGTGGTACAATTAGAAGAACTCGAATCTTTTGCAGTACAGACAAGAAGCAAGGGAACGGCAAAAGTGGTAGAAAATCAAGAATTGATAATTAAGGAATTGAACAAAGACAGAGTTGCAATTGAAGACACAGCTACCACAAGAGCAGACACAAACCAAAATGAATGTCTCATAGGCACCAGTGATGCCATTGGGCATGCCTTCAACAGGGCTCAAGAAGAGTTTGGCAAAGCAAATGAAGCTCACTCTCTTAAAGAGTCAGAGGCTTCAAAACTACTCAAGTCAATGAAGAAGGAGGTTAGTATTTTTGATTTAATAAAGATGGATGGGAAATTCAGGTCAGAATTATTGCAGATAATTGATGAGGCTTCTACTACAAGCTTAGTGGCCAAGACTGCTATTTTACATAAAGGGATAATTAGGGGGGAAGCACCCCTTACGGATTATAAAAGTCCTCGGCTTACAATATCAATCAAGGGTCATGAATTTCAAGGTGTTATTGTAGATGGTGGTTCTGGCATTAACTTGATGCCTGAACATGCCATGAAAAGGATTGGACTCCACCCTTCAAGACCGGCAAATTTCATGGTTACTTTGGCAGATCAGAGCAAAGTAAGGCCCTTGGGGGTAATCCCAAAAGTTCCACTTGAAGTACAAGGTAATCTATTCATTCTGGATTTTGTGGTTTTAAGATTGCCCCAGGTTGAAGGAGGATTTCCTCTCTTAATTGGAAGACCTTGGCTGAGGCATGCTAGTGTCATTCATGATTGGGGTAAGGACACTATGTGGGTACAAAAGAAAGGGCAGGAGCTGACACAAATTCATTTAGAAGAAGGCCCAGACAATCAAGGAAACACTAGTATGATGCAAACAGTGAGCATTTGCATGGAAACAGAAGCGGAGGATCAACCCCAAATAGATTTTGAGGAAGAAGAGGATATTCTAAGTTGGCTCCAAGCAGGCAACTCTTCTTCTTGTTTTGGAATTTTTCTTGATAATCCTGGCACGACTGAAGATTATGATGAAGACAAGGAAAAGGTCCAGGTTGATGGATTGGGAGAGCCCATCACTGACCACAGAAGGGGCAGGAAGATACCCCTCAAATACAAATCGGAGGAGGATGTGTCAACAATGGATAACGAAGTTTCTAAAGCTAAAAACAAGGTAAAAAATTTTGAGGTTGAATGTTCTTTCCCAATTCAAGAAATCCATGCAGGATGGATGCAGGACAAGGAGGAACACATCGAAGTCCAAAATACACCTGCTTATGATGCAATGCACGAAAAGCTAATAGAAGAAGACAAGGAAGCAGATGCACACGGAGATAATATGGTAACAAGAAATCCGGTCCAAGAAATACAATTAGGCACTCAAAACAATAATCAACCAGTTCTGGCGGCCACTTGGTTGTGGAGCCACCCAGAGCTCTTGGAAAAAGTAAAATCATTCTTGACCCAGTATGCAGATGTTTTTGCTTGGCATTATAAAGACTTAGAAGGAGTGCCTGCATCTTATGGAGAGCACAGAATCCCTCTGGTTGATGGAGCCAGACCCATCAAAGGCAGGAGTTATAGACTTAATCCAAAGTATGCCGAAGCCGTCTATGTGGAAATCCAAAAGATGGAGGATGCAGGAATCATCATTCCTGTGGAACACTCAGGGTGGCTCTCACCTATGGTTATAGTACCGAAGAAGAATACTAATAAAATCAGAATTTGCGTTGACTATAGAGCTCTCAACAAGGTGACCATTCCAGATGGGTTCCCTATGCCTTTTGCAGAACAGGTCATTGAAGAAGTGGCTGGGCATGCCTTATACAGTTTTATGGATGGATTCAGTGGCTATAATCAAATATCAATACATCCAGAGGATCGGGAAAAGACTGCTTTTATCACACCTTGGGGAACATATGTGTATGTAAAAATGCCATTTGGGCTCAGAAATGCTCCAGCCACCTTTAACAGAACGGTCAATCTCATTTTTGGCCCCCTATTGCTGGAATCACTTAGAATCTTCATGGATGACTTCTCTTCGTTTTCAGGATCTCACAAGGAAACTCCTCTAGATTGTTTGGACCACCACTTGATGCAGTTGCAGAATGTTTTCAAAAGATACAGGGAGACTAAGTTAAAGCTCAATCCAAACAAATGTCATTTCCTTGTGATAGAAGGAACCCTCTTAGGACATGTGGTGTCGGCTAAAGGTATGGCCCCAGATCCTGACAAAATCATTTCTATATTAAAGTTGCCTAAACCTAAATCCCCTAAAGAGATCCAGAGTTTCTTGGGGCATACCGGTTATCATAGAAGGTTTATAAAAATGTATGCAGAGATAGCTAGACCTCTGACTAGACTTACAGGTAAGGAAGTACCTTTTAAATGGGAAGAAGAGGAGGAAAAAGCATATCAGACATTACGGTCACGGTTGGTGTGTGCTCCTATCTTGGTCACACCGGAGTGGTCAAAAATCTTTCATATACATGTCGATGCCAGTGCATATGTAGTGGGGGCAGTTCTGACCCAACCAAGTGAAGAATTTAAAATGGACAGGCCAATTCAATATGCCAGTAGAATCTTGACCAAGGCTGAAAGGAATTACAGTACTACTGAAAGGGAAGCACTAGCAATGGTCTTTGCCGTCCAAAAATTCTGTCATTACTTACTGGGGGTAAAATTTATTATTATATCAGATCACCAACCACTAAAATACCTACTCAACAAACCCCAGGCCACCGGTAGAATATGGAGGTGGCTATTGTTGTTCCAAGAGTTTGATTTTTCTGTAGTCCATAAACCAGGAAAAGACAATGTTATGGCGGATCACTTATCCAGAATAAATATGATGAATCAATCTAGTGGAATCAATGATGACTTTCCAGATGCTCATCTATTTGTTGTAAAAGCTCAAAGCTGGTATTACGACATTAAAAATTTCATTAAAACTGGATTGTATCCAGAAAAGGCTAGTGCTGTACAAAAGAAGAGCCTGCTAATCAAGAGTAGACCATATACCTTCATCCAAGATAAATTGTACAAACAGGGCAAAGATGACCGGTTCAGGAAGTGTTTGGAAGAAGAAGAAGTGAGGGAAGTCCTTCACTCTGCACATGAAGGTACAGGTGGTGGGCACCTCCCAGGACATATTATGAGTCAGAGGATACTGGATGCGGGTCTATGGTGGCCTACACTATTTAGGCATGCAGATGAATGGGGAAAAGCATGTGACATTTGCCAGAGGTGTGGACCTAAGCCAACAAAGCAGAGACATAACCCCTTGGTTATTTCCACCTCCTGGCAACCATTTGAGAAGTGGGGGTTAGATTTTGTAGGGCCAATCTACCCTCCCGCGTTTCCAAAAAGAGAAAAATATCTCCTGATAGCTACTGATTATGCGACAAAGTGGGCTGAAGCTATTGCCTCCTCCGATTGCACTGCCCAAACTGTTGCTGATTTCATTTATAGTAACATCATTTGCAGGTTTGGTTGTCCACTTGAAATTTGTACTGATCAAGGTACCCATTTTGTCAATAAAGTCCTGCAAGAAATCTTCAACAGGTATAGAATTCTTCATAGGACCTCTTGTGCTTACTATCCACGAGCAAATGGACAGGCTGAGTCCACAAATAAGGTTTTAATTGCAATGTTAAGAAAGGAGTGTATGTTGTAACCCACTTCATGGGGCATTGCGTACCTAGGTACACTTTGGGCATACAGGTTAGCCTACAAAGAGGCCACTGGATATTCCCCATTCCAATTGGTCTATGGCATATTACCTATCGAGCCCTTTGAATTTTTACATGGATCGCCTAAGATAGCATTCATGCAGGGAAAGAAGGATTGTGATGTCTCTCAGAGGCTAGGAGCACTACATAAAGTGGAGGAGATTCGTCTACTAGCGACCAAACAATTGATAGAGACTCAGATGAAACGGAAGGAGGCACATGATCGACATCTGTGGAAAAACAACATTGAAGCAGGCATGTTAGTTCTTCTCCATAAACCTAACCCTCATACGACTGCAAAAGGAAAATGGATCCCTCATTGGGAAGGACCTTTTCGAGTTCTGAAAATGTTGCAATGGGGTGCTGTGCAATTGGAAACACTGGATGGCGACACCCTACCCTTGGTAAACATTTCCAGACTCAAGGTTTATCATAAAATGTCATAACCATTGCATTTTCAATTATTTTGTTTCCTAATTATTTTGGATTGTTTTAATAAGTAGTATTAATCAACATTTTTTCGGCGCAAGTTTTCTTTCTTGGTTGTTATTTCATCAATAAAATCAATAAATTTTCATAGTTCATAAAATTGGGCGCCATTTTTTTGGATGGCTCTTAATTTAGCGCAAAAACTTTCAATCATGCTATCTTCTTTTGTTTAACTCTTGAATGGATGAGATTAGATCTTGCATCTCCTCTCTTTTGAGCTCTCTTTTGGGTTGAACCATCCATTCCTGTGAGGTACTCTTTCATTCCTCCTTGCTATATAATGTGCTTTCTCCTTCATTCTTGATCCCCTCAGCATCAGTACGGTTATCATCATCAGTTTTAGCTGTATATGACTCAGAAAGATCGAAGTTCGAAGTTCGCACACATTTGAACAAGGAAGAATGATGGTCTCTTCCTGAGACCTCTACGCCCACATCTACCCTCCTCCACCCTCGCCGCCCCCCACCCTCCACCCTCCTCATCCCACCCCCCTTCTCCACCCGAAGGCGGCCACCCCCCTCCAACCTCCTCCACCCCCGCCCGCCCACAACCCTCCACTCTCCTCATCCCACCCTCCCTCCTCCACCCTCCTCCACCCTCGCCCGCCCACAACCCTCCACCCTCCCCATCCCACCCCCCTCCTCCACCCCAGAGGCGGCCACCCCACTCCACCCTCCTCCACCCTTGATCACCCACAACCCACCCCCTCCTTAAGTTCCACCTTCCTCCACCGTCGGGAGCCCCCAAAACAACAACCTCCTCCTCCTTCCTCCACCCTGAGCCGCCCACCCCCAACCCCTCTGCAGCCCTCCGCCACACCACCCTCAATCACTCACTCTCCATCCCCCGCCCTCACTCTCCACCCCCCGCCCTCACCCGCCCACTGCCCCCCCTCTCTGCCCCGCATCCGCCCGCATCCGCCCGCACCCGATCCCCCTCCTCCGCCCTCCCTCCATCCTCCCCTCCGCAACCACTCCCTCTCCACCCCCGCCCCCGCCTAGCCTCCGCCTAGTCCCCCTCCACACCCTCCGCCCATCACCCCCGCCCCTCCCTCCGCAGCCCGCAGCCGCCCCTCCCCTCTCCACCCCCCGCCCTCACCCGCCCACCGCCCCCCCCCGCCCCGCAGGCACCCACCCCCTCATCTACCCTCCTCAACCCTCCGCAAACCCCCTCCCACCCCCACACCCCCTCCTCCGCCCTTACCCGCCCCCAACACACCCCCTCCTCCAACCCCCCCTCCTCCGCCCGTGCCCGCCCACAACAACCCCCCTCCCAACTCCGCCGGCGCCCCCCGCCTCCGCCCTTACCGACCCCCTCCTCCGCCCTCTCCCGCTCATCAATCCCCACCCACCCCCTCCCCCGCCCTCCGCAGCGCCACCAAACCCCCCTCTTTCCACCGCCTTCGCCCTCCACCAACCCTTCTCCACCACCCTCTCTTCCTCTCCGCGATCCCCCTCCTCCGCCCTCCCTCCATCCTCCCCTCCGCAACCACTCCCTCTCCACCCCCGCCCCCGCCTAGCCTCCGCCTAGTCCCCCTCCACTCCCTCCGCCTAGTCCCCCTCCACTCCCTCCGCCCTCAGCTCCACCCCCTCCCGCCTACACCCTCCGCCCATCACCCCGCCCCTCCCTCCGCAGCCCGCAGCCGCCCCTCCCCTCTCCACCCCCCGACCTCACCCGCCCACCGCCCCCCCCCCCCCCCCCGCCCCGCAGGCACCCACCCCCTCATCTACCCTCCGCAAACCCCCTCAAACCCCCGCACCCCCTCCTCCGCCCTTACCCGCCCCCAACACACCCCCTCCTCCAACCCCCCCCTCCTCCGCCCGTGCCCACCCACAACAACCCCCCTCCCAACTCCGCCGGCGCCCCCCGCCTCCGCCCTTACCGACCCCCTCCTCCGCCCTCTCCCGCTCATCAATCCCCACCCACCCCCTCCCCCGCCCTCCGCAACGCCACAAAACCCCCCTCTTTCCACCGCCTCCGCCCTCCACCAACCCTTCTCCACCACCCTCTCTTCCTCTCTGCGATCCCCCTCCTCCGCCCTCCCTCCATCCTCCCCTCCGCAACCACTCCCTCTCCACCCCCGCCCCCGCCTAGCCTCCGCCTAGTCCCCCTCCACTCCCTCCGCCCTCAGCTCCACCCCCTCCCCCCTACACCCTCCGCCCATCACCCCCGCCCCTCCCTCCGCAGCCCGCAGCCGCCCCTCCCCTCTCCACCCCCAGCCCTCACCCGCCCACCGCCCCCCCGCCCCGTAGGCACCCACCCCCTCATCTACCCTCCTCAACCCTCCGCAAACCCCCTCCCACCCCCGCACCCCCTCCTCCGCCCTTACCCGCCCCCAACACACCCCCTCCTCCAACCCCCCCCTCCTCCGCCCGTGCCCGCCCACAACAACCCCCCTCCCAACTCTGCCGGCGCCCCCCGCCTCCGCCCTTACCGACCCCCTCCTCCGCCCTCTCCCGCTCATCAATCCCCACCCACCCCCTCCCCCGCCCTCCGCAGCGCCACCAAACCCCCCTCTTTCCACCGCCTCCGCCCTCCACCAACCCTTCTCCACCACCCTCTCTTCCTCTCCGCGATCCCCCTCCTCCGCCCTCCCTCCATCCTCCCCTCCGCAACCACTCCCTCTCCACCCCCGCCCCCGCCTAGCCTCCGCCTAGTCCCCCTCCACTCCCTCCGCCCTCAGCTCCACCCCCTCCCGCCTACACCCTCCGCCCATCACCCCGCCCCTCCCTCCGCAGCCCGCAGCCGCCCCTCCCCTCTCCACCCCCCGCCCTCACCCGCCCACCGCCCCCCCCCCCCCCCGCCCGGCAGGCACCCACCCCCTCATCTACCCTCCTCAACCCTCCGCAAACCCCCTCCCACCCCCGCACCCCCTCCTCCGCCCTTACCCGCCCCCAACACACCCCCTCCTCCAACCCCCCCCTCCTCCGCCCGTGCCCGCCCACAACAACCCCCCTCCCAACTCCGCCGGCGCCCCCCGCCTCCGCCCTTACCGACCCCCTCCTCCGCCCTCTCCCGCTCATCAATCCCCACCCACCCCCTCCCCCGCCCTCCGCAGCGCCACAAAACCCCCCTCTTTCCATCGCCTCCGGCCTCCACCAACCCTTCTCCACCACCCTCTCTTCCTCTCCGCGATCCCCCTCCTCCGCCCTCCCTCCATCCTCCCCTCTGCAACCACTCCCTCTCCACCCCCGCCCCCGCCTAGCCTCCGCCTAGTCCCCCTCCACTCCCTCCGCCCTCAGCTCCACCCCCTCCCGCCTACACCCTCCGCCCATCACCCCCGCCCCTCCCTCCGCAGCCCGCAGCCGCCCCTCCCCTCTCCACCCCCCGCCCTCACCCGCCCACCGCCCCCCCCCCCCCCGCCCCGCAGGCACCCACCCCCTCATCTACCCTCCTCAACCCTCCGCAAACCCCCTCCCACCCCCGCACCCCCTCCTCCGCCCTTACCCGCCCCCAACACACCCCCTCCTCCAACCCCCCCCCTCCTCCGCCCGTGCCCACCCACAACAACCCCCCTTCCAACTCCGCCGGCGCCCCCCGCCTCCGCCCTTACCGACCCCCTCCTCCGCCCTCTCCCGCTCATCAATCCCCACCCACCCCCTCCCCCGCCCTCCGCAGCGCCACCAAACCCCCCTCTTTCCACCGCCTCCGCCCTCCACCAACCCTTCTCCACCACCCTCTCTTCCTCTCCGCGATCCCCCTCCTCCGCCCTCCCTCCATCCTCCCCTCCGCAACCACTCCCTCTCCACCCCCGCCCCTGCCTAGCCTCCGCCTAGTCCCCCTCCACTCCCTCCGCCCTCAGCTCCACCCCCTCCCGCCTACACCAGGGCCCATCACCCCCGCCCCTCCCTCCGCAGCCCGCAGCCGCCCCTCCCCTCTCCACCCCCCGCCCTCACCCGCCCACCGCCCCCCCCGCCCCGCAGGCACCCACCCCCTCATCTACCCTCCTCCACCCTCCGCAAACCCCCTCCCACCCAGCAGGCACCTCCTCCTCCGCCCTTACCCGCCCCCAACACACCCCCTCCTCCAACCCCCCGCCGCAGTCCTCACCCCGCCCCCCGCCATAAGCCCCCCCCTCCTCAGCTATAGCCTCCCGCTCCGCCCCCGCCCCTCCTCTCCTCTCGCATCCGCAGCCCGCCAAATTGTTCCACCGCCACCCCCCGCAATATTCCCCGCCACCCCCCGCACACACACCCCCCGCCTTATCCAATTCCTCTCCTCCACCCGCACATACCTCCCTCCTCCGCCCTCTTCCGCTCACCAATCCCCTCCAACCCCCCAAGCACCCCACCCCTCTCCGCCACACTCCTCCTCCGCCACCAACCTTTTCCCCAACCCTCTCCTTCCGCCCTCCGCCCTCCCTCCATCCTCCCCTCCGCAACCAATCCCTCTCCACCCCGCCCTCAACTGCTAACCACCCCCCAAGCCCCAGCGGGCACCACCCACCTCCGCACACACCCGCCGCCCTCCACCACCCCTCTCCGACCCCGCACATATCCCCCTCCTTCGCCCTACCTTCACTTCCCTGCAGGCGCCCCCCAACCCGCTTTCTCCTCCTCCGCAACCCCCTCATCCCCTCCCCCGGACCCTCCGCCATCCCCTCATCTTCTTCATCTCACCCCTCCGCCAGCAACCCCACTTCCCCTTATCCCCAAGCACCACATTCCCATAACTCCAAGAATCTTCCGCGACATCCACTAAATCCAAGGAATTCCTCCTTATCCGGACCTCCCCTTTCTCGGCATTCTCCATTTCTTCTATGGCTAATCCACCCCCGCAGGACGATCCTGCGGACTTCACACCTTCGGCGTTCCCAACAACCAATCTTCATTATCCTCCTTCAGAGTCTGCTCACCAATCGCATACCCAAACCCTTCCCAACCTCATCTACCCGGTTCCGACAGTGCCCGCCTCTCTTACCCCACCTCTTCCTCCATCCACCATATCCCATTCTCCCACAGCAGATGCCTCGACTTCCGCCATTCATCCTCCCCTTATCCATATTCCTACTTATTCCGTTCGTTCCGATTCCACCGACGTTTATTCGCCACCTTCGATCCCTCGCCCCCCTTCACCTTCTCCCTCTCCTTCTGCTTCGCATACTTCGATACCTACTTCCCCTTCAGGCGATTATATGCGCCTTTTTCTCCCAACTGATTTAAATCTCCACATTCGTATTCACTTATCTCTCCCGCCAATTGACCTCCGCAATCTTTTTTCGGTCGAAAATCTTCAGTATGCAGGTCTTTTAGGCTTGGCGAACGTTGTGTTGCAGGAACCCTCCAATCTTACTGATGTCTATGAAGCTCTTCGGCTGTTCCCCAATTTTCACACAGGCACTCTTCACATCTCTGACATTGCCGCCAGTATAGGATCCTCCCTCATCAACTTCGACAGCCCTCCACTCCTATATTCTGGAGTGTCTCCCTCAGAAACAATTGCTTTCTGTCAAGCACGTTTTGAAGATAATGCATGTTTTTCTATCCACATGCAATCCATTCTAAACTCATTCATCTTTTTCTTTTTACTTAGGAGCCCCACCTCTCCGCTTCCACTTTCAGACATTCGCATTGCAGACCCCCTTTACTGCTTCCTAACTAGCCGCCCCTACCCTTACGCCGCCCTCCTCTATAGTTCATTGAGCATGCGATCCCGGAGACTTCGTGAAGCTATCCCTCGCCGATCTCGTGCC